>JAYKQN010000011.1:3430000-3457500 GCA_036785175.1 Eupleurogrammus muticus
GGGAGATTATCAGCGGCAGAAAGCAACTTCAGAAACCAATTTAATGCTAAATGATTTTTTTTTTTCCTCCCCCACATTATCTTTTCAATGTGGGTCACACTGTGCAACACGGTCCAAGATATGAGGAATGAGCTAAAAAAAAAAACACAAATCAAATGAAGTACTCCTTTAATTGAGTAAAAATACTGCTTAGAGTTAAAAATATTACCTTAGTAAGTAAGTAAGTACATATGTACTATCAGTACCTTAAGCATCAAAAGTAAATGTACTCAGACTGCAGACTGTGTTATTATTAGTGTGTTATTATAGTAGTATAATAGTGTTATTATAGTATATTATACTAGTCTGTAATCACTAATACCCATGGATTTTAATGTTTTACTTTATCAATGTCATTTCAGATTATTAGTAACCTTACTGCATCATAATATAAGATATCATCATATAGAAATACTCAAGAAAGATAAAAGTATAAAATTGCATTCAAGTACAGTATTTAAGCAAATGTACTTCCTGCACTTTAATTAATAAAAAACTGTATAAAGCCAAAACAGTCATAGAAAAAGGTTTTAATGAATTAAAAACACATGTTATTAACTAGTTTTATATTCTAGGTGGATTAAATATTTAAAAATATATATTTTTTATATATTTTATGTCATGATTTTTGTAAAAAAAATGATAAAAATGCAAATTTTTCAACGACCTGATTTTCATTAATGCATTTTTAAAACATTCGTCACTGATCCAAATACATCTTTCATGACAAAGTCAGCTATAAAATGTGTTTTTAGATGTATTTAAAAGTGCTAAAGATACATCAAATACAAATACAACTACAAACTGATCTAATGTTTTCCACGTGAATGTGGATTCACTAATGGAAGAAGAATTACTGCAATCCAACTGTAAAACAATTATTCTCCCTTCAACGGCACATCAGGAGTTAAAAAGGTAGCTATAAAAGGTAATGATAATAAAGAGGTTATAAAAAGGGACTCAATTTGACCAATTAGTAAGATAATTATAAATTGAGTGTCATTAAGTTGTGTTTTATTTTGACATGATATGACTTTGGATGTAACTTCCTCCCACTGTAGAAGGTTTTCAGTGGTAATTTAGGAGTGGGGGGTGTGTGTGGGGTCCTTTATTTCCTCCGTTCACCTGCAGTGGGCAAAGCCGGTCGCTCTCAGCGTGATTAAAGGTGCTTTTCAAAGAACGAGGGTTGAGATTTGCTGCTAATTTGACAAAATTGAGGGCAATGAGCGGCGCGACCCAGCAGGGTCCGGCCCTCTGGCCCCGGCCCGCCATGCTGAGTCAGCCCACAGGCACAAAGCGGGGGTCACGAGGGGAAGACGTAGCCCGGTCCCGGAGACTACCCCCCCCCCACCTTGGCTCGGCGGGGTGGAGGGGACCAGGTCACAGTAATCCACGATCCATTAAAGTGTGACTGATGCCATTCTCTTTTTTTTACGGGGGGGGGGGGGTCTTATGACTGGATATCTTGCCCACAACGGCCTGGGGATAGCTGGCTCTCAATGTGGGATGGGGGTGGGGGTGGGGGGGCAGACGGACCCACAGCAGGCTGCGTGGCGGTCCGGATCCTGGCCCCCGCAGACGCTGACCTCACAGTGGAATCTGCTTTGCGGCCAAAATTAATCTTTCCATTTCACTAATGGGCGATCTCAGTGCGCTTCAATAACATATTTAATATGACGGGTTGTCAGGATAGCAAATGAAAGTCAAACCTGGAGGCTCAATCAAATATTGACGCACCCCGCTGTGAGCTGAAAGGTATTTGTTATGAGTTTATTTTGTGTGTGTGTGTGTGTGGATATGCATGTGTGTACCCGTGTGTGTAATACATTCCTCAATAGTTTTTTTTTTTCGGAATTAACTGTTCCTAATCACCATGTAGAGCATTACGGCATGCAATTTATTTTAATAGTGTCAACAAACAGGATTTGCTTGGACCGCTGCCTGTGGTATGAACAGCTCCTGATTAAATCAGTAACTAACGGTGGGTGGTATATCCAACCTTTCATCGCCGGCCAATATACTGCGTCTGGCTCCAGATTTGGCCCGAGATGATGGGGTGACAGGAATCAGGATAAGGCCTGTTGACCACTAGGCTGAGGACGCGGTCCTGTGAAGCTCAAGGAGATGCTAGAAACGACTAGAAACCAAACCCAGGGTGTGAATTTGGACACTACAAGTAATTCTGTGGTTGGAACTTTAGACAAATGTAACTCCAAAGTGTGGAATTGTTTAAATTACTGGTAAGCCACAGACACATTTCAGTGTGTTTATGGTGTTTTCTCTAGCTTAAAATAGAGTGACCTACTATCTATTTACTTATTATTGCAGTTGTGTTAGGCACGGTTCAAGTTGATCAGGAGTTGATGCTTTCCAAAAATCCCCGTCACTACACCAAACAACAACAACCTAGGTAGGTATGTAAGTTATGCAGGTATGTCATTTTAAATTAGTGTTTACGGTTTCCTTTAGCAGACACTTTTATCCAAAGCGGTGCACATCTAAGGGTTACTACAACACAAGCGAGCAACCGGCCTGGAATGAACAGCGAGAGCAAACAGCCTCGAGCTAAAAAGCGCCTCCTTTATTTCGTAACATCTTTACTGTTATGAGAATTCCTCCCAGCGGGATCACGACTCGGATCTGCCTAAGCAGCTATATGGTCTCATCCTCGTAAGCCCTGATAAAAGGGGGGGGGGGGGGTTCGCTCCCCAAATCCTGTTTCAAGCCAAGCCGTGCTGACTCGCCCCCAAGATGATCATTTCAAGCCCCCGAGGAAGCGGAGGGGTCTACCCCTGTGACCAGACGGGGGGCCGGCAGAAGTGTCTCTTTAATGGTTAAATGTCCCCACCTGTGGTGCCCCCCCCCCCCCCCCGCATGGGCCAATTGCTCAAGTCCTGCACATATTGCCCAGTTGGTGGGAAGAGCAGCTCCAGGCTATAACTTGTTGCTCGAGGTTACGATCCCTTTTTTTTTTTACCAGGAGGTTCAGACCCCCGCTGGTCAGAGGCCAACTAGCTTGAAAAGTTCGCCACGCTAGAGGTTCATTCCTCTCTGCTGGTACGACACGATGGAGACAACTTGGATCTCTGTTGAGATGGTCCCGTTTTGTGGTAAGTCTAGTAGTCTGATCGCATTATTAGGCGTTGACCCCCCTGACCTCAGACTCTGGGAGACTGAGCTGTAACCAGGGGAACTGATGCGATGATGAGAACCTGAGGGGGGGGGGACCCAGACTGAGCGCCGAAGCCACTGGTGTAGATAATGCTAATGAACAGTCATGCAGTGAAACAAAATGGCTTAATTGTACTGGATTCATCTCGTGCTGAGCCACAAAGGCTAGGGGGAGGTTACGCTTCCAAACGTAGATTATTGTAATCCTCCAGTAATTACCGGGACACATCTTCTCATGGGAGCGGCGGGGCACATGAGAGGAACGGCCTCGGCATTTCTTATTCGTTATGACAAACTGCTATAACACCAAAAAGCTGCGCAGAACACATTACGTGTCACACGGACAATGCACGTTTATGTGGTCCATACAGGGCCTGTTGAGGAGGTGGGCGACTGTGAAAGTCTGTGTCAGCGGCGCTGAAAGCGCTGACTGCTTTATGAGCCCTTGTTGTATCTCGGAAAAGTTAGTGCTATAATGTGTTTTTATAATGCTCGCCCCTGTTCCACAATGGCCTTTGCTTTAAGGCCCTTTTCAATGCCTTGAAAATGTTACGCTTTCTATTCTCCCTCTGAAGCCACAGAAAGGCGCACTTGGCCGGGCCCAGCCCTTTCTGGCTTTTGACAGGAAGCTCATGATTTTAAATGTACGGGCTCATGCATAATGAATGAGCCTGCACAGGATGTGAGGGCAGTGCATCCAGAGAGCACCTGGGCCAAACAAAGATGCCCTTTCTGCCATGGGATTTGTGCCCTGGTACCCGCTGTCACCAGCGCCCGGCTCGCACCCAGCTGCGAAGCATTCAGGCTCACCACGCACATTCATCTCGTCAAAGTTGACTCCAAAAAGTGACACTGTCCACTCGGACATAAAGGGCTCTTTATGGGGTTATTAATGATAGGCTGAAAGCTGCGGACAAATGTTTTTGGAACGAGTTTGTTTCTGTGGCTTTGAGCGTTGCTTTTGTTTTAATCCATGCCGGTTCAATCGGGGCGCATTCCGCGGCTTTGTTGGCGAGGGCCTGTGGGCGACTGAATATGTCAAAGGTTAGGAAACACATCTGAGTGTCAAAGTGTTGCAGTATGACTAGTATACATTTGTCTCTATTTAATAAGTCCAAACAAGCCTTATCTCGACAAGATACCGGAGCAAGGACAAGGAATAACTTGTGACAACCCTGAATGCCGAAGACCTCTAGTTTGACAAGTGATCATCAAAATGGATCTCGGAGTTGACCCCTGCACATGACACAATCTTGTCTGGCCCTGTTCTATAGACAATGCCAATGAGGCTGAAAGGAATAATTAGCATCGTCTGGGCTTTTTTCGTTTTGGCCCCACAGTCTGAACAGATGATAAATGACGAATATATGTGTCCCGCAGGACAAAAAAACAAAACAAAAACGTCTTAGTTGCTGCAAAACAACCCCAGCACAACAACAATTTATTTGTGAGCATGTGAGTGCGCGGCGCGTGAGTGTGTATGTGCGGACCAGGCCCGACTTGGCATAGAATGACCCAGTGGCATTGTTGCAGTGTTTGCAGCCTCAAGCATGGCAAGATTTATGCCGATGGGGGTGTGTTGGAATCCAGGCTCTCTCATCCAGCCCAGCTGCATAGAGAACAAAACCAAAGGCCCAGCTGCAGATATTAGCATGGGCAGTCTCTCTCTCTTTCTATCTCGCTCTCTTTCCCCTCTCTCTCGGTCCATGTGCCCCCCAGCCCACAACTCTGTCACATGCCCATGGGGCTTTTGTGCCTGACTCTGTTGTTATGCTAATGACCCGGCCCACAAGAGAGAAGAGAAAAGGGGAGATGTTAAAAGTTGATTGCAGACAAAATTGAAAGAGAGAAAACCAATAGGAAACAAAGAGGGGACAAAATATAAAAGAATTCTTAATTAATTATTGAGTTCCGCTCAGAGAGTCAGGTCAGTGTTTTGTCAAACAAAAGCCCAGGCACATCACACACACACACACACACACACGAAATGCAAACAACCCCTTTCTTGTTGTTTGACTTACATGAGAACTGGCCAGGCCTGTTCTATATGTAAATAGTATTAAATGTGAATATGTAATTGTGCAGGAGTGCTCATTTTCTCCCCTTCCACCACCTACCTGGTCGTGTTCTGTGGAACCAATAGCAAAGATTACATGTGACGTTGAACATATGGCATCAGTTACCACAGCAATAAGTTAAGAGAACCCAAACAAGAATGTATCACATTTTCTTTCTTTTTCTGTTCCCCCCAGAGCTTTGTCAGCTATGACAAAGTCCAGTATTTACCATAAAAACACAGAATCCGTAACGGGAGCGGGAGAAGTTTAGTATCAATTTAGCAAAACTGCCAAAGTAATGTAAAGTAAATGAAATTCACTCAAACTATTATTATGGTCCCCACCTTCTCTGTGTGGTTTTGTCTGGGCCCAAAGACCATGATTCCAGTGGTGCTTTACACGATGAGACCTGTTGCAGACTTGGCGCTTCCACATGTGTGTGTGTGTGTGTGTGTGTGTTTGAGGCCAACATGCAGGGTCTCCTACAGGTCTGGAAGCTCTCACCACCGTTCACCTCACTGTGGTCTAACACACGATGTTCGGCGTTGCTGGAGAGCAGGGGCAAGCTAAATATATACTGCTGAGTAAAGAGAGCGAGAGGCTGGCTTCAAACAGCGGAACCTTCACGCGACTCGTTGCAAGTCGCAAGAAACAGAATTTCCATGCAACTCGACAGTGTACGGGTCCAAGGGTATTTCAAGTATTTTTGGAAGCTTGTTTCACAAAGTCGAATCTTGCAACTGTTGCAGCGGAGTATCAGAAAGGTTTGTGCACATTGCAGAGGGCTTCACACCATGCAACTCATTTCACATGTTTCACTGAGTAAATCCAGCCCTAAGCCTCAGGCATTTATCTAATTGTCACTTTCAGCATAACTAATGCTTTCTTCTGGCAGGTACTGAGCATTAATGCTGCAAACCAGCTAACAAAGTGCTGGTTTAAGCTTGACACGTTTGTACTCTTTCCTTTTTCTCCAAATCCTCCTGCTTCACCACACACACCCAAACAGACACAGACACACACACACAGCTTTTTTCCACTGCTCAATCACCCGCCGCTGGTTGGCAGGTTGGACAACTCACTTGTGCCACTGTTGCCCTGCTGTAACACAAGGATCAGACAGATGGCTGCGTGAAAAGGGAGTCCCTCTGTGTGGCCCGAGACGGCCTGGCAACTGAAAACTACTAGATGCCACAATGGCCGGCATTTTCAGTCTGCTGACCTCACTCATAGTAAATATATGCAAAGTGTCACATGAATGTGATGTATATGCACTTTTGCCCAGACATGAGTAAGGATTTCCCATTTGTTCAGTCTGACCTTTTTTTTTTTTTGCAGAATGAGTGAATTTGAATGCATGTTCACAGTGGTGCAGACGTTCTCACATGCTATATATTACATATGACGTAGACATAACGTATACAAACACACTCATGCACAGATGCATGCATACTAAGCATATACTTTCCCATAATGTTTCAGGGACATGCGTGTTTTGACAGCATACATGTACATGTATGTATTAGCAGTGCAGACTTTTTTTTCTCTTTATGTCCTGAAATCTATTTTCTTTTCTTCCTTTTCTTCCTACATTAATTAGCAATTTTGTAAATACACATGTTCTGACACGTTTTTAGCTAACCACTTAGCCCTAATGTACAGTAGTCTGACTTTAGCAATACAATTAGATTAAGCAATTAGATATGTCACTCATTGACTGTTTATTGACCTTAGATAGGCCACAGGGATAGGGAGAAATCCATGTTTTAAAAGCATACCTTGGTTAAATTCAATCCATTTCCTAATTCGGAGGTATTTATCTGTTGGCGTCAGCCTGGGACACTTAAGTCTTGTGGGGCAAGGTTTGTCAAAATAAATTTCCCCACGCATGACTAGTGGAGAGTGACAAGTGCGTATTTAATAAACCCTGATTTGTTTACCGGCTGAGCACTTAAGACCATAGGCTCCCCGAGCAGCGACAGCTTGGACAACAGTCAAACGCATGTTGGGATGCAATGTTCCTCCCCGTGTGTACATTGGGGTAATGAACATTCATTATATTCCGTGCAGGTTTTTGGGGCGTGGGGGCGCATGTGGCTCCCATGGTACCTCATAGCAATCAATTCTGAGCATGGAGCGCATGCAGGACCTAGCATACTTGGTGTAGTGCTAGACATTACAATGTGTACAATGTGCAGAAATACAGTCCCCCAACATTGATGCCCCGTGAGACTAATTCTGAAACAAGGGTTTCATCATTTTTTTGAATATTCTCATAATTGAGAATAAACATTGTGTGGTAAAATATACATAGAAAATTTTATCTACAGTACTGTATTCTGACTTTTGAAAAATGTAAGTTATGTCATACTTAATAAAAGAACAGATTTCTTTCAGGAAGGAATTAATGGCCTGTCCCAAAGTGACACTATTATTTGGTAATTTACGGTGTATTATTTATTTGGGGCCTTTGATTTTAAGTGGTAATTCAACTTGCACAGTGCCCATTCACTGCTTGGCATCCGGAAGCGGCGCTCGCAGCATTCCTGTGAACCGCTCATCCGATCGACTTCCCACTCGAGTCTTTGGCCGTACACCCGCCAAGTGTGAAGTCGATCGGCTTAACGGACCTTGAGATATGCGAGAGGATTCCTGGGATTACGGCATATAGAGATAAAAAAAGCTGCGTCATAGCATAGCAGTCTATCTTCTCTTGCAGGCCACGTGGGACTAAAACAGCGCCTATTATTAAAGGACTGATCCCATTGGCTGCTCCAGATGTCAGCTGATTAGTGTTCAGCCACTTCCTGGGATGTAGTACTTCAAGATTATTTACAAATATATTAAGACAATGCTATTTCTTTCCATGCAATCTGTTCTTTTATGGTTATTTAATTAAAGAGGTGACGTATAGGACACCATAGGTGTAAGAATTTCTTCTCGTTCAAATCAAATTCAAATTAATTATCAATTAAATTGCATTTTAAAGCCATTTCAATGGTCTGTAAGCGCTAAGTGCAGTAAATAATGCTTGGAGTGCTGACATTTGATTAAAATGTCGGCAAACAGAAGCCTTATCACGAAAGTCCGGTTACAGACCGGCGGTGTTTCGCAACAAGGGGCGAGCTGACCATTAAGCTGCCGCCTTTCACTCAGGAGCACAGACGGACGGACAGGAGGAGATTTACTGCTCCAATCAAAGCGCCGGCGGCGGCTGGAAATCGACCGTGAATGACGTCACCGTTCCTGTCCTCGCGCTGACGGTTTGATTTATAAAGTATGCAGGATGTTTGGACAAGAGAAAAAAACAGTTTCACAGTTCCACCACAGAACGTGCGCGGGGTGAAAGCTATGACTTCATCTTTTGTTTTCGTCCTGTCTCGCATCAACTGAATCTCCACCCAGAAACATGCATTATATTTTAATTACCCTTGAATCATAAAAAACTCTCTTACTTTGGTCAAATCCACCATGGTTCTGCAACACCTACCTCTTCTGGATGCAGTCCAGTGTTGTGCTTTAATCACACTTTTATATACAGGGCATAGGGAGCAGGGTGTTAACACAGCGGTAAACCAACTTATCAGCACCTCATTTATTCCTCTGACTTTTACGAAAAGCTGGAGCCAAAGACATTTACGACAATGCTGATCCTGGAACTCCTGCAGATGAAATTAGACACGTGTTTTTTTTCTGTTCGGTAACAAAGTAAATGCATGGCTCATTACACTCTAAAAAGTAATTCAGGGGGACCTATTACCGCCACTTAATGAAATGCATGGTTGGAAGATAAAAAATGGTGCCTCATTGATTTAGATGAACCTCGAACATTATTCGATGAGTTGTGCAAACTCAACATTGTGCGTAATTTAAACTTAAACGTCTGCGTTGATTGAAATTTACAGCAAACTTCAAGTCATTGTAACTTCTGAATTTTTGGTTTAAAGCCACAACATACTTACTTTGTAAAGTAAAGTTGTCTATGGTAAGTGTGTTATGTTGAGCAGGTTAAGTTCTTTTATAAAACCTTATAAGTACATACGATGAATTAAGTAATTATTCAAATAACTGTCAAATTATAGTGAGTTAGTACAGACTTAGTACAGTAAGACTTAAAAAATCCATTTGAATAATGTGGAGAATTGGAGTAAGTTGGAAATTTGACTCGAACTCAATGTAATTCACTGGTGAAACCTAAATGCATTAGAAGTTGTCACAACTCACAAAAGCCTGATGCAAATGGTTGCAATAGTTGTTTTTTTTTAATGTTGCACCAGTTCATCTGTTTTTAGAGTGCACGCTTGCCGCTTGGATACGTCCCATTGTTTCCACAGGAGTGAAATGGCACTGGCTTGTCTGTGCCCATGTGGCGGTGAAGGTGTTTACACGGTGTCTGTGCAACATCAGTCGGGCCCTGCGAACACCTTAGAGCACACAGGAAGCCCAGTGCGCTCCTCGAGTCCCCGGCTTGGACGAGCACTAATTTGGTTACTTGCTAGGATGATGGATGGATTGCGGTAAGTTTTTTCGCAAAAACAGTCACGCTTTCGATTTTTTTTAATAAACAAGCCGAGCCCTGGAGGATACCCTCGGGGAAGTTCTTCAGATGGGACGAGGCCAGCTCCGCCCCGATGCTTTTAAGCAAACGTTGGAAATTGAAGGTATATTACATTTGCTCGTTTTTTTAAAAAACGTTCTCGATTTCGAAATGTGCTTTTCCAAACGTTTGGAGCAACACACAGAGATGTCTGAAAATGTCCTGAGGTGGTAACGAATGGAATGTAAATGGATAATGTTTTTATGGGACTGTTGTGTTGGACTCAGAGCAAACTAAATACTGGCATGTATTTACAAGTTTTCCTGGCAGGAACCTTTTATTGGTATTCAATGATAATTAAAAAAAAAAAAAAAAAAAACTGACTTATGCATAGGCTCACTTTGTCTTTTGGAGAGAAGCAAAGACCATGTGTAAATAAAGGGAAATTAATTAAATGTTGGGCAGGTTAGCGCGGCGCCATGGAAAGAGTACACAACTTCAAAACATGCCAGATTACAGATGAATCGGGTCAAGGTGATCTGTCATATTTCGCCTGGTTCTGACAGCACGTATACAGTTTCAGTGGCGTAACTGGTGCAGCGAGACGAACTGGGCAAAGTTCGCTAAATAAATACAAGACAGAGTCTCAGGATTTAAGTTTTTTTTTGTGTGTAAATGTCTACATTATCCGGTGGGTCATATATACTTATAACTTACATAGATTTTTTTAACCTTTATTGTAAAACTTGCTTGAATCGTTTTATTTTATGAATGGAGTGAACGTTTATCGAATGTTAGGTTGAACAACATTGCATAACATTGTTAGAATATTGTGGGAGGGTTAACAGATGTTTTTCATGTGGTTATTAGAAGGTTTCCTTTAAGAATGTTAGATTGAAGGAAACCATTTGCAGAGAATATTCTTTGGAGGTTTGCTATGGGATTGTTCTGTGTAAGCTGGGTAGTGGTATAATCAGATATATATTGCAATAACATCTCTTAAGTTATTAAAAATGAAAGTCTTACCAAAAAAGACCCATTAAACTCAAAAAAAGTCTCAAAAACAGAGAGGCAAGAGCCCTGCTAGCAAGAGGTAGAAGTGTCTGATTGGGCCCTCAACAATGATTGTGGTCTGAATGGCTTCACAAAGCCCAGAGCCGGTTTGTTTAAACCAAACTAATCCAAGTGTGGAAGGCAGGACACTGAAAATTGCGGGCCTCCTGAAAGGTGATCCGACGGCAGAACCGCGGTCCAAGAGCCGGAGTTTACACAGAATAAATAACAATAATGAAGGAAAAAAAAAATAGCGGCGCTAGTCGCCAAGTAACGACGCATTTATCATGCGCAGGAGGGACTGTTTTCTGTCAACACGCATTAATCTGCGCCGATGCTGGCGTAGCGCTTGTCATTCGCCGCTTAAAACACATGCAGCGCGTATGTTTCTGAAATAGTAGTTTGACATTTTTAGAAAATACAACCACAGAAAAGTGTTGTGAGTCCATATGTAACTATAGTAAACACCGAAGCAGGATTTGACTGAAAATTAATAAAAAAATGGTGAAAGGAAATGAAACGTTTCAAGAATTCTTCATTATCGGGGTGACTTCACTCTTTGCCCATTAGACGATTAGACCCGACAACCTTGTCCCGCACGTCTGCACCAGCCATGTGGTAATCAGCGGTGTCTGTGCAAACCGCAGTATGGATTTCAAGCTGAGGACTTCCATGGCTCACATGTGGCGCAGAACCGCCTCTGCCAGGCCTGTCAGTTCCTGTTCCAGGCCACTGCTGCCTAAATGGATCCTGATTGGCTATTTGGACAGGGAAGTGTGCGAAAGGTTGATATATGAGAGGTTGAATCACTGTCGCCACCCTATTTCACACTCTGGAGGGAAACATTGGGGGGAAAAAAATGGTATCCATGTAAGCTACATGAAATCCAATATGTCTGAGGTGACCCTTTTTCTTTGCGTTTAATCAGTACTCATAAATAAGACTATTAATCTTTATTTCTATCATTGATTATTGTGACATTTTGATATGATCAATGCTACCAAGGGTCTGGCAATGGTCTGTTTTGTCTGAATTTTATTTTTTTTTTCACTGTTAAGTCTACTGCATGATGGATTAGTTTTGACACAATGACTTCACCTCAACATATCCTCGGTTTTGTCTACCTGGCGTCCCATACCTCCTGACGTACAACAGCCAACAAACCACACACACGCATAGCAGCAATTTCTCCAGGAGCGCTCTAAAAAAAATGATAACCGTGGCGGCGTAGCAGCAATTTGTAGTCACGGCGAGGGGATATATGACTATGACATAACACGGTAGACTTCTTGGCAGACTTGGCGCTGCAGGATCACAGATTCACAACCTCGTCTGGTCCCTCTTAAGGTTGAGGTTGAAAGGTTCCAGCTCTGACAACCTAGGTACGCGGTCTTTTGTCCCCATGTTTTTTTGCTGTAGTCATTCTCGGCACCAGCCACCCTACAGATCTGACAGGTCGGTTGCCTCATCACTTCCTGGAGAAGGTAAGCATGAACAGAAGCACTCACACCCAGAGGAGAACCGTTGGTCCTTCAACGGGTGATATTATATGTTCTCCTTGGACAGAAAGACAGGCATGCAATGCCGAATCGGAGTACTGGGAAAATAACCCAGTCGCGACGGATCTATGTGCAGGTGGAGCCTTTCTCTTAGCGTTTGGACGGGCGTGCTCGTCACTGTTGAAGTTCTGGAACTGAGACACACATATACAGTATGTCTGGACGCTTTTACAGGAACGAAAAGGGAGGGGAGGTGAAAGCTGAAACCCTGGTAGAACCTGTCGCAAAAGGAGGGAATGTAGAAATACACGTTCAGGTCTGCAGACGGGGATGCGTGCATGATGACTACAGCCGGCGGTGGCGTTTCTGTGCTGGTTTCTTTCAGTTTCTTCTTGTACTGCAAACAATGACTACCTGGAACTGAGTGATTTTGTTGCATTGTTGAACAACGGGTACTTTCACAACTGTTGCATACAACAGGTTGAACAGGTCGAGGCAGAGGAACGTTTAAATCTCTGAAAAGGCACTGATGAGCTGACCAATCACAGCTGCCTTGCTGCAATGTGAGAATCCAGAAAAAAAAAAAAAAACAATTGACATGGCTCAAATCGCTTCCTCTCAGGGAGAGTGATGGCCTGTTTTAATTGCATTGGCATAGGAAGTGGGAGGCAGTGTGTGTGAGAGAGAGAGAGAGAGATGAAAACCTGCCATGCTTCATGTCAACTGAGCCCGATGAGTCAAAAAAAGTGGAGACTCACCATCTCTGGTTGGCACCACCGCAAAGGCCCCGGGTTTAATTTCCAGTAGTGGCACCTCTGGCTCTGCTTGAGCATTCCAATGAAACATAATTGGCAATGTTGAGTAAGCAAGTTCTTTTCTGCGCATTAGAAGCAACGTTCCATGTGAGGAAAACGTCTTTCTCGGGAAAGTCCTCCCGGTTTCCCTTTTACCGTCTGAGCCCTACAGGGTCAACGGGGTCCTGACCCGGCTGCCAGGCCGACCCCCCGAGGTCAGGTCCCCCATTTAGATTAAATGACCTCTTGTCTTGTCCACATATCGCAAAGGCCTGTTTATCAAACAAATCCACTCTGGAACATAGGCTCATGCAACTTAACATATTTCACCGCGTGCGTTACACTCCGCTGAGGCCACGTCAGTTCAGCCCTAATGCATCTCGCAAATGTCCGAGATGAAATGCAGATAATGGTGATCTCAAACACATGTTTTAGAGATACACATACCATAACTTTAGGTCAGAAATGATACAGAAAGTAATAGCACTAGAACAAATATGAGATGTAGAAATGGATTGAGTAGATATCACTTGAAATCACACTTTAAATGATACATTAAGAAGAAAACGATAAAAAAAAGCTCAATACAATGTATTTCTTAGGGGCTTAACATGTGCAAGGTCGAGTGAGCAGGAATAAAATTAAACAATGTTCGCATTGGTGTCAAAAAACTGATACTGAGGGGACCCGCTATTCTGCAACATGTTTCTAAAAGGATAAACCAGATAATACCTGCTTAGCTCCACACATTGTTGATGTACCCGTGAACTGTGGTTGGCTACATCTCCATCTAACACCAGTTAGATTTTCCAATGGTGCAAAGTCCCAATACAGTACAGAAAGTGATTTGTGGCTCCACTCTCACACCAATCAGGGAGAAAATTCATTAATTTGTATATTTACAGTAGGAAAACCAAAAGGGCCTCATGTGCCCCATGTTAATTAGCCACTTGCAAAAACATTGCCTTTTAATGAAGCATGCGTCCACCAGTGTTCTTTGGGCTACTGTTTATTTAATCTCTTCATTGTAATGAAACTCAGATGCCTCATGTTTACACCAGCAGCAAGTCAGCAAATGAATTTCTAATGTGCTCCAGTAGAGCTCGGGGTAAAATAAACCTGTATACGTTGGGTGCTGTTGTTCCAGTGGAATCATTAGGACTATTTCCTGTAATTATGCTAACAAATTAAGTCATGCCTTCTTAATATAGAGTAAAAGCCGCGTACTTGCCACAACGCTACTAGAGGTGATGACAGTGAAATCTAAGTGCAATCAGAGATTTAATTTGAGTGTCCCTGGAACTGTAAATATCTTTTCTTTTCCAGTTAACTAGTCAGGACTTTACTTGTATTTGACATCCCGTTGATGTGTGAGGTGATTTTCTTGCTCCGCGGCTTCGTAAGTAGATTTGAGGGGAACTCTCTGACTTCCTGCCACCAACACTGATCAGTTTACAAAAAGGGGCGTATAAGATTGTTATCATCCGGCGATCCATCAGAGTAAATAGGACATCTCTCTATGCACAGGAAATGCATGCATTCCACATGATGTGAATAGTCCAAAAGTCCAGGACAGCTGAGGATAAGTGGTTCATTCTATGAATGGAGAAATGAGGGAAAGTGAACAAGTATTGTTTGGTCTGCAATCCGTCTTCGAGAGAGACAATGCCTCTTTGATTGTAGTCTCCGTGGCCCCACGATTCAAGTTCAATGCCAAGGAATCAATAGGCTGCGGAACAGGGGCCCCCGGTTGTCAGAGGTCAAACGAGTGTGTGAGGGCGCTTTTTGGTGGGAGGGGAAAATTGGAAGTAGATGTGTTTTAAGGTCAGACGGAGAGAGTGGGGAAAAAGAAAGTCGCATCCGACCTCCGACCCCGATGGTGAAATATGCTTGTGACAAGGGCAGGAATTTCAGGGTGACCTTGGCCCCCTCAGAAAGAGTGTTTGGCCCGCAGCCACAGTGGCCTCGATGCCTCGCTCGTACTGGGTTGGCGTAAAATCACATCAAGGCAAACCAGCCTTAAACAACTTTGATGATTAAGGATCAGTTAAATAGTCGAAATTTGAGCGTCTTTAATTTTTTCTGCATTGAAAAAAGAACTATTGTTCAACTTTAGCTCAAAAACCAACACAATCCACTCGGATTCAGTTGCCATTGTCTGTAGCACAGGAACTAGCATTTTTCCACAACCCAGAAACACAGTGTAGGGCAGAGGTCACCAACCCTGGTCCTGGAGGGCTACTGTGGGTCCAGGTTTTAGTTCCAACCAGGCAGTAACACCTGATTCTACTATTCAACCACCAGAGCCCCTTGGTAAAGACCTTCATTGGTAGAATCAGGACCAGGGTTGGTGACCCCTGGTGTAGGGGGTATCTGCCTTTTTAGGGCCCTTCCACATCACTAGTTGGCTTATTTGGTCCACGCCAGACAGATTTTCTAATTAGCATATAGACTCCAGTTTGGTCCAATGTCCAATGAAAATGAAAATTCGTCCAATGGATATCTTCCAGTATAAATTAGCATCAATTCCAACTCATGATGGAGAGACATGTTCACACATTGCTACTTGCTCTTATCCTCACTTATTATATTCTTTGTAAAAATATCCAAATCCAAAATGAATGCAGGAGTGTCTGGAGAATAATATGCAGGCGCATAGGAGAAACGTTATTTTCTCGAATTCGGTCATATGGGAAGAACATCGCCCACAAGGTAGCTATAAAATAATTAGTATCCCCTTGTCTGGAGTTGGGGTTTTCACCAGAGGGACCGCAAGAAAACGTCTTATTTGGTGCGGAGCCAAGTGGACCGAGACCACCTCTTTATGGAGGTCTCGGTCGGCTTGGTTTAGTGCACACCCGAGTGCGGCTGCTGCTTTCACACCAGCGAAAAATGAACCAAACCAAGCACATGCGGCTCAAACGGAGGCACAGCAATTGCTGCAGGTAGTAAAAGAGTAAAAAGATTTTAACCAAGAAGCACAAACCGATCTTTACTGGACTGCATCAGGTGAAACGATGCAAACATGACCAGCAGTGGCTTTACTTTCACATTTCAAGCCTGGTCCAGTTTTATCCCCATGTTTGCATGCAGCTGCACGGCCTTCCTGGCAATAATGAAAAAATGTGCAACGAATATTCCTTCTAGCGTCAGGTGCTGACTGTGTCCTATCAGCCTCTCTCTCTGCTACACTTTTTGTCGAGTCTAGAACTTTGTGTCACACCCTTTATATAAAAAGTATTTTTTTCCCTTTTGCTCCACATGACAAGCCGTAGCTTAACTGAAAATACCAACCTGAAAAAAAAGTCTCGTCCGTTGTGAGAAAACATTACAAATATTGTTACGCGTACAATAAATTCTGTCCATATGTAATGTATACAGGCTGCACGTCTGACAATCTATGGCACAACCTCGTAATGAATCACTCCTGGCTGTCTGGAGGGCGTACAGTAGTCTGAGTATTAGCGGAACACCGTCTGTGTCTGAGGGTGTTGGCCTGCTGCCCACCGCACGACTGTCTGGAGCTGGACATACGATAACTGTGAGTCTGTGCTTCTTCTGTTGCCTTTGTGTGTGTGTGTGTGTGTTTGTCTGATCTTCGTATGAAAACTGTAGGGCTCATACTACACATTAGGATACGGTATTTATGACAAGGATCGCCACAAACAACTAAATAGGGAAGTTCAGAAAGACACAGTTCACAACTCATGTTTTTACATGATTATATAGGTCTATTACTAACAAACAATATAATATACTATTGTAAAACACTTACTTTTTCTATATTTTATATGCATTTTGCTGATGACACTTCTGTATTTTTAACTAAAGTAAACATTTTAATTTTGAACTTATACTCGTAAAGGACTATTTTTAGACTAAATTCTATAATTTAGTGATTACATACTATGGCTAAGCCAATAACTTTAGCATATACAGTATATATAAGTAGTAGTGGACAGTATGTATATATATTTACTCTCGTTTTAGATGCAAGGACAAATTCTTAGTACATTACTTGAGTAAATGTGATTCCTATTAGTTTTTAGCAGCTCCAGTTTAATTGTGACCCTTTAAATGTATTTATTTATTCATTGTTCACTTAACTATCTAACAGTATATAAAGTAATAGAAACTAGCTGTAGCAGCTACAACAGTAACATGTTTATACTGATGCTTCATAGTAATAATCTAATATCATAAAATATACTTTTACTACAATAATTTAATTACATTTACTGCTATTACATATGTACTAACAGGAATTTTCATGCAGGATTTACAATGGATTATTTTTATTTTGCCATATTGCAAATTTTACTTAAGAATCTGAATACTTCTTCCACAACTGGTACGTAAGCACATGATAAATAGTTTTTTAGAACATATTGGGAGACGGATGAATGCAGCACACTGCAAAAAGTCAAAAAATAAAAGCCAATGGAACCACCAGCGTTTAACCCATAAGAACCCATTTATCCTTAAAGGAAAATTATGTGAGTTATACTATAGACCAAATTTGTATTTTTTCCCAAAGATCTGTATTTTGACATATATGTGACATTGAGCATTAGTAGTAAACATATTACATATTATTAAGATTAGTATTTGTCACTTTGGGACTTAATGAGTTAAGTTCAAACATCAAACCTTAATAAGGAAGAATCTGGGGGAACCAAATTTCTTGTTACACCGGTGTAACAACACTGTAGGTCTTTATGGGTAAAAAGCTTTTCAGACTATATATATATATATATATATGTATGGGCGGACAGGTGGAGGAGCCCCTTCATCTTCCCGTTTACGGCAGGTCTGGATATTCTGGAATGTGCCCCTTTGATCCCGGGATTATAGTTTCATCATTCGGGCTCATCTGCTCTCCTGTGATCCAGGAGGCCCCACAGATCCCGTTGATAAGGATCCCCTGTCTGTCAGGATGTACAGATCCTATCCAGCCGCATGAATCCTCAGCCGGGATCAAACAGCGCCCAAAATTTGTGAAGCCGTGCCAGCTCCTAACGAGAGTAGTTAATTAAAGTTAATTAGTGCTCACAACACCTAACGAAATAACATATCAACTATTTAAAGTACAATTTAGAGGGGTTTTGCATATATTAAAGTAATATTAAAAAAAAGAAAAGGAAGGAAAACACAGTATAGTATATTTTCATGGATTACCTTATACAAAATTATATCGCTAATAATATCAAAAATGCAAAAAACCCTGATCCAGGTGCAGCATTGGGTTTTATTCATAATAACCTGAGCTCCAACACTAAAGTATTTTTACTGCAGTAAAACCCAATGTTACTGTTACAGCATCAATATATATCATCAATATCCACATCATCAATACAATAATAAAATAGTTTAATATAATATCAGTAGTAGCTGCAGCTAACCACTATTTAGATATTACATTCAGATTGGAGCTGTTTGTGTGATTATTTAATTGGCTCCTTTATAATCTCCTTTTTAAACATTTCATGGAATTAATACGTTGTGTTCTAGAATGGGGCGACACGGTGGAGCAGTGGGTAGCACTGTTGCCTCACAGCAAGAAGGTCGCAGGTTCAAGACCCGCCTTGGGGCCTGGGTCTGGGACCTTTCTGTGTGGAGTTTGCATGTTCTCCCCGTGTCTGCGTGGGTTTTCACCGGGTACTCCGGCTTCCTCCCACAATACAAAACATGCTCAGGTTAATTGGCAAACTCTAAATTGCCCATAGGTGTGAGTGTGTGTGTGAATGGTGTGTGAATGGTGTGTGTGCCCCACGATTGGCTGGCGACCATCTGGGGTGTATCCCCTGCCTCTCGCCATAAATGCGCTGGGATAGGCTCCAGCAGACCCCTGCGACCCTGAAAAGGAATAAGCGGGATAGAAAATGGATGGATGGATGGATGTGTTCTAGAATGATCCTCAGTGTGATTTTAAGGAATTTATGGCCAAATAATTAATCTTTGAACTCTTATCTTATTAATTGTTGAACTTTGCATTGCAGATAAATTATCTGACCCTCGAAGTTTTCAATAAAATATTTTTTTCTCTGAAGTATTAAGGATTTGTTAATATTTTTTTGTATTATTCTTGCAATATTTCATCAGCTATATATAACTTGATTATGTCGTCACCTCACATATTGCAGACATTACAAAAAGTAACGTGGTTATAGAGATATTCCATATTTATTATAATTTAGAGCAAAAAAACAAAAAAATATATAATATATGTAAATATATCAACCTTCACACTTGGTCTCATCTTCATCAAACTAATAGAATGACTCAGAGCACAGCTACTATTTGACCTTGTAACAGAGTTCACAGCATTTACAATGCAGGAGTACTGTAAAGTGAAGCAATGACTATATAATAATTTTTATAAGGCACATTCCTCTGCAGAATGAAGACCGACCAATGACCTGGAAAACGCTTCAATGGCCGCTCTGCACCTCGCTTGTGCTGATAAAGCAGCGTGCTGTACACTGAGCCGTAATAACTGTCCCAGACCAATAAAAACTCCATTATGATAAACACAGACAGGACAGTGACGTCTGAGCGCCGCCAGGTTAATCATACACCGACACAGACACATGTTGCTTAACCTCCGTTTGCTTGACTTGACTGCGCGACACGGTCAAGACGTTACAATAAATACCGGAAAAGTGTGAAGCTTGCAGGTTTCTGCACATGCACTGGGACAAACAGAGAGGAGGACTGCCATGTGTGGATTGTCATAATCCCCTTGTGTAACAGGTGGAACTCGCATTTGCTTGATTAATTCACAATGTGCAGATATTTATTTATTTTAGCACATGCACCTTTGCATTCTACACGTGGGAAAACGTACATACAGATCCAGTGCAAAACCACAGCGGGGGGGGGCTGCATCAAACAAGCTTTCGGCGATAAAAACAGAGCTCCTTCACATGAACTTCAGACGGCGTTTGGTCTCCACCGCCTCTCATTGCATTCCTGAGCCGGGTGCACGTCAGATAAGGGAAAAAAAAAAAAACGCATAGGAGCGGTGACTGGAACCAGGGGAATGTCCACGCAGTTCATACGGTTCATACAGTAGAGACGCTACGAAATCTGCAGTTGTAGAAAATGCACCAATCGATTACAGCTATCGTGCATCATGTCGTCGCTCAGAACCAACGAATGTTGACCAGGAAGTCTACGGTGCCAACAGTAGCAGCGTTTTCCTTCTCGTATAATTAACATGTCGACGCCAGGGCCGAGCCGTTAATCCTGAGCCGTAAAGCGATCCGCTTGAAAGCGCCTGATTCACGCCGTCACGTCTTATAAATATGTTTGTTTGATCCGAAAAAAATGTGAGGTTTTCCCTCCCCCAGATGAAAGTTTGTTTAGAGAAACTTCGTCGGGGAAACTCTGATGTGCCTTTTTCATCATACTTTGTTTTTTCACCTCATTGGTAATTAGTTTGAGGTCAGCATGTTCGCTTAAGTCTCTAAATGTTTTCTACACATGCAAAACTCTCTATGAAATATCTCTCACCATGCACACAATAACACTTGTACACTTTCCTGAAACCCCACCGCAGCTCTTAGACAATAATTACAGCCCCTTCATGACTCATGTGTTTTACATTTCCTCCTTTCAGACGGCGGCGCAGCGAGGCGTTCCTCCGCGAGTCCCGCAAAGTTTATCCAAGCGCGTTTTTTTTTTTTTTTTTCCCCCGCTTATCTGGGTCGTCTGATCGGACACCTACGTTTACGGACGCGTGGAATGAAGGAAATGAGGCTGAGTGACACACGGTTAAACACGCCGCCAAACAAGTGTGTCATCAGTGTTTGGTTATTTCTCACACTGGCTGTAATGCTAAGAGGGAAATAGGGAGTTTTGGTTGATAGGATGATGCATCGTGACTCAGCCGCTCATGTACGGTACACAGTGTTTTCCCTCATTTCGTATAAACAGAATCAGCCTTTGATGGCTGACGCCGTGTTTGGCTACGAGGTGTGTGCTGTGGATACTTATTTATTTATTTATTTTTAACTCTGCACACAGTTTAATCCGCCGACGCTTTCCTGCCGCACATCTCACCACCGTATTTGCATTTTCAAAATTGAAACACTTGGACAAAAAAAATTCCATCCGAGTATTTTTACAATTGAAAAAAAAAAGGCTGAAAATTTGCGGATTTGTCAGAATATAGATAAAATTAAAATGTGGCTTTTGACGTCCTCTTACGCTATACTGTAGTTAAAAGTACTTAAAAAAACCCTTTAAACAGTTGATAAAGGAAGTGAACATTAATGCGATTCTGGATGAAAAAACTGCAAAGAAAAGCATGTAGGTTTATTACGAGTTTGGTTCATCGAAGCCATTGGGGGTCAGCCGTTGCCATGGTTACGCGCACACACTAACATTCTACCTCTCCCGATTGTCGCGAATCAGCAACGGATGGAAACAGGCAATTTAATTCACATTTTCTTTTGTTTTTTTATGCATGTTTCACAAAATCCTCTCTGAAACTCTCACGTGTCCTCATGCGACCTTTCCCTTTTCTTTTTTTTTTTTTTTTTCCCAGCATCCACTCACCTGTTCCCACCTGATCCGTCCTGCAGGTACCTGGCCCACCTGTCTGCATTCAGCTGTGACATCATCCTGAAAAAACACACACACACACACACACACACACACACACACACACAAAAAGAAAAGGCTCATTTCCTCGTAGACCAGACTCCACTGTACTTTGACACTGAATGTGACTCAACGGAGATTCTGTTACATGGAGACTATAATTAAACCTGTGGGCATGAATGAATGAAGGGAACGAGAGAACGAACACAGTCTTCCACCTGCCAGCTCCGACCATCAGGGAAAACACCGGTTAGTGGAGATATGCAGCACTACTTAATTGTAAAATGATAGAGAACCGATTAATTAAATAGGAAAATGAAGTTAAATAATCTTTTAAACAGGAAGTGAATTGTATTTAACTACTTCTTCCTAATAAGTTTATTATTTTGTTGTTTTTTGTCACTAAAAAACACATATGAGAGAATTTTACTGTTGTAGTTTGTTAATGTGACAGCTACAAACACAGTCCTAATAGTTACTGTAAATTACAGATTAATAGGCTTTTATTTTAACACATCAGGCCTTTATTTGAGACCAGGCGGAATTCCTTTCTGACAAAAATATTTATGCATCTGCAACTCACATCTGCCACTAAACCCCACCAATGCATAAATGGCATTGCTGTTTTCAACCACCAACCAAAAATAGAAATTAAATATGACCCAGTTTACAGATATTTACTACACATGTCGCCATAATTAAACGAACAGGGTGGCAAAGTGATGATTTAAAGTCGTATTGTCCTACATTTACAGCAGGGGTCCCCAAACTTTTTACATAACTTTTCCCTTCTCTGATGAGGGATCAGTTTGTAACAGAAGAAGTGTGACGATTGCAGGAGTGATACATGTAAAAAAATATTGTTTTCTAGAAAGCTACAATCAAATAACCCTTTCTGGATTCTTCACAGAACAAAAGTCAGAAAATAAATAATAACCAAATAAGTCATTACTGTATTTAACACACACATAAGGCACCTAACTATAGGGGAGGGTTTATAGAGCGGGAGCTACTCTGAGTTTGGTTGTGCTTTATTTAAGTATTGATTACAATGTGTTAACATTTTTTAATCATCACGCATGGTAAAACACACAGATAAAACAAGCACACAAGTGTGTGTATTTAAAAATAGAGCGGGGTAATGTCATCAATCAAACCATCAAAGTCCTCATCCTCTGTTTCTGATTCCAACAGCAGCTAAACCTCCATCAAACATGCCAGCTTCACTTTTACTTCCTCTAAATGATGCGTTATAATCCGCTGGAAGTTGCTGCGCAACCGTAGTCCTGGTCTGGATGGAATAATGGCCCCGAAACAAAAGCACCAAGACGGAAATGTTCAATTTCCATTTCTTCTGCTGCTTTACTGCTTTTAGTCGAATGGTGACCATAGGAACGCTTCTCCCACTCGTTCATTGCTCTGTGATCCACTGGTCCAGTCTTTGCTCTGTGATCCACTGATCCAGTCTTTGCTCTGTGATCCACTGATCCAGTCTCTGCTCTGTGATCCACTGATCCAGTCTTTGCTCCGTGATCCACTGATCCAGTCTTGCTCTGTGATCCACTGATCCAGTCTTGCTCTGTGATCCACTGATCCAGTCTGTGCTCTGTGATCCACTGATCCAGTCTCTGCTCTGTGATCCACTGATCCAGTCTCTGCTCTCTGATCCACTGATCCAGTCTTTGCTCTGTGATCCACTGCTCCAGTCTTGGCTCTGTGATCCACTGCTCCAGTCTTTGCTCTGTGATCCACTGATTCAGTCTGTGCTCTGTGATCCACTGATCCAGTCTTTGCTCTGTGATCCACTGATCCAGTCTCTGCTCTGTGATCCACTGACCCAGTCTTTGCTCTGTGATCCACTGACCCAGTCTTTGCTCTGTGATCCACTGACCCAGTCTTTGCTCTGTGATCCACTGATCCAGTCTCTGCTCTGTAATCCACTGATCCAGTCTTTGCTCTGTGATCCACTGACCCAGTCTTTGCTCTGTGATCCACTGATCCAGTCTCTGCTCTGTGATCCACTGATCCAGTCTCTGCTCTGTGATCCACTGATCCAGTCTTTCCTCCAACTCGTACCACCTGTCTTATGTCTTAAACTCAGCTGTGTAGCTGATTTCCTTCAGTTTAAACTGTGCTTTATCAGCGTGTCTCTTTACCATTTTCAGGTTGTAAAAACAACGATGTTCTGCATAACGCACATCCCCGTTATTTTATCTACCATCCATTAAAATAGGACTTTTCTGTGCACCTTATAGTTGTGAAGATACGGTATATGAAAAAAAAAAATCTAAATGTTATGGTATTGTTCAGGGGGCTGTAGTTTGGGGACCACTGATTTACATGAACAAACACAGGTGACATACCCATCATGCACCTGTTTCTACACAGTTTCTTAATTTAATCCTGACGCAGCCGGGGAACTTGGGAGCTGGCGGCCTACGGCTACGAGCTGAAAGTCAACGCTGAGAAACATTTCGGTGGAACCTGAAACCCACCTGACGCTAAAAGCGGAGTCATCTATCCCTCAGATCATCGGGGATGATAAAAGCCTCTGACTGGAAAGCCATTCCTGGATTCTCTCATGGAATTTTTTTTTTTTTTTTCAATATCTCCCTCCCTTTAAAATCACCTGGAAAATCATCATGGTTGTGTTGTTCTTGCACATTTCTCTTTTCCCTAATGCGGCATAAAAAATACAAATAAAAAAAGATTCTCTTCTGCCTGAGCACAAAGTGCTGGTGATTTACCTGATAATAAATGTGTTTACAGACGGTTATTTATCGTAAGTACAGGAGACGCACCAATAGAGACAAATCTCATTTATAGTCAGAAGCAGCAGTGGAAAGCAGCTAAATTCATTTAATAAAGTATCATACACGAGTGTCATGCTACTTCTCCACTACATTTCAGACATTTTGGATGTTGTAATGTATTTTCATATTCTAAAAAAAATAATAATAATAAAAATTGCTATGCACTTTGTATAAAACTTAATATGACGCTTCTAATGCAAGTATCTCGTATCGGCTCCACATTCATAAAATAAAACATTAAAATGCTCTCACACGTATTTAGTGATTTAAAAAACAAGTAGTATAATATACTATAATAACAGACAGTCTGTTTAATGAATACTTTTAAGTACATTTTATTGATAATAGTTCTGTGCTTTTACTGAACACTAGCAATTTAGGAGTACTTTAAAGAAAAGGATATAAGTATTTGTCCACTACTGTACTACATTTATACTACAATTGACAGCTTTTGTTATTTTTCACATGAAAAGTTGACAAAAAGTACTGTATTTTACTTTTCTTTTTCTTTGTCTATTTAAAGATTATCACACAAACACACCGATTCACTCATACTGTCCTAAGTATAATACGATGCAGTATTATTTACGTTTCCAAAGTACCTAGAACTTTTTACTTGTACATTTTCTTCAATAAAGAATGTGAATACTTCATCCACAGCTTTGTCTTATGAACAGCCACGACACACTATTTTCTGTTGTTGCTGAAAACTATACGACAGGTTCAATGATGAATTAGCATTTCTATAAAAACACACACACACACACACACACACACACACACACACACACACAGAGGCTCTTTATCCTACACTGACATATAGTTTTACAGCAGCTGAGGCCGAGAGGAGGATCCAGGCCCAGTGTGACTTGTATTTCAACTTTCACACAAAAATCCTTTTTTTTTTTTCTCCTCTTCAGCTCATCTAAAAAAACAAACACATTTTCACGGTCGTCCTGAAGTTGCAAACTCGTCCGTTTCCTACGTTTCCTACCTCGAGTCACTGTGAAGCAATACCCGTACATTCAATTAAATACTTGTATAATTTAAGGTACTTTACTGATTTAATTTAACACAACTTGATAGTTCTACTGCACATTTTAGAGGTAAATATTGTGGTTTTTACTCCACTGTTATTTTGACATACAATAAAGTAATGACCTTATAAATAAAACAGCTTACAAGAAAATATTTTAATTTATGTAGCACAACTAGGTTTTTATTTCCCTTATTTCCTACTCTATTATTTCGAGACCCACTAGAATAATCACGATTATGAATGCAGATGCATATATTTTTGCATTATGGTATTAATATTTTAATAGCTAAATGATCTGAGTACTTCTGCAATATGTTAAACAGCTGTGCTGCATCACTAGAATCTTCTCTAGAATTAAATCGACTGTAAAATCGTGATTAGAAACGTGTTGCCATGTGATCGCTGGCAGCCATTTAAAAAGCCATGATGCTATAAATTAATAAGCAGTGAGCTGGGAGCGTGAAATAAATTGATTTCTCTCGTCGGCCCTCTTTTCCTGTTCATTAAAACCCGGAGTCGGGCTTGTTTGGTTTTGTGGTCGGCCCCCGACCCATGTGAGAGGTCTTTTAAATCGCCCCCCCCCGCCTTTTTCACCCCTTCTCCCAATATTTAGACGGATTGGCCGAGCCGCTAAGGTGATGCAGGTCTGACGTAAGGGCTCCACCACCAGTAAAACCAGTCTGACCACAGAGGTCCAATGCAAATCAATGGAGTCATGTGACGTGGTGCGTTGGGTGTTTTTAACTAACTACCTCCGCTAATGTTCTCCTCGCTGTTTATTCGTCTGTTTATCCGTGAACAGGATTGCTGCACTGGAAAAACTGCTGGTTCGCTCATCATGAAACCCGAGGACGAACCGGACCAGTCTCGCTCCGTGGTGGTTTCAGTGGCTCCTGGTCACTGGAACTCTGCTGATTCAGCTCCAAACACAGTCCTAATAGTTACTGTAAATCACAGATTAACAGGCCTTTATTTTAACACATCAGGCCTTTATTTGAGACCAGGCGATTAATTCCTTTCTGACAAAAATCTTTCTCGTTAAAACTGGAATTATTATTATTAGGAAGCTTGATTTTTTTCCCCAAAAAGGAGGATTCTCAGTACTCTAGTTAGACGTCTGTGACTTCTTCTGAGTTTTCCACTTCGCGTTTTACAGCAGAAAGTTTAAATTTCACATTGAACGTTTTCTTATTTTCCGCTGCGGTAAAAACATCAGGATCAAGCAAAAAAAAATTAAAAAAATAAAAAAATACACTGTCAGGGGTCATATGAATATATTTTTTTAAGACTAGATTCTTATTTGGAACCAGCGCTTATTTATTATATATATATATATATATATATATATATATATATATATATATATATATATATATATATATACTATAGTATCACAATTATTAATTGTGTAATGTTTTTTTTTTAAAATAGTACATTTTATTTATCATTTTTATGAAATAAAGAAAAGATCTGATAGACAGCAGGCAAAATATAATAAAATATTCTGGTACATGACAAATGCAGTGGGGTAGAAAGTACAATATTTATCTGTGGAAGGTAGTGAAGAGGGCGTATAAAGTTGTGTCAAATATATATATACATACATACACATATTTATATATATATTTATATATATATATATATATATATACACACACATATATGTATATATATATATATACATATATATATGTATATATGTACATACACCTGCACCCACTTTTTAAAAATGATCCAGCATTTAATTTAACTCGCCTATTATAAAATATAGAAAATAGAAAAATGAAAAAAATTTTACCAACATTTTTTGCTATATTTTACCCAATTATACACACACACGTATTGGTTATGCTGCACATTCATGTCGAATAGAAAACTGAAAATCTGCCGT
>JAYKQN010000011.1:3465000-3485000 GCA_036785175.1 Eupleurogrammus muticus
ATAACCTCAAACAATTCAGATAAAAAAAATACTGAGTGATAAGTCCTTAAAAATGAATCAAAATGTACATGATGGAACTTTATCCCCCTGGAGATTAAATAATGTCAATACCTTGCTGTTCTTGCACAGATTTATCAGTAGTAATCACAGCCTGATTTCCTACCAAACAAGCATCTCTACTTTCAACATGTACATTTTTAACTAGTCAAATTTTAACTGCAGAACTTCTACATGATATGGAGTATATTTTACACTGTGGTATTTCTTCTTTTACCTAACACAGATCTGAGTACTTCTTCCACTGCTGAAAAACTCACTGATTTCCTGATAATGATAATGAACCGCACACACACACACACACACACACACTCGTAGCGACACACACGTGCGGTGGCCGCTGCGTGCACCAGTGGTTTTAGTTGGAAAACGTCTTGTTGCTGCTTCATAGTCGTCAGCTTTGTCTGCGGCTGCCTGGTACAGACTGGCACCGCACACACACACACATACACACACACACACACACACAGTGCAACACTGCCACCATGTTGGCCGTGTGTACTGCACTGTCACAAACAGAGCCTTTATTCTGCACAGCATGGCAAAAACACACCGCCTCATGCAGGGAAGCTTCTGCACAGGATTTTAAAAGATGCAAACGTTTGGACTTCACCTGATGCAGATTTGACACATGAACGGATGAAAATAGGATTTTACAACAATACTCAATTTGTTCCTCTAAACTTTTATTCTGCAAAAATCAAAGACTACATTCTAGGGAATCACAGCATTGTTTAATAATCATCTCACGACCCCTCAGAATCACCTGATGACCCCACGCAGGGGCCTGAACCCTAGGTTGGGAACCACTGGACGCTGCTAAAAACTGATGCTCAGATATATTAATGATCTAATGATGTCATATCAAATAATATATATCAGTCAAAATACTTTTACTGCAATACTTTAATACTTATACTGTTAATGCATACTACGTACTATTATTGGAGTAGAATTTTTCATGGGGAACCTATACTTTTTTACATTTCTGTATTGCAGTATATGTATACATACACATACATATACATATATACACATACATAAGCATATATACACATACATATACATATATACACATACATATACATACATATATACAGATATACACATATATATGTGTATATACATATATATAACATACATATATATATACTGGTTTTATTTTATACTAGTTTTAACCTCTTTACACATATATATATATATATATATATATATATATATATATATATATATATATATATATATATATATATATCCATCCATCCATCCATCCATTGTCTTCCGCTTATCCGGGGCCGGGTCGCGGGGGCAGCAGTCTAAGCAGGGACTCCCAGACTTCCCTCACCCCGGACACGTCCTCCAGCTCCTCCGGTGGGACCCCAAGGCGTTCCCAGGCCAGCCGAGAGACATAGTCCCTCCAGCGTGTCCTGGGTCTTCCCCGGGGCCTCCTCCCGGTGGGACATGCCCAGAACACCTCCCTAGGGAGGCGTCCAGGAGGCATCCTGAGCAGATGCCCGAGCCACCTCAGCTGGTTCCTCTCAATGTGTAGGAGCA
This sequence comes from Eupleurogrammus muticus, assembly GCA_036785175.1. Lineage (NCBI taxonomy): Eukaryota > Metazoa > Chordata > Actinopteri > Scombriformes > Trichiuridae > Eupleurogrammus > Eupleurogrammus muticus. The sequence goes on from JAYKQN010000011.1 coordinate 3,466,612, forward strand.
GCGGCTCTACTCCGAGCTCCTCCCGTGTGACCGAGCTCCTCACCCTATCCCTAAGGGTGCGCCCGGCCACTCTGCGGAGGAAGCCCATTTCAGCCACTTGTATACGCGATCTTGTCCTTTCGGTCATTACCCAAAGCTCATGACCATAGGTGAGGGTAGGAACGTAGATTGACCGGTAAATCGAGAGCTTCGCCTTCCGGCTCAGCTCCTTCTTCACCACAACGGACCGATACAGCGACCGCATCACTGCAGACGCTGCACCGATCCGCCTGTCAATCTCACGCTCCATCCTTCCCTCACTCGTGAACAAGACCCCGAGATACTTGAACTCCTCCACTTGGGGCAGAGACTCACCACCCACCCGGAGAGAGCAAACCACCTTTTTCCGGTCGAGAACCATGGCCTCGGATTTGGAGGAGCTGATTCTCATCCCAGCCGCTTCACACTCGGCTGCAAACCGCCCCAGTGCCTGCTGCAGGTCCTGGCTCGAAGAAGCCATCAGGACAACATCATCTGCAAACAGCAGAGATGAAATCCTGTGGTTCCCAAACCAGGCCCCCTCCGGCCCCTGGCTGCGCCTAGAAATTCTGTCCATAAATATAATGAACAGAACCGGTGACAAAGGGCAGCCCTGGCGGAGTCCAACATGCACTGGGAAAAGGTCTGACTTACTGCCGGCAATGCGAACACAGCTCCTGCTCCGGTCATACAGGGACCGGACAGCCCTTAGCAAAGAGCCCCGGACCCCATACTCCCAGAGCACCCCCCAAAGGACACCACGAGGTACACGGTCGAATGCCTTCTCCAGATCCACAAAACACATGTGGACTGGTTGGGCATACTCCCATGAGCCCTCGAGGACCCGATGGAGAGTATAGAGCTGGTCCAGTGTTCCACGACCGGGACGAAAACCACACTGCTCCTCCTGAATCCGAGGTTCGACTATCGGTCGGATTCTCCTCTCCAGCACCCTGGAATAGACCTTACCGGGAAGGCTGAGGAGTGTGATTCCCCTGTGATTGGAACACACCCTCCGGTCCCCCTTCTTATACAGAGGGACCACCACCCCGGTCTGCCATTCCACAGGTACTGTCCCCGACCGCCACGCGATGTTGCAGAGACGTGTCAGCCAAGACAGTCCCACAACATCCAGAGACTTGAGGTACTCAGGACGGATCTCATCCACCCCCGGAGCCTTGCCACCGAGGAGCTTGCCAACCACCTCAGTGACTTCAGCCAGGGTGATGGACGAGTCCGCCCCTGGGTCCCCAGTCTCTGCTTCCTCCTCGGAGGACGTGACAGTGGGATTGAGGAGATCCTCAAAGTACTCCTTCCACCGCCCGACAACATCCCCAGTCGAGGTCAGCAGCTCTCCACCCGCACTGTAAACAGTGTTGGTGAAGCACTGCTTTCCCCTCCTGAGGCGCCGGACGGTTTGCCAGAATCTCCTTGAGGCCGTCCGATAGTCCTCCTCCATGGCCTCCCCGAACTCCTCCCAAACCCGAGTTTTTGCCTCTGCGACCGCCCGAGCCGCGGCACGCTTGGCCCGCCGGTACTCATCAGCTGCCTCAGGAGTCCCACGAGCCAACAAGGCTCGATAGGACTCCTTCTTCAGCTTGACGGCATCCCTTACTTCCGGTGTCCACCACCGGGTTCGGGGATTGCCGCCGCGACAAGCACCACGGACCTTACGACCACAGCTACGAGCAGCCGCATCAACAATAGAGGTGGAGAACATGGCCCACTCGGAGTCCATGTCTCCAACCTCCCCCGGGATCAGGGAGAAACTCTCCCGGAGGTGGGAGTTGAAGACCCCCCTGACAGAGGGCTCCGCCAGACGTTCCCAGCAGACCCTCACAATACGCTTGGGCCTGCCAGGTCCGTCCGGCTTCCTCCTCCGCCAGCGGATCCAACTCACCACCAGGTGGTGATCAGTTGACAGCTCAGCCCCTCTCTTCACCCGAGTGTCCAAGACATGCGGTCGGAGGTCAGATGACACGATGACAAAGTCGATCATCGACCTCCGGCCTAGAGTGTCCTGGTGCCACGTGCACCGATGGACACCCTTGTGCTCGAACATGGTGTTCGTTATGGACAAGCTGTGACTAGCACAGAAGTCCAATAACAAAACACCGCTCGGGTTCAGATCGGGGAGGCCGTTCCTCCCAATCACGCCCCTCCAAGTGTCACTGTCGTTACCCACATGGGCGTTGAAATCCCCCAGGAGAACAACGGAGTCCCCGGATGGCGCACTATCTAGTACCCCTCCTAGGGACTCCAAGAAGGCCGGGTACTCTGCGCTGCTGTTTGGCCCGTAGGCCGACACAACAGTGAGAGACCTGTCCCCGACCCGAAGGCGCAGGGACGCGACCCCCTCGTTCACCGGAGTGAACCCCAACACGCAGCGGCTGAGCTGTGGGGCAATGAGCAAGCCCACACCAGCTCGCCGCCGCTCCCCGCGGGCAACGCCAGAGAAATAGAGAGTCCAACCCCTCTCAAGAAGATGGGTTCCAGAGCCCAAGCTGTGCGTGGAGGTGAGGCCGACTATATCTAGCCGGTAACGCTCCACCTCCCGCACAAGCTCAGGCTCCTTCCCCCCCAGCGAGGTGACATTCCATGTCCCCAGAGCTAGTCTCCATGTCCGGAGATCCGGTCCACCCGAATCTCTCCGCACCCGCCCCCCATGGCTCCTCCCGCAGGTGGTGGGTCCACGGGAGGACGGCCCCACGTCGTTTCTTCGGGCTGGGCCCGACCGGGCCCCGTGGGAAAAGGCCCGGCCACCAGGCGCTCGCTGCCGAGCACCCACCCCAGGCCTAGCTCCAGGGTGGGGCCCCGGTAACGCCAGTCCGGGCGACGTAACTGGCCTTGTTCTTGTCTTCTTCATCATGTGGGGCTTCTGAACCGCTCTTAGTCAGACCCGTCTCCCAGGACCTGTTTGCCATGGGTGACCCTACCAGGGGCATAGAGCCCCCGACAACATAGCTCCCAGGATCATTCGGGTGCTCAAACCCCTCCACCACGTTAAGGTGGCGGTTCGGGGAGGGGATATATATATATATATATATATATACACATATATACATATATATGTATATATATGTGTATATATATATATATAAAAATATATACACACATACACATACATATACATATATATATATATATACATGTATATATATGTGTATATACATATATACACATATACACATATATACATACATATATACATATATACACATATATATGTGTATATACATATATATAACATACATATATATACTAGTTTTATTTTATACTAGTTTTAACCTCTTTACATGATTTTTATAGGGTGTTATTATGGTATAATGCACATGAAATAAGGTGTGTCAAACATGCGGCCCGCAGGCCAGAATGGGGCCGCCAAAGGGATGAAAAAGTGGACCAAGAATTTTTGATTTTCTAAGAATATGTTTCTATTTTTTTCCCATAGAAATGTAAAACTTTGGTGCTCTCACAGTGTTTAAGGAACATAATATATGAATAAATATTTATATGTTAGACATCATCACCAGTTTTTTAAATAGACAGTTCATGTGTACGTATTCAAATTAGTATTTTTACCTCTTCACATGACTTTTATAGGGTGTTATTATTATTATATAAGTTGCACATGAAATAAAATTGGTCTGTATGCGGCCCGTGACTTTGTGGTATTAGTACTTGTACTCGAATAAAGGATCCGAGTATTTGACAGCTGTTGGAGCACTGAAGACGGCCTGATGTTTGGAGGCGAAGGAGCACTAATGAGTAATGTGTGTGTGTGTGTGTGTGTGTGTGTGTGTCACAGCCCTGTATTCCATTTCAACTATTCCACCCCGACACATGTACCCTTCAATATTCGCTGCGGCCCGCCCCCCCCTTAAAAAACATAGAATAACAGAAAAAAAAGAGCCTCAGATAAAATCCCAGTGTGCATTGTATCTGGCCTGTTTACACTGACGGATTCCCTTACCGCTTGTGTTAAACGTGGCCCTGCGTGTTATTCCACGGCGCAAGAAAGAAAACAATTACTGAAAACGAGGCCGGGTTGAGAGGAGCCTGTGTGTAGAATAACAAAGACGTGCGACTGTTTGGATCTGATAAGCCCCGTCGAGTGTTTCCTCTAATGCCTCTGAAAATAAACAGCGCGGCTGATGGGGTGAATGGAGGCTTGGTTTGGGTCCTGACCGCCGCCGCCGCCGCAGCTTGTTTTAGGGGCTGGACCGGGCCGGGAGGGTGTGTGTGTGTGTTGAAGGGCCCCCGTTGGTGGCTCAGGCGCCGAGTGAGTTAAACGGGTTAGTGTGTGTGTGTGTGTTGGGGCGACACACGCACACACACACACGCAAAATATCCATGTACGCGCAGATGCCGTAGCGCCAAAAAACACACACGGAAACGCTCCGGCTCCAGAGAACTGTCGACCGTGACGAGTGATCCTGTCCGTCAGAGACGAGGTAAGGTGTGCAACGGTTCAGCTTTGGCGTGTGTGACATCACAAAACACATTCTTCTGACACACACCCACACACACACACACACACACCTGTCAATCACGCGGGTGACGTATCCGTACCTGCTGCAGAGATGAAGATCAATGACAAACAAACTGGATTAAAGATTAGAAACTAAATCCTCACTGACAACATGATTATCAAATAAAAGCAAAACTATAAAAATACAGTAATTTACTCAAAATTTTTCAATTAAACTACTATATAACTTGCATTTTTTTAAATGTCAGATAACAATATACTACTACCGTAAAGTAGTATATTTTTTTCCATTTTACAACAGAAAGTTTAAAATTCATGTTGTACATTTTATTTTATTTATTTGATTATTTATTTTAAGGAGCAATGGCGATTGACGATTAATTACATTATCAGAGAGCGTGTTTCTTAACGTCATTTGAGCACGATAAAAGGCAAAGGAGAAAAACCTGCACGTCTTGTTGATTTTTTTTATTTTTTTTTATTAAATTAGACATGTTTAAAGGGGACCAGGCGGTTAATTAAAACTTAGTTATTTATTGCAATTTTGGTAATTTACAGAAAATTGCTTCTCCTGCTTTCTCATGGCCAGTGGTGGAATCTCTCTGTGTAGTTAAATTATAATCTATAATTTATAATCAATATTCATTGTTGTGATGTTTTATCAAGGCCTTTATTTGAGACCAGGCGGTTAATTTCTCTCACAACAAAAATATGGTAATTTACTCAAATTCTCTTATGAATTTGACTACTGTAAAACTTACTGTTTTTTTTTAAGTCAGTAAAGGTCTCAAAACTGCGTTTTCTTTTTCCATTATTCATTTATTGTCCCCACGATTGACAATTAATCAATAATCGGGAGAAAGCGTTCATTTAGCATCATTTGACCACGATAACGATGTGATGGGCTTGTGGTCACATCTCGTTGATTTTATTATTATTTTTTAATTAAATTAGACATGTTTAAAAGCGTTTAATTGAAACTTGTCCATTATTTGGTAATTTACAGTAAATTCCTGCGTTTGCTTCCCAATGTTGGGTGGTGAAATGTAACCATGTAGTTAAACAATAATCTATAATCAATATTCCGCTAACATAGTTGTGATGTTTTATCAAGGCCTTTATTTGAGACCAGGCGGCTAATTTCTCTCCAGACAAAATCATGGTAAATTACTCAAATTCTCTTATTAAACTAGTACGACTACTGTAAAACTTACTGTTTTTTAAATGTAAAAATTGTTCCATTTTTCACTTTCTTTTTATTTTATTTCCCCACAATTGACAATTAATCAATAATTGGGGGAAATGTTCATTTAGCACCATTTGACCACGATAACGATGTGAGGGGCTTGTGGTCACATCTCGTTGATTTTATTATTATTTTTTAATTAAATTAGACATGTTTAAAAGCGTTTAATTGAAACTTGTCCATTATTTGGTAATTTACAGTAAATTCCTGCGTTTGCTTCCCAATGTTGGGTGGTGAAATGTAACCATGTAGTTAAACAATAATCTATAATCAATATTCCGCTAACATAGTTGTGATGTTTTATCAAGGCCTTTATTTGAGACCAGGCGGCTAATTTCTCTCCAGACAAAATCATGGTAAATTACTCAAATTCTCTTATTAAACTAGTACGACTACTGTAAAACTTACTGTTTTTTAAATGTAAAAATTGTTCCATTTTTCACTTTCTTTTTATTTTATTTCCCCACAATTGACAATTAATCAATAATTGGGGGAAATGTTCATTTAGCACCATTTGACCACGATAACGATGTGAGGGGCTTGTGGTCACATCTCGTTGATTTTATTATATTTTTTATAAAATTAACAGTATTTAATTAAAACTTGGCCATTATTTGGTAATTTACAGTAAATTCCTGCTTTTGCTTCCCAATGTTCGTGGTGGAATGTAACCATGTAGTTAAATAATAATCTATAATCTATAATCAATATTCGTTGTCAAATTCTCTGATTAAACTAGTATGACTACTGTAAAACTTACTGTTTTTTTTCCCCACAATTGACAATTAATCAATAATCAGGAGAAAGTGTTTATTAAATTAGACATATATAACAGAATTTAACTGAAACTTGGCCATTATTTGGTAATTTATAGTAAATTCCTGCGTTTGCCCAGGCGTTTATTTGAAACCAGGCTTGTTCAGCAAAACTGTAAAAATACGGTAATTTACCTAAATTTTTTTATTAAACCAGTATAATTACTATATAACTTCCATTTTTTTTAATGTAACCATGTAGTTAAATAATAATCTATAATCTATATCTGTAATCACTATTTCCTTAACATCTCACCATTTTAAATGCACTGTGTGCACATTATGCTGCATTACTTTTCAATTAAACTACACTAAGTAGATTAGTAAAATTCTAATTTATAAATATTTCCATACTTCATTTAAAGGACTTTTCCTTATTAAAAGGTATTTTACTGTGAATATGCCACTGTGAATATACTACATTTACCTACATTACTCACATCAGCCCTGTGCCTGTAGCATGCAATTGTGTTTATTCATCACATGACACACACACACACACACACACACACACACACACACACACACACACACACACTCTATACTGGGAACTTTAAAACATTGCTCTGCAGCACCACAAGTGGTCGAAAAACGTCTGAACTGACCGACTGAGGGCCGGGTCGCGAGTTAGTGTGACTGAATCATCACAGCCTGTGTGTGTGTTTGTGTGTGTGTGTGTGTGTGTGTGTGTGTGTGTGTGACCTCACGCCTCGAAAAAGCATCTAAAAATAGCTTTTTTTCAGCGCGTCTGGACGCCCACGCCCAGTTTGTGGGAGGATCACGTCCTTTTTTTCTGATTCCTCTGCATCCGTGTTTGTGAAGAGCTTATCCGTCATTTACACAGCTAAACGCCGTTTATTCTGCACAACGAGACGACAAACGAAATCCGAAAGCCGCCTAATCGCGCGGTGTTGTTTTATCACTGAATAAAGCCGTGATCCCACTTCCTCGACGGTATCGGCTCATCGCGGGTTGAGTGACGCGAGCAAGACGGAGGGAATGTGGGAATTTTTACCGTCAGGCAGGTGGAGACAAGACCAGACGGATAAATTTATTCAGTCAAAAAAAACAAAAAGAAAAAACAGGATTCACTATCTACACATGATGTATTATGAACTAAGGCTTCATTAAATTTCGTAGAGAGAGAGCGCAATTTATAGTTTTATATATATACTATAATTTTTTTATAGACGCATATTAAATATTATGCGTGTATAAACAAAAGCCGCGATTATAGCACAGATGCACGATTATAAAAAAAGAAAAAAAACAGGCTGCTGCAGATGTCTGGATCCAGGCCAAAAAGACAGAATGTCCCAGATCTGTCGGCTTTTAAGGAAAATACATCGGGACAAGACACTGGAATAATTAAGCATAATTCCTTTGTCAACGCGAGCTACTATATTATGATATATTATTATTATATCTGGTTAGAACATTAGATTGTTGCTGTGTTCATTCTGCATTTATGTTGGCTATCTAACACTCGTGCATTGATGCAAACACTCCAACGTGGTTCTTTTTAATTGCAAAAAAAAAAAAACACTGCTCAGAGCTTCCAAAGCGACATGATTTTTTGGGGGGGGGAAGTTCGGAGCCTCGTTTTTTTGGCTCTGATCGACTCGTTTCTGGTTCACGGGCTTAAATAAAGACACTTAATCACAAGCGCTCGGTGGAGTTTTTCCCGGACCGCGCGGGGCTTTGCCAAGACCTCGGGGCGGTCACATCTTTGGGATTGGAGGGGGGGAAAAAAGAATTAATATTCCCCTCAGATTACTGCATGACTCACAAAAATTACCGCCCTGAGAGAGAAAAGCGATACCCATATCGCTCAGGTTTTAACACAACACAGCGTTTATGCCAGATTTCGGTCACATTACAGCACATGTTAAAGATCCAATCAGAGAGGAACAGTTTCACATCCACACACTGAGTTTTACTGATAATCGATGGGTTTAAACGTAGATTTTGATAGGAATGAGATTTAATCTGCATATCTGGTGTCCGTCCTCCTTTAATGGTTTGATGCTTAAGGTTAAAACTCCTTCCTGAAATGAAAAATGTACTTTTTTTACGTCTGGAACAAATTCACATAAAACTCAGTATTTAAAATATATATATATATATATATATATATATATATATATATATATATATATATATATATATTTATAATAATGTAATATATATTAATTCTCTGCATTGTGTCTTAGTCAATCACGTTTTTTTTTTATGATTTTTTAATTTGTGACATTTGTGCTATTAAATATAAAACTGCCTTTCCTGGTTATATTGTATAGTTATACCCCCCCCCCAAAAAAAAAAAAAAAAAAATCAGAGTTTGAGTCGTAATTCAAGACTTGATGACGGTCTTGTGATCAAATGCTTGGCTTTTATTTGATTAAAAGCAAACTTGCCTGGAACCAAGTGTGCACAATCTCCTTAAAATATCATGAAATTGAAGCTGGAGACGAAACTGGAGCTAAACGCGGGTGGTTATTAACATTACAAAAGTATTTCTCAACATCGGAGAATATCAGTAATAAATGAAAACAGCACGACGCAGTTTGTTTCACTAATGACAGGATCCTGCACGAGTATTGGAAATTCTACTTTTGAAATCATGCATCATGGAAACGTTTGTGCCGTTAATTAAGCCGTATTAATTTTACCCGACTAGCATGAAATTCTGGTTTTCAGTCCCGATGGAGGTATAGGCTTACTGACGATCAAACACAAATGTTAAATTAACCCTCTGGAAAGCCAGAGTTGCATTGTTGCAACGCCAGAAATGGTCAGAAAAAAAATGTTTATGATAGAAACGAGCTTCAAACTGTTTCTTAGCTTGAATGTCACTTTAATGCAGTGGTTCTTAAACAGTGGGGGGGGGGGGTGTTAGACCGAGGGTAACATGCTTTTTTATTTATTTTATTTTTTTTACTGTCCTAGAATAAAGTGTAATTGCACCTCCACTACATTAGGGGGCAGTGGCGCTCTCATTGTCAGAGTGTGAGCAGGGAGCATACAGCACAGAGTATGAGTATGAAGTGTAGACACCAAGTGACACCATGAAAACATATTTAACAGGGATGAGAAGACAGGCGGAGAGAGACGGAGATAAAGAGACAAACGAAAGTCTCCCAAAGCTAAGACGAGAAAATATGACGAAGTTTTATTTTGTAGTTTTATTTTTCAGTATCATATGGTTTGACATGGTCAGTCAAAAATTTAATTAAGGATTACATTTTATTTTTGAATTTCAGATGCACTTTAAATCATTTCTGTTAGTTAATAAAGCTATTCTATGTTGTAAGTTGGTCCATATTTCTTTCTTTTTTATTCTCTTATACGTTAATAAGGATACAGTGTTATGCAGAGGTACTTATAACAATTTTATAGACAAATGATTATATTTATAGTCGTGTGGGGGGCGCAAGAGAAAATAATTGAGAAGCACTGCTGCGGCTATATAAAAAAATGCTGGCTAATTAAAAAATAAATAAATAAATAAAATGATGAACCCCTGCATCCTAGGACACAACACCTCTGATTTAAAATGTAAAATGTCTGTTCTCATATATTGTGTGCACTTTGGATCAACTCCATGTTTTGTATAAAGCGTGATATAAATAAAGTTAAAGTTGAACATGACACTGAAAGAAAAAAAAAAGCCATAATTGGCAAAATTATTAAAAATAATCCTAGGTAAAAAAAAACAAATACTCAGCTTTTCATGGAGAATAGTCACTATTTTGGGATTTTTACTAATTTTAATTGATATACTTGTTTTAATTTTTCTTCAGTACATGTTAATGCTTTTATATGCTTTTTGCTATTAATCTGTGGCACCAGCTTACACCAACAAAAATACATTTTTGTCAAACTTTCTTTTGCCATAATGACAAAAAAATAATACTCTGTTCATGCTTTTACATTCTCAGGTTCACCGAGACGTTCTCCTTATGAACAGCAGTGGGTTGGACCTGTAACAGATTTCTGGTGGTCCTTCTTTTATTGTCCTGACACGTTCTACATTACTGTTTACAGGCTGGGCACGGCTGCCTGCCAGCACCATATAAAAAATAAAAAAAAGACACCTCGACGCACCTGGAAATGAAAACGCCGTTGGAACGCTCCATGAAGCCCACCGCCTCCACTCGCGGCTAATTGGCCCGTTAACGCCGTTTTCACAAACCAGCGCCGCGGTGTAACAGCAACTGCGAACGAACAGGAGGAGACGTCAAACCAGCGCTGGCAAACTAGCGCAAACTAACAGTACGCTGTTTCCATTTCGGACGCAGGTGACGTCACCGATTTACTTAGAATTCTGGGAAAGCACCGAAAAAACAGGTTCTCCTCTAATTAAAATTAATTAAATTATTATATATATTTTTTTTTTAATAGAAAGCCGTGTGTAGCACATGTACACGTCCATCTGAACAGAATGTTCAGGTTTCACGTTTCTTGTTTGGTTACTCGTCTCTTCGACTCAGCAATATTTGCGCAATAGAGATCAAGTTACAGTAAAACAATACGAAGGAAAACTATCAAACTTTATAACCCAACGAGGAAGTTCAATGGGATCTTTCATGTTCACCTGACTAATTATAAATCTCTTTGTACATTTTTCAGTATAGTGTAACAACCTGGACGTATTGCTTTACGTGTGATCATTAATAAATGAGATTCCGTTCTGTTAGGTGATAGTGCTGGGATTTCCTGTAAAATGCATCTTGGACTAAAACGCTGCAGCTTGCGTGTGGAGGTTGGTTTTCTGAATAAAAAGGAATAAAGAGGCAGCTAAACCGGCTAATTGTGGCAAAATCCTTGAATTGTAGTGAAAGTGCTGGGAAGCAACGTGATACAGAGCTTCACACTGTATGGAAAATGCTGCTGAATGATAGCGCTGTGATATGTTAATCTATGGGATTTATAATTTTTAATCATGATAATGATGATGAATATCCAAAAAGGATGCACAGTATTGTGCCATGTGCAAGCTCTATCAAAAATTATTAAGCAGTAGTGGAAAAACTATACAAGTAAAAAGTCCTGCATGAAAAACTCAGGTAAATCCAGCGCTCTCATTTCTCCCTCTGATATATTGGGCCTACGAGATTGTTAATACTGCTGCGTGGAGCAGCGTATTACTGTCTGTTACCATCTGTGTTTACCGTTGCATGAATCTCTCGCTGTCAACATGTGTGGTTCTGGATGCACACGGCCGGCTGTATATAATATCTAATGTACTGTGTCGTGGCGGCGTGTACTGCTGCAGTCTGGAGGAAAACAGGTCTCCCAGGACCCGCTTGGCACGGCGCTGACGCGACGGCTCCAGGACGAATATTCTCAGCTCGTGACCTTCACCGAATCGGAAATGAATCGAAGCCGGAACCCCCAAGTATATTGGGTATTTATTGGGTAAATGTGTATATTTTTCGTGTCGAGACAAGCGCGGCGACGGGACAGGTTCTTGAAAAGTCAAAGTCACGCTCCCCGAAGAGGGAATTCACCCCGAGCAGGAAGCTGGCCGACTGACAAGCGTCTCGGTTTCCACCGCGGCGTCTGACAATGCGGCCCGACCGGTGTCTGTCTGCAGTTTACATATCGTTTCCCCCTCCTCCGATATTTCACGGTAATCACTCAGCGAGGCATTCCTCTGCATTAAATACACTTTTTTTTGTCTGTCCCCCCCCATTCTCAACACGTTGTTTTGCAGGACATGATTTAAAAAAAAGACGCGACTACCTGCTCTGTGTAACACATTGTCTTGTAGTACATGTGCGCATTGACTTGAAGGCAAAGCAGATCCCGTTGCTGCTCCCTGTGGGCGATCCGGAGTGTAAACTGATGAACTGCCCCGTGAGCAGGCTGTCAAATAAAGATTCTCGGTTTCAGCCGAGGAGCCTGAGCGGCCCGTGTTATTGGATCTGATGTGTCGTGCACAATATCTTGCATTCTGGTAAAAAAAAAAAGGATGACGTGTGATTCCTGCTTCACAAGCGCTAACTCTGCAGAATGCATGCAAATTTTACAAAGACAGTATTTGAAAAATAAATGTGAAGGGAAAGCAGCTGATTAAAGTGTTCAGTCTGCAGAATGAATACACATTTAAACCTTTACTTTAGAATAAGATATTATCTGCAACCACTTTTACATTTTACTCAGTATTTGTAAAATATGCATGAGGAGAAAGTAGCTGATTAAAATGCTGAGTCTGCAGAATGCATGCACATTTTAGACAATTCCTTTAGAATTAGAAGTAATCTGCAACCACTTATACATATTGTACAAATACTGAGCATAATGTAGGAGAGGAAACCAACTACATTAAAGCACTGTCTGCAGAATGCATGCTCATTTTAGACAATTTCTTCAGAATTAGAAGTAATCAGCAACCACTTTTACATTTTACTCAGTATTTGTAAAATATGCATAAGGAGCAAGCAGCTGATTTAAGGGCTCAGTCTGCAGAATGCATGCTCATTGAAACTTTTTATTTAGAATTAGAAGTAATCAGCAACCACTTATACATATTTTACAAGTACTGAGCATAATGTAAGAGGGGAAACCAACTAAATTAAAGCACTCAGTCTGCAGAATGCATGCTCATTTTAAACACACCGTATTTGTAAAATAAGTGTGAGGGGGAAAACAGCTGATTAAAGTGCTCAGTCTGCAGAATGCATGCACATTTTACACACTTCTTTAGAATTAGAAGTAATCGGCAACCACTTTTACATTCTACTCAGCATTTGTAAAATCAGCATGAAGCCTTTTTTTTTAGTTTTTTAACCTTTCAGAGGGAAAAGCAGCTGATTAAAGCAGTTTGAGACAAAGCCTCAGTTACATGTGAGACACACACACACACACACACACACACACACACGGTGCAGGTGACCACCTCATGTCCGAGTCATGTGTCTGGCTGTCAGGCTGCGACCCGAGGCCCCCGGCCGACTGCCAACACCCCCCCCCGGTGAGACCCGCTGCCCCGGGCTATTCGTCATCCTGACAGGCGTGGCGTAAGGTGCCGCGCTCTCTCTGGTCATGACACACTTGTTTCCACCGCCTCGCCGCCTAAAAACACTCTGATGTGTTCCTAACACATAGTGGCAAGAGTGACACGGGGCCAACAAACCAAAACAAGCACCTATCAGTTACTGATGAAAGAGGCCTTTTACTGATTCGCCTTTTCTGTCTTTCATTTTTTAACAACTCCTTAAGACTTGTTATCATGGTACTTTTCAAACTTATGACTAGTATGACTAGGTATTAATCCCATCTTCTTATCATTTAGAGAAATAATTCCTGCAGTAAAGAGGTCACTCCTTGAACCCAGATGAGACCAGACTGGGGCACCTACAAAAAATGGATGCTAACAACACATGTATATTGTACGAGAATGATTCCAACTGAGGAACTTTACTAGTAGTTTTTCTTAAAAAAAGTGTAATTGGCTTCATATTTGCATTAGAAGACAGATTTCTTAACCTGCCCAGTTGCACCTTTTACTTTTTTAGATGATGATTCCAGTCATTGAAAGTCATTAAGTGACAGAAAAGTTGCTTAAATGATTCTGCAGTGATTTAAAAAAACTCTCATGGTAGTTTTCTTTGCAAGTTTGGTTTCGACCTTTTTTTTTTTCAGTGTCGCAGCGCCGTGATTAACGTCGCTCGCAGACGTAGGACAGGAACCCCGGGTCTTCAGTTTTCACGCATTCTTCACACATTCCAGGACGTGTTTGTGGGTGGAGGTGGTGAAGCCGCTGCAACTTTTGCAGATAACAGATTAGATTTTTTTTGGGGCTTTTTACTTTTATTCAGTGGTACAGTAGAGACAGACAAGACGGTGGGAGGGTGAACGACCTGCAGGAGGAGGCCGGGATGCAGGATTTGAACCAGGATAGTGACGACTACAGCCTCGGTATATACATATATATCTTATTTTAGAAGTAAACTACTTTTTTTGATAATTTCTTCATCCGTGTTGTTCACCCTTCCTGTTTGCTAAATGTTTCTAGATGCTTTTATATGCAACACACTCACTGGTCCTGGTCTATGTAAAATTAATATCATGAGAATCACCGGTACTGAGGATGAAATGGTATAAAGAGAGAGAAAGCTCTCCTGAAGTGAAGGAGGAAATCACAGCAAATGATAATTACAGAAAAAAAGGAAATACAACTAGATAAAGCCAATAGTTTGGCATTAAAATACACACCAAAAGGAAGAAATGCTCCCTAATGTGCAAAAAAATAAATGTGAGTTCAGAGCTGGAAAGTGGAAAATCTTTAAACATCAAATTTGGAGGATGATTTGTGACATCACAAATAAGTACGGTTCAATATTCAACTTATATTAGGTGTGATGTGCAAATTTGTGTAGCAGTTAAACCTCTGATATTAAATGTATTTGCACATCCATAAAAATATATTCTCTATTATTTCATCTTATTATCGGTCTATCTTTAAATAAAAGTAATAAAACCTGCATTCACTCACCTACTTATTAAAGTAGGACTATTACCAGATAAATATACTTAAAAGTACTTCATTAAAAGCATTTATTCTGCCGAAAAGTGATTGGCGGCTGCATCCACCAGTTAATGTAAAAGCAGCTGGAGCTGGATGAAGTTCTTTATGAGGGTCATGAGATGAACCCGAGGGGTCTGGAGATGATATTCTGGACAGAAAATAAAGAGGGGAAAAAAAAAACATCGTTCTGCTAAATAAATTTGGATTCGTTTTTCGGAATGTTTCTTTAATCTTTACGTCTCGAGCGACGTCTCCGGGCCACGGAGTGAATATTTGGACGGGAAAATACGTGGAACTGCAACAGCCCTGACATCTGGAACACGACTGGGAAACGCGGAAATACAGAAACAGAGATGCTCACAAGTCGAGAGGTTTGGGAACTAATCCCTAACAATGCAGTGGATGGTTCCATATTCTGTTCTAAAATTATGCTATTTTTAATTATAGTGCATTTACAGTACATTCTGAACTTGAAACGTATGCAGATTGGCCCGAGCCAATGCAAATACGCAGATACTTTAAGGGAAAGTAGCAGTACTTCAATGTGAAAAATACTCTACTTCAAATCCTGCAGTTATTTAAAACTAATGTCTTTTTTACTATTGTCTATGCTTCACCTATATAAGTATGTCTGCATGGGAAAAAAAGCAAGAAACTGAATTTCACATACTTTTCATGACCACTTCATTTGAGGAAAATTTGACTTGCATGAAAATTCGTAATAGTACATGAGTATAAGAAATTAAGGTAATTAATACCTCCGCTCGATACCTCCGTATACAAACTCGGCACCGCAGTTTCTGTTACGAAGCGACGAGTCGGTGTAGTGTAGCGTGGTTCACTTTCCTGCATTAGTTCTCGTAAGCCTTCGTTTTATGACTGAGATGTACGAGGGTAAGTCTTTGCATACGTAGGATGCAGCATTCTTTGCTTGCGAGATACAAGCGAGATGTCGGGTCATGTGGAGGTGCAGATTCGTAGTGTTGCAGCAGTACTTTATTTTCATTCTGCAGTGTTTGCGTACCACGCGCGTCACATCCCATGTCCACCTTTAATGGTTTTTGTTAAATCAGAAACGCTCTTGAAGCTGGATGATGGAACTAGTTTCAACTACTTTATATGGGATGAAGTTAAAAACCTCATGTGGTGTAACCTTAAAAACTTGGTACCAGATAGTTTATTACAAAGCTTTTAAAAAAATAAGCTATAAACTAGTTTTATATTCTAAGTGGATTAAACATAAGTTACAGTTTTTGACATTTGGTGTCAAAAATGGTACAAATGGACTTTAAATCATATAAAACCAACATGAACATGATTATGAGAGACCTGATGAATGCTTTTAAAAACTGAATTTATACAAAAAACATAGTTACAGTAAGAATTCAGACCCATTTATACTTAAAGGAAAATTACGTAGATTATACCATAGACCGAGTGAATACATAGAACACATTTATAAAGGTTTTTCAGAATATTACTTTTTATTCTGTATTTTAACATATATGTAACATTGGGCATTAATGGTAAATATTGTCTATATTAGGATTATTATTAGTATATGTCACGTTAGGACTAGGGGTGGGTATACGATACGATTTGCGATACAAGCGTATCCCGATACGTGGTGTTAAAGGCGTTGCGTATCCTGATATTTTACATTACGTAACATATAATTAAAAAAAACATGTTTACTCAAATGTATTTGTTTTCTGCTGTAGTGCATCAGTTATAATGTAAAAAATGTAAAAACTTTATTGATTACATGCTGTTTTACCTCCGCTTAAAAAGCTTTAAAAAAATATGCTAAGCTAACGTGCTAAGTGGATTAATCTTAAGTTACAGCTTTTGACATTTGGTGTCAAAAATCACATTTGACTTTGGTAAAAAAAAAAAAAATGGTACAAGTAAAGTGGTTTTAACTCATTCCTCTGATATCTGCTTTTATTTTCTCCGAGCAGTTATGAAATAAGGGAAAGGTCGCCCGTCAGAGCCCATATAGCTGCCTTTTTAGGCACGATTAAACTCACACAGAAAGGTTCACACGGGTCAGCGGGCTGAAATAAAAAAAAAAAAATGCGTCCGCCAGAGTTCTGGGACGGTCATAACTTTTTATCTTTGCAGGGGACACGCGTGGACGGGAGGGAGCATAAAAACTGGAAAAACAAGGCGCCCCCCCCCCCCCCCAAACATAACGTCTAATTTAACTTTGAGCATAAACAATACAGCTTGTATATTATTATATCATACTGCTGATAAAAAGAAACGTTGCTTTGCAACGGGGAAATTTGTCTGTTACTGCGGCGTACAGAGTAAAGAAAAGAAAAGAAAATAAAAGCTATAAAAAATAAAAATACACAACATATACACACAATGCACCTGCACTGTGATAGTCTCAGAGATCTGTTTAAAGTGCAGAGACCATCATGAAGAACAAGGAACACAGCAGGCAGGTCTGAGATACTGTTGTGGAGAAGTTTAAAGCTGGATTTGGACACAAAAAGATTTCCCAAGCTTTAAACATCCCAAGGAGCACTGTGCAAGCAATAATATTGAAATGGAAGGAGTATCAGATCACTGTAAATCTACAAAGATCTGGCCGTCCCCCTAAACTTTCAGCTCATCCAAGGAGAAGACTGATCAGAGATGCAGCCAAGAGGCCCATGATCACTCTGGATGAACTGCAGAGGTCTACAGCTGAGGTGGGAGAATCTGTCCATAGGACAACAATCAGTCGTATACTGCACAAATCTGGCCTGTATGGAAGAGTGGCAAGAAGGAAGCCATTTCTTAAAGATATCCATAAAAAGTGTCATTTAAAATTTGCCATAAGCCACCTGGGAGACACACCAAACATGTGGAAGAAGGTGCTCTGGTCAGATGAGACCAAAATCGAACTTTTTGGCAACAATGCAAGACGTTATGTTTGGCGTAAAAGCAGCACAGCTCATCACCCTCAACACACCATCCCCACTGTCAAACATGGTGGTGGCAGCATCATGGTTTGGGCCTGCTTTTCTTCAGCAGGGACAGGGAAGATGGTTAAAATTGCTGTTTTGCAAGGAGGAATGGGCAAAAATATCAGTTTCTCGATGTGCAAAACTGATAGAGACATACCCCAAGCGACTTGCAGCTGTAATCGCAGCAAAAGGTGGCGCTACAAAGTATTAACTCAATGGGGCTGAATGATTTTGCACGCCCAATTTTTCTTTTTTTATTTGTTAAAAAAGTTTAAAATATCCAATAAAGTGTGTTCCACTTCATGATTGTGTCCCACTTGTT
>JAYKQN010000011.1:3490000-3512500 GCA_036785175.1 Eupleurogrammus muticus
GTCAGGCTCATATGGGGGTTAAAGGTCATCAAAGGTGTTTCTATACATTTTCCCATAGTTCTGGCATAAAGCATGTCCCAGTTATAATTATTCACATAAGACCTGTTATCCAATGTTTTTGACCCATAATATAACTTATTTTAACTTGTGTTTTTAATCTCTGTGATTAACTATGAATATTTATAGGCTGTCACCTTTAAAATTAATCCCTCATACATGCCTCATCCTTCATTCGTTCTAAGCGTTTCCATCTGGATTTGCGAAAGAGGCAAAAACTACAAGTTATCTTAACATTTACCCTTCAGGTTTGAGTGCAAGGGGCGATTTTTGTTGAAGTTGGATTAGAACTACAAAGCCGATTATAGCATAACAGGACAGATTGCGTGAAGGAGAAGTTATGTCTGTGAGGTAGAGGTGGATTAATGACGGGAGGAAGCGCAGACAGGCCTGTGCGACCACGGCAGGTCACCTAGCTCTGGAAAAGACATAATGAGACACAACCAAAAAGACAAGAGCCAAAAAGAATATTTACACAAAGGCAGTGAATCACTGTTTTTTGTGTGTGTGTGTGTGTGTGGTTTTGCCAGAGGCGAGCCACTCTTCTCGTGCTTAAATCAAAAGCTCACGTAATGAAATACGCGTCCGGCACACGACGTTTTAACTATGGACACGGAAGCGAGCCAGTGAGCAGGACGCTGATGAGTTTTTATTTATCATCGCCTGCTGTGCTGCTACAAAAGAAGATAATGTGTCAGGCTGCACGATATTTTAAGCTCTTAAGTGTTTCCAGTGTTGAAAAGCGACTACACTTACTGATGTTTGCAGTTTTGAGGTACTTCCATGCAATGCTATTATACTATATACCACTGTAATGTACTTTCTACTCCACTACATATATATATATATATATATATATTTAAATATTCATAGTTTAAAATGGTTTTGCACTTGGTGGAAAAGGTGGAACAAAAGAAATGCATACAATATATGTTGCATAAATAATAGTATTTTTTCATAATATCAAGCAACTTTCACACATTGTGCAAAGCAGGTTAATGAAATATAAAAACTGTTGTGGAGTGGGTGTTTTGAGGTACTTTTACTTACAGTATTTCCATGCAATGCTATTATACTTCCACTGTGTTGTACTTTCTACTCTTCAGATGGAATATTCGACACAAATATTTTAATATTCTTACTGTTTAAGTTACTATTCTTTATCTTTTTTTTTAAACAGTTCATTTTTTTTATAAAAAGTAAGAAGGAGGAATACACATAATATACGTTGCAGTACTTTTACTATTAATCTATTCAAAGCATCCATTCACATAGATGAACTACATTAACATGTGCACCTACTGCATTATTAAAAACTATGTAAAATAATAGTATTGTTTCATAATATTTGGCACCTTTCACACATTGTGCAAAGCAGGTAATGAAACATAATATTGTTTTTTCACATAATAATGTTGCAGCAGTTTTACTATCAATCGATTAACGTATCCATCCACATTAAATAGCTCAGCTACTTCATGATTAAACATTTGGTAATACAATAGTATTATTTCACAATATTTAGCACATTCCATGCGAAGCAGGTTAAAAAAATCTAATATTAAATGTATGTCAAATATTCGAAATGTCGTGAAGAGGACTTTTTAAAGATTTGATGCATGTATTCTAATATTCTGATCGTTTAAATTATTCTTTCGTTGTGCCCTTGGTGTAAAAGATGCAAAGTGGGAAAACAAAAGGATTACACATAATATAGTGTATGTTGCAGTACTTTTACTATTAATATATCCACAGTATCTATCCAGAAAACCATGTTAAATTGCTCAGCTACTTCATATAATTCTAATAATAGTATTGTTTCATTATATTTAGCACCTTTCACATATAGTGCAAAGCAGGTAATACAATAGTATTGTTGCATGTGAAGCAGGTAATGAAATATAATATTGTTTTTCACATAATAATGTTGCAGCAGTTTTACTATAAATCTATTCAAAGCATTCATCCACATAAAATGCTCAGCTACTTCATGATTAAACATTTGGTAATGCAATAGTATTATTTCACAATATTTAGCATGTTTCACACCAAAAGCATGCAAAGCAGTACTTTTACTATTAATATATCCACAGTATCTATCCAGAAAACCACAGTTAATTGCTCAGCTACTTCATGACTTAAAAACAAAGTAAAATAATAGTATTGTTATTATATTTAGCCTTTCACATATAGTGCAAAGCAGGTAATACAATAGTATTGTGGCATGTGTCACACATGCAAAGCTGGTGAATGAGATATAATATTATTGTTTTTTCACATAATAATGTTGCAGTAGTTTTACTATGAATCGATTAACGTATCCATCCAAGCTAATATTGAACGTATGTAAAATATAATCATATCATCAAATGGGAAAACACAGCGTTTGCTTCTGAAACGTCGCAGAGCGGACGTGTAGTGGCGTCACGAGGAACTTCTCGAGTATTTGACAACGTTGTTAGACGTCACAGACAGGGGTCAGGGTGGGATCCGTGGTGCTGGTCCAGAACGAGCTGAAACCCACTGAATTGACATTTCTCCGTGACGGGGAGGTGGCCTCGCACTTATTTTTGATGGCCTTGTGTGTGTGTGTGTGTGTGTGTGTGTGTGTGTGTGTGTGTGTGTGTTATATCAAGCCATCTCACCTTTTTTCAGGCTTGGCCCGGCCTGCAGGCGCCGATGGGCGGGCGCCACCGGCCGTCGTGCCATGGCATTCTGGCCTCT
This sequence comes from Eupleurogrammus muticus, assembly GCA_036785175.1. Lineage (NCBI taxonomy): Eukaryota > Metazoa > Chordata > Actinopteri > Scombriformes > Trichiuridae > Eupleurogrammus > Eupleurogrammus muticus. The sequence goes on from JAYKQN010000011.1 coordinate 3,492,782, forward strand.
CTCTCTCTCTCTCAGGCAGACAGGAAGGGTAAAAAAAAAAAAAAACGCGGACAAACGCCGTTTGAGTCGGCGTAACCCGAGCGCCGGGGGAAAAGCCTCCTGAAATGAACGAATGAATGAATGACGGACGTTTCACTGCCGCGTGCGTCCATTAATCACGGAGGAAAAGTCCCTCACAAGTGTTCTGCTATTTCTCCGTTTCCCTCTGCGCGAAAATATAAAAATCTATTTGGAAAAAAAAAAAAAAGGAAGCCGGGACAGTAATTTAAGAAAACTATCAAGGAAAAAGGGGAAGGAGGTCCCGCTTCCCTCTTGGCAACTCTGTGTTGGAGCAGAAATGCTTGATGATTTTGGCGCGTTGCTGCGTTTCGCCGATGATCAGATTCGAGCGACCGTGGGCAGCAGAGGGCTAACATGGTTAAATACGTCCTGAACAACAACCAGCATGAAAAACACGGAGTGACGCAGACACCACGTCACTAGAGGATGCTCGTATATGATGATAGACGTAAAACAGACTGTGTACGCTGAATATAGAAGCTGTTAAAATATGGAAGGTGTAGAAATTCACTTCCTGCTTTCAACAAACCTTAACTGGAGTCGCTGATTTATTACATTTTTTTATTTTGGAGGATGCAAACAGGTTGTTCATTGTACAGGAAAACTACATTTGCTAAAGGCCGAGATTAAATCTGAATTGCATCATATATCGCTGGTAAAGGGTACGAAGAATTTAGAGAAAAATTGACTAAAAACAAGAGAAAAAATGGAACTAAGCAAAATGATCCACTTTTTTTAATTAATATTTGACTAAATGTACCAAATAACAACCATTTTCACCTGTTAAGATTTTAGTTTTTGCATGTAAACTAATTTTTTTTTTAAACAGGTTTTTCATTGTACGGGCTGCAAAAAATAACCCTGCAGATTAGGTTTTAAGAAAACTAAATTTGCTAAAGGCTGAGATTAAATCTGAATTGCATCATATATCACTGTTAAAGGTACGTGTGGATACTTAATCACTGGAGTATATGGCAGTAAAGAAAGTAAAGGAGTACTTCTTCTTCTACCACTGATACAAATATTTGTCAGTAAAATGCGTACTGGCTCTCAACAAAAACTGTGTCTTAGCAGGGGAAGATGGAGTGTTTTTGGTTCAATTTGTCCAATATTGAGTTTTTATGTTTTGGGTCAATTTCTCACAAATGGAAAAAAATAACAAAATTGACTAAAAACAAGGGGAAAAAATGGAACTAAGCAAAATGATCCACTTTTTTAATTAATATTTGACTAAATGTACCAAATAACAACCATTTCCACCTGTTAAGATTTTAGTTTTTGCAGGTAAACTGGCTCCAAGTTAGTGGTCAAGTCTATTGATGGTGGAATTATCATGATCTAACAAAGACAAATCGACTAAACAGACCTCCATTACAAAGACTTAACTGGAGACGCTAATTTTTTTTAAACAGGTTTTTCATTGTACGGGCTGCAAAAAATAACCCCTGCAGATTAGGTTTTAAGAAAACTAGATTTGCTAAAGGCTGAGATTAAATCTGAATTGCATCATATATCGCTGTTAAAGGTACATGTGGATACTTAATCACTGGAGTATATGGCAGTAAAGAAAGTAAAGGAGTACTTCTTCTTCTACCACTGATACAAATTTTTGTCAGTAAAATGCATAGTGGCTCTCAACAAAAACTGTGTCTTAGCAGGGGAAGATGGAGTGTTTTTGGTTCAATTTGTCCAATATTGAGTTTTTATGTTTTGGGTCAATTTCTCACAAATGGAAAAAAAATAACAAAATTGACTAAAAACAAGGGGAAAAAATGGAACTAAGCAAAATGATCCACTTTTTTACTTAATATTTGACTAAATGTACCAAATAAAAACCATTTCCACCTGTTAAGATTTCAGTTTTTGCAGGTAAACTGGCTCCAAGTTAGTGGTCAAGTCTTCTGATGGTGGAATTATCGTTACCTAACAAAGACAAATCGACTAAACAGACCTCCATTACAAAGAAGAAGCAGAGATGGATGTGAAATCTTCACCAAAGACCCAGAAAAAAGAGTTTTAGGGTAAAATAAACAGCCTCTGAACCGCACAACCATGTTAAACAGGGCTGGTGTGTCCAGTTCCTTCTTAACCGCAGCAGCAGAAATCCATGGTTGGACTGGAACAATATTAAATAATCAGGATGAAAAAATGAAAATTGCTCATTATGCATTTTTAGGTTTTGAGCTACATGCTCTTCTTCATATTTATATAATAGATTGTGTCATTTGTATTGATCCATATGGAGATTCTCACATTCCCATAGCAAAGAGTGTGAATCTGCCAATAGGAATTGATTTGAGTATTTTCACAGCACAGACACGGTGCTATGGTTGCAGACCCCCCCCCCCCCTAAAGAAAAGAAAAAACCCTATAAGTGAACTAGTGATTCCTCTCCATGTGTGTGGCTGTGATTAAAATTCGTTATCATGTAAACACGAGTTATGAAAACACGCCTAATACCCGCCCGAGTCCTGTTACCATAATTTCAATGTAATTGTTGCATCTGGGGAATCATTAATTAGTCAATCAACCCCCCCCCCACCCCAACCCAACCCCCCCACCCCCTCACGCTGGAAACCGCAGCCGGCCATATGTAAATGGGAATTAATTAGCAGGCTTACGTTTCAGCAGGGCCCCGTATTTGGACTGAAAACATTCTCGGGGAGTCCCGGGGTCCGAGGGTGAGGGTGGGGTGGGGTGGGGGTCTCCAACCCGGCCCCCGCCGTGGTCACATCCCACCTCTGCCGGACAGAATAATTTCACCTCATTACCTCGGCCCGCGTATAAATAGAACTCTTTCCACCGCCGACCTGGCCCTTTAACGACATGTGCTCCTTAAACACCTACAATTAACCCCTCGTGACTAGGGCCTTGTGTCTACCCCCCCCCCCCTTACCCACCCCCACCCCCAGCGGATTACACCCGACTCTGGCTGAACCCCCGTGCACCCCCCCAGATCCAGGCTCGCTCCAGTCCAGCACACCTCCGCCCCGACCCGCGTTCATTAAAAAACAGCCGTATATCTCGTGTCGCCCCCCCCCATCCCAGAGGAGGATTTATTAGGTGACCGACGGAGTTTACAACGTGTCCCGAGCACACGTCTTGACAGTCCGTATCATGCTTACCCTGCAGGAGCATGCCACACGTATGTTGGCAAAAAAAAAAAAAAAAGATGTTGCATGTCGAGTGTGTGGTTCCTGAGCTGTAGCGCGTCATGAAGTGGTTCTGTCTTAAAACAAAAAAAAAAAAAAAAAAAAGAACGTTCGGGGGTGTTGGTGATACTGCTCTCCGCAGCTTTTCCAGCTGCGTGTTTGTCGTGGCAGGTATCCAGCTGATGGACTGCAGCACGCTCCGCATTACGACTCTTCAGGTAGAAAGATGTCGTTTTTCCAGAACCCCCAACACAAACCCCATCACGGAGATGTGCATGCTGGGACACATGAGGTAAGAGCTGCCCTACACAATGGCTGCATTGGAGAGCAAAGCAAGAAGACACCCACGCTGTCCATCACGCCAATTAACTCTAAACAAGAAATGACGCCATAATCAAATAATAGAAAACTGATGCCAAACTCCATTTAAACTCCAATCCAAACTGTTTCAGAACCTAAAACTACTAGTAGTTTATATAACGTACAACATTAAAAGTGCACAGTAATGAGAATTTGGACATTTTCGGACTCAAATTGATTATCAAAAATATTGGCGATTAATATAAAACTTGATTAATCGATTAATCGTTACAACTAACTAAAGCAAATGTGTGATGTATGGTTTAAGCCAGCCAAACTCCATTTAAACTACAACTTACTTTGCACTTCCACTCAATTTTCAGACAGAATTATTGCGCTTTTTGCAGTTATTTGACAGCTTTGATTTTCCTGATCATTATTTTATATGCAAAACCATCAGTTTATATAACATACAACATTAAAAGTGCACAGTAATGAGAATTTGGACATTTCCTTCCCTAAATATGACTCAAATCGATTATCAAAAATATTGGCGATTAATATAAAACTTGATTATTCGATTAATCATTACAACTCTAACTAAAGCAAATGTATGACACCATAATCAATTAATAGAATACTGATGCCAAACTCCATTTAAACTACAATCCAAACAGTGAACATAGAACTACAGTACTTTGCACTTCTACTCAATTTTAAATAAATTATTGTGCTTTTTACAGTTTTACAGTACAGTAATACAGTAATGAGGATTTGCACATTTTATTCCCTAAATATGACTCAAATCGATTATCACAAATATTAATTTTAATATAAAACTTGAGAACTAATTGATTATTCGATTAATTGTTACAACTCTTAAGTAATAACTAAAGCAAATGTATGATGCCACAATCGAGTTAATAGAATAATGATGGTTTAAGCCAAACAAACTCCATTTAAACTACAATCCAAACATGTCAGAAAGTAGAACTACTGTACTTTGCACTTCTACTCAATTTTCAGACAGAATTATTGCGCTTTTTGCAGTTATTTGCCAGCTTTGATTTCCATTTTCTTTTTCCTGATCTGTATTTTATTTGCAAAACCATCAGTTTATATAACGTACAACATTAAAAGTGCACAGTTATGAGAATTTGGACATTTTCTTCCCTTCCCTTTATTATTAATATAATACTTGAGAACTAAATGATTATTCGATTAATCGTTACAACTCTAACTAAAGCAAATGTATGATGATGATGCCCCGAATACATCAATTAAAATAGATGGTTTAAGCCAGCCAAACTTCATTCAAACTACAACTTACTTTCCAACTTGTTCTTTTCGCAGTTTGACAGCTTTGATTTTCCTGATTTGATTTTCCTGATCTGTATTTTACATGCAAAACCATCAGTTTATATAATATGCAACATTAAAAGTGCACGGTAATGAGAATTTGGACATTTCCTTCCCTATTGGCGATTAATATAAAACTTGAGAACTAATTGATTATTCGATTAATTGTTACAACTCTAACTAAAGCAAATGTATGATGCCATAATCAAATTAATGGAATACTGATGGTTTAAGCCAAACAATGAACGTAGAACTACTGTACTCTGCACTTCTCAATTTTCAGAGGGAATTATTGTGCTTTTTGCAGTTTTTTGACAGCTTTGATTTTCCAGATCATTAATTTACATGCAAAACCATCAGTTTATATAATATGAAACATTAGAAGTGCACAGTAATGCGAATTTTGACATTTTCTTCCCTAAGATTTGTAATTAATATAAAACTTGAGAACTAATTGATTATTCGATTAATGGTTACAACTCTAAATAATAGCTAAAGCAAATGCATGATGCCATAATCAATTAATTGTTTAGAATACTGGTTTATGCCAGCTAAACTCCAATTAAACTTGTGTTTTATCTAAGAGTAGAATAAATCAGATTGCTGTAGACTTGATGCTGCACTATAGTGACGTTGAGATCGATCAGACATGAGTCGCACACACAGAATGACAGAGATTCCTTCATGGATTTTTAACTCCACTCGTAGACCAGTTCTGATCTCCTCAAATGCGAAGCACAGCTGTGAATGCTGAGGCGTTAAAACGCCCGGGTTCCGGTCCACGCCGCGGCGCGGCCTGAGATATAGCTCCCGGTAACGGGGCCGGGGGACTCAACCCCGGCTTCCTCCCCCGCGGCAAATAATTCAGAAGCTCCACAATGGCTTTCTCAGACACTGGGCGCGCAGACCGCAGCTTTCCTCGCCCGGAGCGCCGCCTGTAATCACGGCGTCAGACTCCGGGCGCTGCGGCGACCCAGAGACAAGTTGTTCTTGGACGGGTAGCGCCGCCACGGGAATCACCAGCGCTAAAACTGGCTAAAAACAACCCCCACATATCAATTTCTAACAAGCGGTGATGATGCTAGCTTGCTAACGAGAAATCATTCGCACATCGAGGCCCATACAGCAGCTGGTGTTGGGAGAGAGAGAAACTTTCTGTATTTATTCCTGATTAAGTGGATTGGGAAATGACTTCCCTACAGACAAACAGTGTTTATGCTACTTTACACTTTTACTCAATTTTCAGAAGGAATTATCATAGTTATTTGATTACAAGCTTTTTTACTAATCATTATTTTACATGCAAAAATCATCAGTTTATATAATATACAACATTCAACAACCACTTCAACTCAATTTTAAATAAGGAGTTATGGTACTTTTTACAGTTATTAGACAGCTTTGATTACAAGTTTTTTTTCTGATCATTTAGATGCAAAATTTATATAATATACAACATTAAAAGTAAATGAGAATTTGGAAATGTTCTTCCACAATATGACTCATATCTTAACACTGTACAATTACACAAGTACTTTGCTCTTAATTTTCAGAAGGAATTATCATACGTTTTACACTTATTTGACAGCTTTGATTACAAGTATATATTTTCAATTCAATTCAATTCAATTTATTTGTATAGCCCAGAATCACAAATCAGATTTGCCCCAAAGGGCTTTACATTGTGTACAAAAGCAACACAACATCCCCTGTCCTTAGACCCTCACATCGTACAAGGTAAAACTCCCTAAAAAACCCCTTTAACAGGGAGAAAAAACTGAAGAACCCTCAGGAAGAGTAACAGAGGAGGAATCCCTCTTCCAGGACGGACAGGCGTGCAGTAGATGATGTGTGCAGGTGATTTTCCTGATCAGTATTTTAGATGCAAAATCATAAATGTATATATCATACAACACTAAAAGTGCAACTTAATGAGAAATTGGACATTTTTTTCCTAAATATGACTCAAATTGATTATCAAAAAAGTTGTTAATTAATACAAAACTTGCCAACTAATCGATTAATCAACTAATTGTTACAACTCTGATTTAAAAAAAGCATATTTCACTGTAATTTTCTCCTGTTGTGAAGCTGGATTAAAAACAGAGTAAATCTAACGCCAGGGGAAAAGAACACATTTCTGTATTTTTTTTCTGATTAAATAGATAAATTAATTAAAATTACTTCCCTACAGCTAAACAGTGTCAGAATATAACAGTACAATTACACAAGTACTGTACTTCAACTTCAACTCCATTTAAATAAAGAATTATGGTACTTTTTACAGTTATTGGACAGCTTTGATTTTCCTGATCATTATTTTACATGCAAAATCATCAGTTTATATAATATACAACATTATAAATGCAAGTAAATGAGAATTCAGAATCATTTTTTTTTAAAGTTGGCAATATAACGACTAATCGATTAATCGTCACAACTCTAAATAATAAATAAAGCAAATGTATAACACAGTACAAGTACACAAGTATTGTACTTTCCACTTCAACTCAATTTTAAATAAGGAGTTATGGTACTTTTTACAGTTATTAGACAGCTTTGATTACAGTTTTTTTTTTTACATGCAAAACCATCAGTTTATATAATTAACATTAAAATTGCAAGTGAATGGGAATTTGGACATTTTCTTCCTAAATACACCTTATATTGATTATTTTCAGAGGGAATTATTGTACTTTTTACACTTATTTGATTACAACTTTTATTTTCCAAGATGCAAAACCATAAATGTATATAACACACAACATTAAAAGTTAATGACAATTTGGACATTTTCTTGCTAAATATGACTCAAATCGATTATCAAAAAAGTTGTTTATTAATACAAAACTTGCCAACTAATCAATTAATCAACTAATCGTTACAACTCTGAATTAAAGATAAAGCAAATGTATGATGCCAAAATAAAATAATAGAATAATGATAGTTTATGCCATTTAATATACTTTATAATTTCAATATAAACTTTTCTAAACATGTAATGAAAGAGTCAACTGTAAATACTCAAGTAAAATACAAGTACCACAGTATTTCGAGTAAATGTACTCTTTTAAGTAGATTGTGAAATTACTTTCCAACAGCTAAACAGTGTCAGAATATAACACAGTACAATTACACAAGTACTGTACTTTCAACTTCAACTCAATTCTAAATAAAGAATTATTGTACTTTTTAGTTATTAGACAGCTTTGATTTTTCTGATCATTATGTTATATGCAAAATTATTATTTTATATGACATACAACATTAAAAGTGCAAGTAAATGGGAATTTTGACATGTTTTTCCTAAATATGCCTTATACCGATTATTTTCAGAGGGAATTATTATACTTTTTACACTTATTTGATTACAACTTTTATTTTCCGAGATGCAAAACCATAAATGTATATAACATACAACATTAAAAGTGCAAGTTAATGACAATTTGGACATTTATTTCCTAAAAATGACCCAAATCGATTATTTAAAAAGTTGTCTATCATTACAAAACTTGCCAACTAATCGATTAATAAACTAATCCTTACAACTCTCAATAAAAGATAAAGCAAATTTATTATTATTTATTATACTTTATAACTTCAATATAAACGTGTAATAGAGTCAACTATAAATACTCAAGTCAAATACAATTACACAAGTACTGTACTTCTTACTTCAACTTCATTCTAAATAAAGAATTATTGTACTTTTTAGTTATTAGACAGCTTTGATTAGAAGTTTTTTTTTTTTTCTGATCATTATTTTACATGCAAAACCATCATTTTATATAATATACAACATTAAAAGTGCACCTTAATGAATTGGTATGAAATTTCCAATGATATCCTGTGCACTGTTAGATATAATAGTAAATGGGGCCATTTTGCATAAAGACTACTTTTTACTTTGGATCATTTAAATATACTCACAAAACTTCTGTACTTTATTTAATTTTTTTTTTATTTTATTGAAGTGACAGTACTCATTTTAATGTTGTATAAGACATTATTAGAGCATTTATATGAAGCAGCATGTTGCAAACAGCAAATAAAAGTACCTCAAACTACACTTAAGCAAACATTGAGCAAATGTAAACTGCATGTGGTTATTCTATATGTATTTATTTGTAATTTTCCAGCCTGCGCGCTGATAATGACATTACCATGGCTATCACCGGATGCTTCATGACTGTTTGTTTGAACTTTTGCTTCGGGGCAGACGTGATGAAGAGGGGAGCGACACGCTGGAATATTTCACGAGGTTGTCAGACCGCTATAAATGAAGATCAGAGCTTGAGCGGCATTAAATATTTCGGGTGTTGACCTTGCCGAGGTCGCTGACTGCTTTATAGTGTACTTATAAAGCCATTTATATCGGTGATATACGTGCTGTTCACGTCTGTATGGAGCTGCAGCGGCTGGAAAATTTATATGCGTTAATTCGAATACATTTTGTTTTTCCACCACTCGTGTCTTCACGCAATCTCATCCACCAGTTTATAGACTTGCTATGTTGCACGTCGGAGACGTGACTCAACTCCCACGAGTGAGGTTTATTCTGACGGGGTGAGAAAAGCAGTTTCATGCGAGGCACGTGCTGAATGTTCACGTCGTAATTTTTGCCATCGCACGCGGCATGTGATGCATCCGAGGAAATCACGTTAATTGGAGTCCAAATGCACGGCTGATCAGTGTGGGCCAGCTGCATCCTAAAAAATAAAACACAGGGAGGCCCGTATACCAAAGATGTGTTGAATCTTAAAACCGATTTCTTATTCTTGGGTTTGTACTGATGCTTCATAAACCTCTGAATCTGGGTGCACGGGTTAGAAAAATACTGAAAATAGAGTAAACTGATGTAGAAACTGAAGGTTTTATGTGTATATATGTGTATGTATATATGTATATATTTGTATGTATACATACATATACATATATACATACATATATATACACATACATACATATATACATATATACACACATATATATAAATACACATACATATATATACATATATACACACATATATATAAATATACATACATATATACACACACACATATACACACATACATATGTATTTATGTGTATATATATACACATATAAATACATATATACATGCATACATAAATACATACATACATATATATATTTAATACACACACACATTTAAGCCCAAAATGATTCCTACCTGTCAAATACAAGGGATTTGTTTATTTTTTTCATTTACAAATGAGTATTTCACTTCAGTTTTTACCTAAATAGGACACAAAAGGAAAGTCTGAATTATCGTAATTGATTTGTGTTTCAATAGAATGTGTAAAAAAACAACAAATATAGAAAGCTGCTGGCAGGGCATGCTGGGAAATCTGTCTTTATATATATACACTTTATAATTGAAAGACTTTCTTTTGTGTCCAATGTAAGTAAAAACTGAGGTGAACTACAATTTTTAAGTGAAAAAAAAATCAAGAAATCCCTTGTATTTGACAAAGGTATGAATAACTTTGGGCTTAATTGTATGTATATTTCAGGTGGCTTTTCATATTTAAAGTTTTTCTTACACTGAACTACAGTATTCAGTCTGAATAGACTTACTTTTTCAGCTGCATGAACATAAATGAAAGACGTGACATGTTTGTGTAGGAAAATTCGTATTCTTAAAAACTCTTATGTGAGGCTCTACATTCTCTCTACATTTAACAATTAGATAAAAGCAGTAGAAGGTATAATACATCCCTTTGAAACATAGTAAAGTGAAAGTATAAAGTAGTATTGGGTGGAAATACTCAAGTAGTATCAGAAAAACTGTACTTAAATACAGCACAGTAGTAAATTTACTCGGTTATCGTACTTTCCACCGCTGGATGTTGGCTTAATGTCTCAACTCCAGAAGATGTGGTTGATTTAAGGGATTTAAAGGAGGCAGGTAACCGCGGCAACGCTTGGATAAACAGAAGGATATGGTTTCTGCAGTAGTGACAGTCTCACGTTATACGAACAGTAAATGTGTCATCAGGCCTCCGCCGTGCCCCACAGTGATAGTTTACCTCCACTGATGGAAATTAATGGTGATGTGTCACCGTATCCAAGGGCCTTCTAGTTTATATATTTGGACTTCTGATTACGGGCTGCATAATCACGACTTTTTTTTTTGTTGTTTTTTCTGTTTTTTTTTCTTCTCTTCTTCATTCTCTCCCAACCGTGGCACACGTTCGTGTTTTTTTTTTTTTTCACTAAATTGGACCCTGGCTCCAGGTGGCCGGGTTTCCATGGCAACCTTTAGCCTTATCGGCCACTGGTGGAGCCGAACAATGAGGCCTTTGACTTTGGCTGCAGCGCAACTTTAAGGAAAAAGGCTATATGCGAAAGCTTCATGTGACTGTATTGCAGTGCTTCTCAATAATTTTCCATGGCGCGCCCCCCCCATGGAAGAAGAAATATCACGCCCCCCACACACGACTATAAATAGCATCATTTGTCTATAAAATTGTTATAAGTACCTCTGCATAACACTGTATCCTTAACGTATAAAGAAAACAAACGATTTAAAGTGCATCTGAAATTCAAAAATAATTAAATCCTTAATTAAACATATTTGACTGACCATGTCAAACCATATGATATTGAAAAATAAAATGACATCGTCTTATCAGCGCGATTGGGATGTGCTGCCAACATTTCAGAATTAATAACACACCGGCCTTTCACAGTGAACCAAGCGCTACAGACGCTGCTACACTTGGTGTCTACACTTCATACTCATACTCTGTGCTGTATGCTCCCTGTACACACTCTGCTGCCCCCTAATGTAGTGGAGGTGCAATTACACTTTATTCTAGCACAGTAAAAACAATATAACACACATTTTCCCCATTGACGTAGCCCCACTATTTGAGAACTGCTGTATTATAAGATATGTGAATAATATTGTATTGTTACAAATAGGATGAACTTGACACTCGAACATAAATTCATATTAAATCTTTTCGTGTCTGATGTGCAGATATTGTTTCTTAAAGTAATACAACTGTACAGTGTAGAAGGCAGAAATGTCTACAAGTTGCGTGATATGGTGCACATTTAATAATTAGAAAACTGCTAAAAACAGAATATGGTGCGGCTATCCTATCACATTATATATTTTATTTATATATATGTATTTTATTTATTTTTTTATATTCTGTATGCAATCGTTCTTTTCTTGCATTTATTTGCTGCTGTTGCCAAAACATTTTCCCCACTATGGGACAAATAAAGGATTATCTTATCTTAAAAGTCAAGGAATACAATAAATAATAAAATAATAACAGGGCTGCAACTAACAACTATTCTGATAGTCGACTAATCTATCGATTATTGAAGAAATTAATTGATTAGTTGCTTGACTGGCTTTTTTTTTTTTTTATCCAGACCAACAATCCACAACTCAAAGGATTATAGAAACTAAAAGAAACAAAAAAAAATCAGATTTGAGAAGCCAGAATTAGCAAATTTTGACATTTTCTTCTTAAATGTGACTCAAATTGATTAATTGATTATCAAATTAAATTTAAATTAATACAGCAAATGATAAATGCCTATATAAAATTAATAGAATATTGATGATTTATGCCAGTAAAACTCAAAAAAAACATTTAATATTCTTTATATTTCTGTATAAACTTTTATATTCATATTTATAGAACTCATGATACTTGTGTCAAATACAAGTATCTCAGTATTTGAGTACATGTACTCGTCTGCAGTGAGTCGTGGGGTTGTGTAGAGGACGTGTCCTCAGGTTTAATGCATCCAGCATCTCTGACGGATGAGTCTGAAGCTAAAAACACACCAGGGAGGAGATGTGGAGTGTTTTCCTTGGTTTGACTCCCAGCTCGGTACACTCGGGTCGACGCAAACGTCATTATTAACTCAGCGGGATATAAACTAGCTGGGATGATGATGGCGATGATGATGATGATGATGATGATCGCCTCGCCATCCTGCGAAGCACAATCTGGAATAAAGCGTTTGATAGTGTACATATTTCAAAGACCAGGATAGTGTAAATAAGTGTGATCTGGCTTTTTTTAAACGTCATATTAATAAATGTTCAATAATATTAAATAAGAGTACACATCTCAAATGCATTTTCAATGTAGACTTCCCATCTATCTATCATTGAAGCGGTAATAACAATTGCAATGTAAACTGCCAGTGGACTTTATACTCTAAACGCCATCCACCCTCTATAACAGGGGTGTCAAAGTGGAATGGACATGGGGTCGAATGAAAAATTTAGGAACAAGCCAAGGGCCGGACTGATCGAACGTTCATTGAAAAAAAAATAATAAAATGACCGCATGTAGTCTAGTGATCCCCATTAAACAGACTGAAACCCTAAAAATAATACCTATAACATATTAAATAATTTCTTATGGCTCTGTTAGTAAATTTAAATTTTCAACAGGGACAAAAGCTTTGTGTAAAAATCCCCAAAACATGAACATTAAATGAATGAAGCGTATTATTCAAGGCAGCATCAGTATTACTTCTCAGGGAAATAGCAAAAATGGCCTAAATTTACTTCAAATAAATACAGAATATCAGCAATTTTCTATAATTCACTCGATTGAAATATTTTCAAAACAAATTGGATTGAAATACAATAATAAAGTGCAAAAAGCTATAAACATGAGGAAAAGGAAAAGTCACATGTGGTGTGAAAACAAGTAGTTCACTTCTAAACTTTAACTGGGTAAAAACTCTGAATACGTTGCACAGTAATGTTTTTTTTGAAGCTGTGGCTGATACTTGGTGGTGTCGCTTCTTTTGAACAAGTTCATCAATGTCTGGGCTAATTCAGCGATCTCTTCTGTCTTGTCTCAGATTCTCTTTTATCACCACACAAAGTCACAGAGGTTCTCCAGCTACCTCCGTGAACATGTACTCTGATTCCCACCCTGTTTTAAAAGTCCGGTTCTCAGTGTCCACCTTCCGTTTTGCCATTTTTTAAGGGTAGGCTATCTGAAAGTTTTGAAGTGACGCTAATGCCCGCTGATGAATAATGAAAGGAAGTGGCCTCCTGCTCGGAGCGCCACCGTTGAATTGTGGGAAATGTAGTGCGTTAGTGCGCGTAAAGTACCTGGATGCTGCTGGCGTGCAGTTGCCTGCGGGCCAGTTCTAATAATAAATGTAAAGAATCCTGGGGGCCAGAAAAAACCCTCTCGCGGGCCACATCCGGCCCGCAGGCCTTGACTTTGACATATGTGCTCTATAAGAATCAAAAGAAATTAAAGGGATAGTTCAACATTTTTGGAAATTCACCCATCATCGAAATTCCCATAGTCACAGCAATAGGTGATTTACCTTTTTTTTTTGTCAATACAAGACGTTCTCAGACCAGTCGAGCAAAGCCGCTAGCTGCTAATTCTCTGCTAATGGTATTTTTTGGTTTCCCTTGTCAAATTCAATGAGTTGTGACCTGCACGCTCACCACGCTATGAGACAATGTTGAATGTAAAGCTGCACTATACGTAGTTATCTAAAAAAAAAAAAAAAAGCACATTAGTGCAGATACTTCAAAATAAATAAGCCCTCGTCCACCACAGCGTCTGGGAGTGTGTATTTTGATTTTGAGTTTAATGGGAAAGCAAAAGAAAAAAATACCATTAGCTCTGCTCCGCTGGTCTGGAAACAGCATGAATCGACAAAGCAAAAAAAAACACCTATTGCTTTGGGCGAATGAACTGGTCACACATACAGATGCATGAAAACAATTAATAATTGTGCATCAAATTTGCAAAAAAAAAAAAAAAGCATATTAACGTGTCTGCAGATTTAGCTGTGTGGCTAATTAAAGAGGACACATGTGGGTGTCTGCAGCGGCAGATCCCCGCCCCCCCGACACTGTAATAATATTCCGTACATGTCAGCGCGGCCGTGAGAAAACAAATTAGGACGATGATGAATGAACGCTCCTCAGAAACAGCTCCCCGACTGACCACAGTGATGGGACTCCCAGTGAAGACTGGCTGCTGCCCTCCCCGGCCCACGTCGACCCCGTTTCAGCAACAACGCCGGCGCTCCCCCGACTCCCATCAATCAACCGGGCCGTCTCGACTCTCCCGATCGGCCATGAGGGGGGTAAGCGGGAGAGGGGGGGGGGGGCGATTATTCCGCAACTAGTTTGCTTTCTTTCCTCGCCTTTCACATCCTCTCTCTCTCAAAAAAAAAGGATGTAATCAATACGAGCTGTTATTACCTGGCAGGTGATCATTACTTCAAGATGGCCGCCAGCGTCCCAGCACATAAACAACGAGGATCCCCGAGCAGGATCCACGCGTACCGACGTACGGGCATTTATTTGACTTCTATCCCCGGCGGTGACGATCATTCACCACTTTACTTAAATGCAATCAAACCGAGTGTGTGTGTGTGTGTGTGTGTGTGTGTGTGTGTGTGTGTGTGTGGCATCTATAGCTCTATAGTTCCCCCGTCGTCTTTACTGTACGACGTGAGGAAGCGGATTGGCCCGGGGTAAAGGACGGCGTGTTCCGCGCTGACAGCCGTATTGGGGTTGATAGACGTGACGTGTCGGCACCCCCTGGCGCCCCCCCCCTCGGAGAGCATCGCCGGTGGCCTTTACAAGGATGTCTTTCTGCGAATCACTCACTGGGCAAATATACAGAAAAACTGACCATCCGTCAGTGCTGGAGGTCCCTCTGTGCCAGTCACGGGTGACTGCTCACCTTAAAAAGGTCCGTTTGATATCAAAATGCTCGTGTCCTTCCACGGTGGTGGAAGGGAATTAAGTACATTTACTCAAGTGCAGGAATCTGATGCTACTTCAGACTTCCATTCCACTGCATCCATCTGACAGCTTCACTTCTGAGTTACAAACACTGTGTTAACTTAGTGATTACACACCAACACACACACACACCAACACACACACACACACGTGTTTGCTGCTGCTGGATAATGGTTCTTAACTGATTTACTATTAATTTATTATCACTGTGTTAGAAAGTCACACTACAACAATGTTAATACACATGTTTTTTACGCCACAATGCCACTACTGCTATATCAGCATCCAGCATTTATGTTCTTATATATATCTATAGGTCTGCCTTGCACTTTTTTACTTTTGATGACTTACTTTTGAGTTTAACTTTAACTCAGTAATTACAGACAAAACACACACACACACACACACACACACACACACATGCACACACACACACACACACACACACACACACACACACACACACACACACATGCAAACGCACTATGCAGCTGTTTCTACTGTTTTTAGATAATGGTTCTCTAACTGATCACTATTTATTTATTTATTATCTCTTATTACTTATCAGACACGTTTTAATGTTTTTACGCTCAGATTTTAACTTGTTATATATTACTACGCCACAGTTCCACTACTTCTATGTCAGCATTTCACTTACTTTATGTTCTTATATTTACATATGTCTGCCATTTTTTTTTTTTACTTTTGATGACTTACTTTTGAGTTTAACTTTAACTCAGTAATTACAGACAAAAAACATGCAGTATGCAGCTGTTTTTACAGTTTTTGGATAATTTTCCATTATTTATTATGTCTTATCACACACTCGTAATGTTTTTACGCTCAGATTTTAACTTATTTATTACTACGCCACAGTTCCACTACATCTATGTCAGCATTTCACTTCATTTATGTTCTTATATGTGTCTTTAATGTCTATCTATTATATTGTCTAAGTATGTCTGCATGGGGAAAAAGCAAGAAGCATAATTTAAAAATCTTTATATAACCAGTTCATGTAAAGGTAATCGTTGATAAAGCCGATTTGACTTGAATTAATATAAAAAATCATAGAAAATACAGGTGAAATTTGGCATCTTACACACGACAGTCTGTATTCAAAATTTCACCACAAATTAAAGATAGTAGAAAATGTCAAATCAGCTGCAATGACACTTCTACTTTAAGAAAAAAGGATCTGGAAACTTCTTCGACCGCTGCAACTCAGAACATTAAAAAATCACCTCAGAAAAACCAGACTCAGAACATCGACTGGACGGAGAATAAAACGCACCAGAAATAGGAAAATGTTTTCAACATTAGCCCACGAGTGGGGAATCCAAATTATAAACCAGTGTGAAGCTTTAGGGGTGAAGTATACGGCTTACAATGCAAGGTAATTACTCACATTCATCACGCTGCTTATTAATGGAATTCTCTTCCCTCCTCAAGGCAAGCCGTAAAATAATATAAACATTTACACATAACCCGGCTACTTTATTAGCATTAAAAACGCCGTATTTGCTCAACCTGCAGCTCTTTTTCCAAGCGGGTATTATGTTGTAATCTCCCTGTTTTACATTAATAGCTTTTAAACGCAGTAAAGAAACACACCACGGGCATGTTTTTTTTTTTTCCTGCTGCATGGGAAAAAGCCATAAATCACACACACACGTCTGCGGAGTGACAAATTACTGATGTCACCAACGGGGCACGCCAGAAAAGCAGAATCCTAATGTCGGAACGAACGCCACCTAAAACCTGACGCCTCCTCTGGACGCGTGGCGCCATGAGAGCGACGCCTGAAATCGCTTTTAGATTAACGAGTTGTGTTAGATTTACTGTGGTAGATATGATAAAAGGGAAAAGATAAAGAATTTATGCATACAGGTAGAAAAATAGGAGAAAAAATTCACTTTTTTTGACTTGACTTTGGTGCGATTATGTTTAAAGATGGCTGCACAGAACCACACTTTCTGTTACATGCTTGGAACTGAAGCTGCAGAACAAACTAGTTCTGCTATTAGTATTTAATTTGCCCTTTTTCTACGTCACCTCAACCATCCTGTTAATAAAAAACAATAAGTTTAATTGCAATTTTGATTTTTTTATAATGACGTTAAATACCATAGGATGCGTGAAAATGCAGCTCAATGCGATAACTTAGTCCTGCTGCATGTTTGACATTTGTAGCAACGAGGGGCGACACACAGTGAGTTCCAGTTAGTTGAAAATATAAAATGCTAGTGAAATAAGGTGCTGTAATATTGCATAATGATGTGTTGTAAAATGAAATGGAACGTCAGTGTTGGGAAATTAAGCTTTTGGCCAGAAACTTAAATACTGTTGTTTGGGGGGGGGTTTGTTTTCCAGCAATATGAGATATTTATTAGATGATGTAGTTATGAAAACGTTAAAAAAGGAAAGTACAGCAGATACAAACACCATTCATCATAACCCATAAAGCAAAGGTAAGTCATGGTGAATAGTGGCAAAAAAGCGATAATGCTACTGATAGTGGTGAGAAAAGCCAATGACCTCAAATAGTAAATACAGAAAGAAATTTAATATGTAATGACACACAAACAATTTAGCTTACGAAAGATTCCCAACTAACAAATTTGCTAGAAAAAAAAATAGGGTTGTGCTTGATTTGCATTGACAACGCTTGATTTTTGCTAGAAAATCATAATGCATCTTCAAAAGTCCAGATGCTTATTGATAATATGGTGATTTATGTTTTTTTCTTTTTTTAATTTATTGTATGCTGTGAGTAATGCTAGTGATAAGGGTGAGAAAAGCCATTTTATTCAAGGCAGAAACTGCATTTAAATGACCTCAAATGGTAAATAAAGAAAGAAATTTAATATAATATCAGTCACTGTATGTAATAATTGGTATACATATATACACATATATATACATATATACACATATATATATACATATATACACATATCAAAGTCAAAGTCAATTTTATTGTCAATTTCTTCACATGTACTTGACATACAAAGGAATCGAAATTTCGTTTCTCACTATCCTATGCGTTTACATGTACAACAACATACATATATACATACATATATATATATGTATGTTGTTGTACATACATACATACATACATACATATATATGTATGTATGTATGTATGTATGTACAACAACATACATATATATATACACACATATATATACACACATACACACATATATACACATATATACACACACACATATACACATATATACACACACACATACATATATATATACACACATATATATACACATATATACACACACACATATATATATATATATATATATATATACACATATATACATATATACATACACATATATACACACATATATATATATACACACATATATTTACATATATACACATATATATACATATATACATATACATATACATATACACATATATACACACACATATATACATATATACACATATATATATACATATATATATACACACACACATATATACATATATACACATATATATATACATATATATATGTGTATATATGTATATATGTGTGTGTGTATATATATATACATATATATATACACACACACACATATATACATACACACATACATATACACATATATACATACACATATATATATATATATATATACACACACATTTTACACTTGATGTAAATACAGTATCAGTAGAATTGTGCACTTTTCTTCTAACTCTTAAAAATGTGTGTTTCTGTTCTGGTTATTTTTTCTTTTTACATATGGAATTATATAAATAATATTTTGTGTACTCGATACTGAAAGACCTCCAAAATGACTGCTCTTTAGAGCATGATTTGCATAAATATATGAGCATTTATTAATATACAGACCAGCCTCTTACATGCTGTTATTAATAGACAAGGAGACGGGGGAAAAAAACTCGTAAAACCAACAGTTGAGGCAGAAAATTTCCCTAATTTCTTGAACGGGCGAGAGGATATTAAAATGAGCGATCCCACCCTGCTCGCTGGTTACAAATGACGAGGA
>JAYKQN010000011.1:3517500-3520000 GCA_036785175.1 Eupleurogrammus muticus
ATATATACATTCACACATGCACGTACATACCTACATACATGCACACATATTTATATATATATATATATATATATATATATATATATACGCACATACCCACATGTACACATACATAGCTAATGCATACTTAAGGTGCAGGGTGTATGTGTAGAGAAAAGTGACTACAGTGAGTTATAAAGTCTTATTGCTGTCGGGATGAATGATCTGCTCAGTGCACCCACCACCCCATGCAGAGGGTGATGGGGGTTGTCCATGATGGATGTCAGCTTTGCCGACATCCTCCTCTCTCCCACCACCACCACTGACTCCAGAGGACACAGTGATGCTGTGATACTGTAGGTCAGTCTTCAGGGTCCTCATGAGATGCTCTGAGCTTCTTTTTTTACTAACGATCCACTATTGTACTTTTTAAATCTGCTCCCTGTGTTTTCTCATTCACAGAGCATGTTGCAGTGCAGCCACTGAGGGATCTACGGATGCTGGAGGGTCTGATGCTGTCCTGGTGAAACCTGGAAGCTGTGATGGATCCTGCTCCTCATCCTCCACTTACACCAACATTCATTACATTTCTGTTTGTCTGTTTGT
This sequence comes from Eupleurogrammus muticus, assembly GCA_036785175.1. Taxonomy (NCBI): domain Eukaryota; kingdom Metazoa; phylum Chordata; class Actinopteri; order Scombriformes; family Trichiuridae; genus Eupleurogrammus; species Eupleurogrammus muticus. The sequence goes on from JAYKQN010000011.1 coordinate 3,518,086, forward strand.
AATGTCCAATTTTCCCTGTAATGCTCCCAGGGAGTTTTACCTTGTACGATGTGAGGGTCTAAGGACAGGGAATGTTGTGTTTGCTTTTGTACAAACCGTAAAGCTCGTTGGTGCAAATCTGTGATTTGTGATTCTGGGCTATACTAATAAATTAAGTTGAATTGAACTGAATACAGATTACTGCATTATTGCATCACTTTGCCCACAGAAAGCCAAGTTGAAAAAAAAAATTCTTTAAGGAACTAATTTACTCTAAATGTGGGGATGAGAGCATCTCTACCAATGATATACACTATGTTGACTTTTATTTCAAGTTGGGGGTCATGTCATTTGAGAGGATGCTAAACTAAAAAAAATCATTAAAGCTAAAACTCATTGTCCCTGTAGTTTAAAGACAAGAAAAGACAAACAAGGTGCACATCACAGATCACATTATATGTTCAGGATGAATCAGGATTATGACTAAACGTCATCATGATGTGTTCAAACATCATCTTGGGATATTCAGGACAGATGTTGGGATGATAAGTTTGTTTTCCAGCAATATAAAATGTCATATCTGTGCTATTAAAGTATAACAGTACTTGTACTTGCTTTTTAACTGCAGTTTGATTATTATCCCACAGCGTGATATTCCTTTTACACACAAGAGCACATTGTACAAACGGGAAACCTCTGGTTCGACTTTGCTTTTTAATAATGAACAGATCCAGTCCAAGCGAAGGCTTCCCAGTATCGGGTCGCCCATCTTCTGTCGGACTGGTTTTTCGAGGATCTCTGCTTCTCCGGGCCCTGCTGCGATTGTTTGGCGATGGGGGGTGGGGTGGGGGTGGGGGTGGGGGGGGGTTATTATGCAGTGGCAGGACCTGACTCCGTCTCATTATGGAGGGGCAAAAGAGGGGGGAAAGGAGGGTGAAAGGAAAGGGCAGGGGTGGGGTGGTGGTAAAGAGGGGAAGGGGGTGGGGGGGGGACTTGGATAAGTTCCCCTTTGTGTACACACAAGGAGGTAAAAGGCAGACTGTATGCGGTGGCCAGGGGGATCACTCGAGTGGCTCCACGGGTCCTGTCGCGTGGCCCTGAGGGTTTTTTTTTTTTTTTTTTTTTTTTACTCTGGTTAGCACCCTCCGCTCCGGCTGTTCACAGCCTCTACTGTACGGCCACCCATCCAGACCCCCCACTGACCCGCACACTACTGCACAGGAGGGTCATAATAAGGAGGAGGATTACCACGATTCGTTTACGTGCACATCATACTCCAATTACAAGAGGTTAATCACATTATAACAAGGTCACGGCCGTAATTAAACTTAAATGCACGCGGTTTTATTACGCCCTTTATCACTTTCCAGTTTTGATTTGGGAGACTTTTGGACACAAAAAGGATTTTTCAGTACAACTAGTTGATAAATTGAGTGCAGTATTATTGGATTCGTGCATTAGAAATGAAAAATAAAAGTTTGATGTGGAAAATAAAGGCTCTCTTGAAAAATATAAAGGAAATGTGCATTTGTCCCTGCACAAAAAAGCATCAGTGTCACCTACCATTACTTACAATGTAAAGTTCATAAAATCTACAACAATAAGTTAATACATTTCATGCATTTAAACAGTAGAAAATTTCATCCTCATAGGTCCTTTTAACATAATCATGTAATAATAATTCAATACAAACATTAATCGCATTGTAGTAGTTGTTGGATAAGACATTTACGTATTATAACTTGTTTCTTATAATTGTTCATAATCTCTTTAATGACTTTTAGAGATGTATTGGAGTGCATTTGTGCATCAATGCTCTGCAGATACAATTAGGTTACACAAGCTCAGCAGCTCAGGAAGTTGGCAAACGCACAATTGACTCACATTTTAAGAATGAAGAGGGAGGGTAAAAAAAAGAAAGAGGGTGACTCCTTTA
>JAYKQN010000011.1:3525000-3542500 GCA_036785175.1 Eupleurogrammus muticus
TATAGTATTAAAATGCCCTCACATATATTTAGTGATTAGAACAAGTAAACTATACTATATTTAATATAACAGTCTGCATAATGATGTTTAATTTAGATACTGCAGGACATTTTGCTGATAACACTGGTTATCTTTGTGCTTTTATGCACAAACATTTTTACTTTGGGATTTTCTGGCCACTTTTTCTGCAGTCCTTGGCCCACCACTGGTGTGTCCATGTACCGTATCTGCATCTATTAAACTGGTAAAACCATGAAGTGTCTGATACAACTTCTCATCTGAACGAATCCCGTGAATATCGGCTCTGTTGCAGCACAGATTTAGGCATAGTTCATAGTCCTAGTTGTTAAACGTACTTAAAACATAAACTGCCTTATTCAAAACGTGGGCTGGGCATTTTCACCACAGAGCATATTTTGGTTCGGGCCCTTTCAAATAATCAAAGTAAAGGAGCGTGTTTGTCTATCGGTGGTAACCAGCGTAGTGACCGACTGTCCTGACTTGTTTTACGTGCTTTTTTAAAAAAAAAGTCTGACCACTGCGGTGTGTCGAACATACTCGCTTATAAATCTTGCTGCAGGTAGAGAAAGAGAGAGAGAGAGAGGGGGGGGGGAGATGCCATGAATGGATTAATCTTTCAGGCCCACCACACACCTTTCCACAGGCCGAAAAAAAAAACAAAAAAAAAAAGGAATGTGGTCAGTTTTTCCAGTCCGGCCTAATTAAAGGGGAGGAATACGAAACATGTGTCCTGTGCTTACTTACAAAAGGGCTGTGGCGACCGAATGCATCATCAAGATCAACACGTTTCAACAAGCAACAGCCATCCCATTGTTAACAGAGAACCACATATTAGAATTAAGAATGGATGCATGAAAACAGACACTAGTTTATTCATTATAATAAGACCTTATTCACCTTCTTATGAGGCGTTTCATATCAGTAATATAACACCAGTGTCCAATTGATGCTATTTTGATTATAATTAAAATAAAAAATTACTTATTTCATCCCTGTGGTGTAAAGGGCCTATATAAGCAGCATGTTAGATTCCACGCTAGGGGTTGTTCTGATTCACAAATTAGTTCTTCAAATAAATTCTATAAATTAACGTGAAATTTTGGATCGTTTAATTGAAATGAAACCATGTACCAGAAGTGGTTTCATCCATTATATTTTAAAAGCTTTTTTTTTATTATCCATTGAGTCGAATCTGCGATTAAAAACCAACTAAAACTGTCAGCTAAATATAGAGAAGTATAAAAGTACAATATTCCCTCTGAAATGCAGTGGCGTCAAGTCAAATACATTATGATACTTGAGTAAATGTACTTAGTTTATGTATCTGCCAACCAGTAGTAGAAAGTAACCAGCGCTTAAAAAATCATAGTACCCATATTACTAGTTTTAAAATAAGATTTGGCCAATATTTTAGAATATTCAAACAACTGGAAAACTTTATTCTACTTGCGTGTAGTATTTTGAAAACTTTTTTTTATCCATTATGTCAAATCTGCACATTAACAGTAAAAGCCAAATATAGAGTAAAAAGTACAATATTCCCTCTGAAATGCAGTGGCTTCTACTACATAAACTAACACTTCAATCCTTAAAGTACCTACATTACTAGCTTTGAAATAAGATTTCACCAATATTTTAGAATATTCAAACGATTGGAAAAAATAATATATGCAGTGACTCGTCAGCACTTTGAAAATACCATTTTATACACATGAGCTCTTTTCAATAATAATACATTCATACTGCAGCCAAAAGGTGCATTTCGTCAGCAACAGGCACCTCTGTATGTGGCGTGTTACTTGTGGCGTTCCTTTGACCCGCACTTGCGGTCCACCCCATAATAAGTCTATTCACGCAATAATTGCTGCATGGGAATACCTTTGGTAAACTGGTCAGGACGTATCAAAAACAATCGGGTGGTCGGAGTCAATTCCCGCCTCTCTCTCTCTCTCTGCGAGCACTTGGGGAACAGAGGTGCTCAGTGAGGGTTTTCGGGCCCATCTGCCAGCGAACCCATCAAGACCTGGAAACCAGACTGCTTTCTCTCATAGAGAAAAAAAAAAAAGTGTGAAGGAATGGAGAGTTGGATGGCTGTGGCTGGGCCGGTCTCACCTCAACTCATCTCAACTCGTCTGTAATAACCTTCATACTCTCCTTCAGATTACTCCTACTGACTATTTGTAGGTGAATACTGATTATGTATTCACATGGCGAGACGCCCCCCCATCAAGGGGGGCGTGTTTGACCTCAGGGAACATGCTTTTTTTTAAATTTTGATTTCTTTTTATCTTCCTACAATAAAGTGTAATTGCACCTCCACTACATTAGGGGGCAGTGGCACTCTCATTGGCAGAGTGTGTGCAAGGAGCATACAGCACAGAGCATGCGTATGAAGTGTAGACACCAGTGTAGCAGACCCTCAAGTGACACCATGAAAACATATTTAACAGGGATGAGAAGACAGGCGGAGAGAGACGGAGATAAAGAGACAAACGAAAGTCTCCCAAAGATAAGACGAGGAAGTATGACGAAGCGTCTGTAGCGCTTGGTTCACTGTGAAAGACCGGTGTGTTACTGAGTCTGAAATGTTGGAGACAGAGAAATTAAAGACAATACACCACAATCACGCTGATAAGCCGATATATGCCATTTTATTTTTCACATCATATGGTTTGACATGGTCAGTCAAAAAATTAAGGATTTAATTTTATTTTTAATTTCAGATGCACTTTAAATCTTTTCTGTTAGTTAATAAAGCTATTCTATGTTGTAAGTTGGTCCATATTTTTTTTTTATTCTCTTATACGTCAATAAGAATACAGTGTTATGCAGAGGTACTTATAACAATTTTATAGACTTAACAATTTTATATGCTCATTATAAAGACTTATATTAGGGTAGTATTGTATACTACATGTTTAAATACATGTGAGAGCATTTTCAGGCGACTTTAACTGAAATGCTTATTTTAGCATTTTAATGGAACCATACCAATCTCATGGTACCATTACAATAACCCTTTAGGTTGGGGTTTCCAGCACATGAGACCAGTACCCTAGAGGAGTGGAAACACAAAGCTGTCTATTACTGACTTGAACCCTACCAGGACCGATCCATACTGTACCATACTCACGAAGTAAAACTACTCATTATAGAGACTGTTATATTGTGGTAGTATTGTATACTACATGTTTTTAATACATGTGAGAGCATTTTAATGTTTGAGTTTATCAATGTGGAGCCAATTTAATGCCCTGGAATGCTTTATAATTATAGCGTTTCCATTACAATGGAACCATACCTGTCTCATGGTACCATTACAATAACCTATTGGGTCGGGGTACTGGTACCCTAGAGGAGTGGAAACACATACTGTAGCAAACCATACTCAGGAGGCTTTATATACTCTGGGTAGATTAAAAGTACTGCAACAAACAGGAGAACTGTCAATTTAATAGGTTATAGATTATAGAATATTTAAGTAAAATAAAAGCTTGTTATATTATCCATCGTTTCAAATTGTCCTAGGCAGCAGTATTAAATGGAACAACCTTAGAGTACTTAGATTGTTTAACATTAAGTGGTGGAAGGCGACCACGAATCGGAATATCAACAATTTTTGTAAGTGGATCTATATATTCGTCTTGGAAATCTACCTTTCAGATTCCTCCTACTTACTACTTGAACATAAATACAAATTATGTAGTACTTTATAAGGCGTATCAGGGGGCACAATTTTGGTCTTTTTCCTTTCGTTAGACCCTCAGAAAGAAAGCCCAGTCATATCTGAGCCCAGCTGGGAGGTGTGTGAGTATCCCACGCTGATGATAAATGAGGCTCCTTGCAGGACGCTGGCAGGGGAGGACAGGTCCAATGTTATCGCACAGCACCTTTTCTGAGGGTCCCGCTCACCTGGGAGAGGGGCCCTGAACATTCAGGACATTCAGGCCTTCATCAATCACATCCGATAGGCCGGTTTCCACGGACAGGCAGTAGCTTTAAACAGAAGCTTGCTCCTAACCACAAGTTCTGAACCGGGGATCTCTAACAGTGCCTAGGAGCATTTGCTAGGATAAGCAAGCCCTGGCCTGTTTTTTTTAAAGCATTACGGTTCTAGATTTTGTGCAAAAAGCAATCAAACATTCTTCTTTTGTGCAACGAAGAAGAATGAAGTCACTGGTAATGCAATATAAACACCTCCTTGTTATGGTAATACGCAGGTTAATAGCAATCGTTACTCAAACAGGACTTCTCATAATTCAATTTGGAGAAATGTGGATTTTATACACGTCACATTAAACCTTTACAAACCTACTTGTCTGTGCCATAATTAGTCTCCGGGGGACTCCTGGTGCCTTTTCATAGAGTCACATTATCCCCGCTGTTGCCGGATGTTTTCAAAGCTCCAGCAATCAATGCGGAGTTAATGAACCCAGTCCTGGGGCTCCTGTAGCCCACTCGGAGGCACACGTCGAGAGGCCCCAATACCTGAGAGATCCATTTAAGGGTGAGATATTCCGAAACGGAAAAGCCCATTGGTAGCCAGGCCACGGTTTATAGGGGTCAGAACAATTGGGAGAGAAGCACACCCAATCCTTCAGGGGTCCACATGCGCAGTAACGCTGTCAACACACAAGGGAGAGCGGGACCCCCCCGAGGGGCGGTCATGGGGCAGAGCCAATGCCAGAGCCTCTCACCTTCTCCCATAAATCCTTACAATCCCCAACTCTCACTGAATGTTGTGGGAAGGTCAGGTGTTTGGTGTTCCCTCTGGAGAGGCCACAGTTGCACCCCCACCCATTCCCCCATTCCTGGGGAAAGACCATTCCAACTCTTGACCTCTGCAACTGCGTGCTACTGGTTATATGCGATAGTTGAGATTGTCCTTGAGAAGAAGTTTCAGTGAACTTCCAAAACGTGATCAATATCCCTGATTAAAATCATGCATATATGGATCATAATCATCACTGTGTGTTTTTGGGGTCAGCTCAGACTGTGCTAGCAAAACATTCAATTCAACCATGTGAAGAGATATCACCAAGGAGGACCATGCTCCATTATAAGCTATTATTATGTTTAACTTATTATATATGTGTATTATCAACTTTTATTATGTCTCTCAGTCTCCCAGAGAATAGGAACATAGCTATCTGGACATTATGGATATGCTGGAAGAGGAATGAATGCAATAAATGCAATTAATTCATCAATGTGAAGAGATATGTCATCAACACCAAGGCAGAAATCGCTCCATTATAAACCATTTGCAGCAGTTTAACAGGCTTAGACAACTAGTTTTAGGTTGAAAAATCGCATAAAACTGAATTTCCAAGCAACTTGACAATTACACACATCTATATTGGTTTATCACTGGATAATATTAACTGAGACTTGTATTACTTTCTTCTGGCAGTGGCAACCTACTTTATTCCAACTTTTATTACGGCTCTCAGTCTCCCAGAGCATAGGAACAGAGCTATCTGTGCAGAATGGATATGCTGGAAAAGGAATGCATGCAATAAATTCAATATTAATATAAAATATTATATAAAAGCTAAACATGTCAGTCAGCTTGTCTGTTAGACATCAACACCTGTCATGCTATTGATGCTTTTTTTTAATGACTGAGGGTCTTGGAACTGCTGTGGCTGACTTTCAGACGGCTTTTACACCGTGCAACTCAATCGCGGCTCAGTTTCGCCCTACCTTTTTCACGCACTCGCATTAAAGGTTTCACTGTGTTAAGCCAGCCTCGGGTCTCAATTCCCATTTAGACTGCCCATTGTAAAAATCAAAATAAATGTAATAATATTTTATTAATAAAACCTTCCAGCAAATGGCCAAAGTGCTCCCGAGGGGCTTCCACTAGCACACTGTAGTACATTGTGATTCGCCGTCCTGCGCTGCTAGCTAGGTGTGCTGTGGTATCTGGCCTCTGGTTTTCCTGAGAGGTGGAGCGTGCCTGTCTGGTGTCTGCTGGTCCGGCTTGGCGGGCTGTGGGAGAATAGGAGGGTAGAGAAGCTATTTGGCTTGGCCCCCGGACGGCCGAGGCCCGCTGGACTGGTGGATGTGGGCACTGGGTGCTGGCGTGGTGCATACATAATCATTATGACGAGCACACACACACACACACACACTACCTCTTGGTGGACCCATTCCCAGAATATTTTGGAGTCGAACCAGCTCGCATGTACCGTGTTAAGACTGTATGCAGGTTCGGCCGTTTGGCTTGGCATGGCCCGTAGACTGGAAACATGTCATGTGACTTCTGGAAAAAGCGGTTCCCACCGGCGTTGTGTCCGCACGCCAAACTGAGACATGGCCGATAGAATGCGGCAAAGTCTCCGTCTATTACGAGCTCGTGTAACACAACTGGGTGGGTCATTTTAGCCAGTGGTGGACGAAGCAGTCAGGTCCTTTACTTGATTAAAAGCAGAAATACAATAAATATATATATATAGAAAGGTAAAACTATTCATTATAGAGACTGTTATATTGTGGTAGTATTGTATAGTACATTTTTAATACATGTGAGAGCATTTTAATGTTTGAGTTTATCAATGTGGAGCCAATTTAATGCCCTGGAATGCTTTATAATTATAGCGTTTCCATTAGAATGGAACCAGTCTCATGGTGCCATTACAATAACCCATTTGGTTGGGGTACCTAGCACATGGTACTGGTACCCAAGAGGAGTAGAAACACAAAGTACTGATTCATACCATACTCACAAGGCTTTATATACTTTGGGTAGATTAAAAGTAACAGTACTGCATCTAAATGAATTGCAACGAATAGGAAAAGTGTGTCAATTTAATAGATTATAGATGATATCAAGTACATTAAATGGAACAAACTTAGAGTAATTAGATTGTTTACCATACAGTAAGTGGTGGAAAGCGACCAGGAATCAGAGTATCGACAATTTTTGCAATCATTTGTCTTTGAAATCAATTATGTTTAGACTGTCTTGAGGTTTTTTTCTGTAATCCCTGAACAAAAACTGTAAAGTTACGAAGCGTATTTAGCGTCGTCGGAGCCGCAGCGGGTCAGGACAGAAACGCAGTGTTAGCCAAGGTGACCCTGCAAGGTGGCGGTTCACCTGTGCTGATAAACAGGTCCACAGAAACCCGGGTCTGTTGCCCTTTTAGAGGGATTTAACCCAACCAGACTTGCAGGGGCCTGACAGCTTTATAGAAACATGACATTGGCGGCAGTAAAAAAAAAAAAAAACGCTAAGACAACACACACCTTTGGGAAATAATGATCCCACCAAGCGAGCATTGGTGAGTTTGTTTGCGTGGGTCACGTCTGGCACACAAATACACAAATCTCCATGTTGTGTTCATGTAAAACCGCCTGGCCTGACGCACAGCGTCAAGTGAGCGAATAATTATAGGAGGTGGTCTTTAATTTCTGGAGGCCGTTTATAACTCTGGGTAGGGAGAGCGTCAATGGCGGAGCATGTTATGCTCATTTCATAAATACAATGCCACCTTGCCTTTTTTTTCTGCAGTGAGCTAATAGCGGGGCGGACCTAGAAGTGACTCCCAGTGCTTCCACACAGCCCACACACACACACACATAAAGAGCCAAGCCAAAACTACTACTACTACTACAAGACCGGTGAGCCTCATCCAAACCAACCAGCGCAAACAAAAAATATGCAAACATGGTGGTTAAAAAACAATAAAAAGCCTGATGTCAGTGTCACCGGGCACATTTGGCCCCGACACCTCCCGGGCCAGGGGCCGCGAGTGTTAGCGGGGACAAAGACGGCCTTCATGTGGTGTTCACGCAGCCCCGGAGACCACTTCTGGGTTTGTGCGTGAGTCTGGAAACAAGAATGACATTTACGCTTGTCTATTTTCCCACCACTGCACCAACTCGCTATTCATAAACATTTCCTATTCTTACAGTTTGGGATTGGATCAAGTACTATACTCCTGTTGAATCATGTGGTACTTGCATGTATGTAGTAGTATAACCTGCTATATGAATGCAAGTCTGCAAAAGTGAACACTTCTCTACTTCAGGACTTTTACTTGTTGAGTATTTTTCGATGATTTCATCCACCACTGCTTATGTGCGCATTTCCTCCTCTTTCAGGGATTTGGGATCGGATAATTACAGAGGAGCAAACAGCTCGCTATCCCTGCCTGGGTATATGGTTTCATTTTTGTAGTAAATTCTGTAATGTCAAGGACAAGGCCATCGCCCCAAGGTAACTCTCAATTTCACAGTTTCAAGTTCTTGCGATACAGAATTTCTCACCGCCAAGGAGGAAATATTAGTTCCTTAATAAAATATAATTCTGCCCGGAGGCTGAGACCCGGAGGCCCTAGGAAAACAGATGTTGTCTTGTCATGTTAGCAATATGAGGCGGGGATCCGTTTCTTTCTGTTTTCATAATGAGAGGATTTCTCTGCCTCTGTACGCCGTGTCTCGCTTCAGTTTGTCTTGAAATGGAGCCGCGGAACCCCCGGCTGCATTCCACACTCATACTGTCTCCTTAATTTACCAGCCTGATTTGAGGCCTGGTCTTGAGATGACACTATTAATTAAGGGCTAATTAGAGTTAAGCAAACAAAAGCTCATATTCATATTTTCTCTGCAACGGTAACCGTACTGAACCAGATGACGGCGAGAGGATGGGGGGGGGGGTTAGACTGGAGTTGTAAGCTGTGTGTAATTAAATAACATGACACCTCCCGGCCTGCTCACTGTATGGAAGCCCTCCACAACACGAGACACATTCCATCACACAGCGTTTGTGTGTCTTGGAGCCAGGCAGCCCTCAGCCATTGTTAAAGCGTGACTGGGCCACCAGAGTAGGGGAAGGATAATACAAACGTCCAAACACATGAGCTGAGTGACAAGAAGGATTCTCCTGCCTGTGGTCTGGTGTGTGTGTGTGTGTGTGTGTGTGTGTGTGTGTGTGTGGTAGTGGTTTACGCTTCACAATTAAGCTACCAATCACCAAAATTAGAAAAATCTTTCAACAGAAAGTTTGACGAGCATGTACTAGTGGAGGTTTTATAGATGGCCATGAGGCTTTTTATGCCTTCATTGATAGCACAGTCAGATACATATGAAGGGGGTGGGTCATTTTAGACATTGGTGGACGATTAAAAGCAGAAATACAATAAATATATATATATTGAATATACTACATGTTTTTAATACATGTGGGAGCGTTTTAATGTTTGAGTTTATCAATGTGGGGCCAATTTAATGCCCTGGAATGCTTTATAATTATAGCGTTTCCATTAGAATGGAACCATATCAGTCTCATGGTACCATTACATTAACCTTAGCACATGGTACTGGTACCCTAGAGGAGTGGAAACACAAATCCATACTGTACCATACTATACTCACAAGGCTTTATATACTTTGGGTAGATTAAAAGTAACAGTACTGCATCTGAATGCATTGCAACGAATAGGAAAAGTGTGTCAATTTAATAGATTATAGAGGATATTCAAGTGCAATAAAAGCTAAGTGAGCAGCATTAGAGGGTGGGGGCAGAACTTGCAGGAAAGGGACGTCCAGCGCAGGATTCCCTTTATATATGGGGCGTCCTTTCATTTTTTAGTAACGTAGAGGTCGTTTGAAATGGGCACACCATAGTGTTTTTGCTAAGTGAGAAGTCAAGCGGATGAACCGTCAAGATATGCGGTAGGAGAGACATATATAGGACAGATCGCTTCCTTTATAGATAGCTGATGGGCCTACAGCGCCACCTATTGGCCAAATAAAATCAAATTTCATCATCAAAAATACCCCAATCGATGGATGCTCTTCATCAAATTTGTGACCAAATTTTAATTCCGAGGTTTATGGATTAGAATTAATAGGCACCATCTGGCCAAAACTGCATCAAATTTTGTACTGAAATTGCTCCACAGCAAAACATACGCCAAGCGTGGAATTGGTCGAGGTTGTCAAGCTCCATGAGGAACATGCAAGGGAACCAATGAGATGTGCTGCATATTACCATTAAGGATTAAAACTTACTCTAGGACTGAAAGAGTTAAGAATTTCTTTTTTTTTTTGCATTTTTAAAGAGGCCGATCACCTCAGACTAAACACTGTCAGCTATTGTTTCTAAAGCCGGCGATGACTCAACAATCGAAACATGCGCCGCGGTCAATTGATTCCACAAGAGTAGTTCAGGACCTGTCAGCGTTCTTCCGCTTCTTTCCTGTTCTTTTGATCTCACTCCAGCTGAGACATCTCTTTCTTTTTTCTTTTTTTTTTTACCGGAAGCGATATTGGAAGGAAGGGGGTGGCTGCAGCAGAGACGGGCCCAGCGGTGATGAAATGCTGTCTGAGCCAGCGCAGAGCTCCACTCTCTGGAAACACCAAAGTGCACTAAATAAAGACAAGTTGCAGGCCTCTGTCCGGCTGTCCACCCACATGCTTTGGTACAGGACGCACGAGTGACAGTCACCGTATGAACTTTAAGCCTGGGCTGATAAGAAGCCTGATGTCCCCAAAGCCTGCCTCAATCATACCATGACTGTCTCAGTATGAACAGCTGCAGAGACCACTTCAATGAATTCTTTAAATCTCTTGACATATCATTAACACAGTGCATCTGATCAACTGGAGCATTGAATTTGGCCATTGAACCTTTTATTTTTAACCATAATCTCCATAGAACCAAAATTCAGATAAATCTGTCCATGCAAGTCTATGGAATCCTGCAGATGAAGCTGTGCTGTGGGCAGGGGATTACAGTACAAAAAAAAGTCTCCTGAACAATGTGCTTTTGCAACCACATTTTGACCATAAGAAATAAAAAAAAAGTATCTCTGTCTGTTACATATCTTCAGAACTGGTGACTATGAGACTGACTTCAGACTTCAGCAGTTTCATTGCTGAGCATCCAAATAAGCGCCGTGTTGAGGTTCATGTGTTCTGATCATGCACACCAACAATAGATCCATTCTGGACAGGCGCTTCCTTTTTATTCAAATGCACAAAATTCACTGTCACTGTGAAGTCGAGGAGCCAATTTAAATAGTGCTGTACCATGTGTGGAGCACACTACGCCAGTGTGCAATGGCATGATCATGTGTGTGAGTTTAAACTGTCGCTGACAGGCCTCGAAAACGACAAACTGCGCTTTACCCCCTGGAAAAAAAAACGCACCTCTTTTCTGTCCTCGGCGGTTCCTTCATCAGGACCTGTACTTGCACGCTTCCTGTTATGCTTAATCAGAACATGACTACGAAATCATAACTCAAGAAGCCGTGTCGCATGCTTGTTTCTAAAACAAACTTTTTTTTTTCCTGAATGCAGCAAGTGTGATGGTGGGTAGTGTTTGTTGGCAGTGGATTCAGAGTTCCCCCCCCTCTATGTTTATGCTTTTGTCAGACACCGTGTTGGCCCCCCCCCACATGGACAATCCCTCCCGGACCTGCTACCCTCGACTCCTGTCTGCTCCATGATAAATAAGCAGCCGTAGGCCTGGGCCTGCGCTCTGCACATTCTCACACAAAACTACTGTAAATGAGGATGGAAGCCGCCCCCCCCCCCATGGCCGCACCACTTCACACTTAGAGCTCGCCACACTTACTGTGATACACAACACCGGGCCTGCCATGAACAGGAACCATGCACAAGCATATAGAAGCCATCGCCAGGGGTCACCAACCAGCCTTGTATTTAGAGAGTATGATTTTATTTACATATAATTGCTTGACAAGATGCCAGAATAAATTCACAATAGAAGTGATGGCTTTTGGGAACTTTATATTTCGGCTGATAAGATGAGACAGGAATAAACTGAATAAAATGTTAATAATAACCTCAGTTTACTACATAAAGAAAGCTATTAAAAGCTCAAAACTCCTGGTCTGATTTTACCATTCATATATTTTGTACCACTGCTTATAATTAGTAATAAATCTGATGGAAATCGTCACTTAATAAACTCCTATATAAAAAAAAGAACTCTCTTAGAATAAGCCTGGCTGTCATTTACCTGGTGGTTTTGAATGAATGGACAGTAGAAGTGGGGGTAGAAACTACAGAAACCAGGAACCAGAAATGAAATTAAATGTTTGGAGTTGACATGCAGGCACAATTCCTGAGTCTTTAAATATGTTCCCATGATGGAAAAAACCTCCGACGGTAAAGAGACTCTAAATCAAGAAAAATATAGTTAGACATAACATCTCTTACTGAGGAATAACAAAAAACATGAGAAAATCCCACCTCCTGGACCCGTTTACACATCCCTGGGTCCTAGATTGTGTTTTTTTTTCCTGGTGATCACGGTGCTACAGACATTTCATTTTGTCAGTGAGTTGATTTTTTGACACTTGCAGAGGTCCAATCCTATCAGAAGCTGGCTGGAATGATGCTTCCACGCTTCAGAATTAAAAAAAAAAAGTACCAAAACTTACACATCAGCAGTGGAGCCTCAGTCCCAGGCTTTTTTTTTCCTCCTTTCTTCCTCTGACAGATATAAACACACAGATATAAGGCGACTCCTCGCAGTCAGGGGTTCATTTTCAAGGAAAGGCCCACAGTTGGCTGAAACCACAAAGCGCCGGTCATATACTGCACATGGAGCATAAAAAGCCAGTCAAATGGGCCCTGGAAGGCACCTAGGGTGCGATTCGCTTTCAGCCGGAGCTCAGAAAAACTCCTGCGGTTTTCTGGTAATCAGGCTAACCTGCTGGTTTTATAAGGAGGACCGATGACAAGCCTTCAGCGATTCACCCTTTAGCTCGGTGCGCACAAACCGGTGCAATAAACACCAGAACGCGTTGGTGGCGACGACATTAAATGCACAATGTGCAATTTTCTGCCGCTAAGACGAAAGATGGAGTTGATGTCAGAGAATAGTGTTGAATCATGGGAGTTTCTCACACTTACATTTCCTTTAGTGTTCATGTTCAATAGAAAAAAAATAAATTTTGCATTAAAAAATGCAATTTCTCTGACGCTATTCGGCACTGCTGCACCGGCTAACACCAAAGATTCCTCTGCTTAGGATCCACAGGTTAAAAAAAACAACCAACATTCACACACTGTGGCTTAAAACTGCATAAATAGCAAAAAAATTATAATTAGAGGCAGCCATAGTCCGTGCCTTGATTAGATTAAATTATAATTATTAATTAAAATACTACCAACAAGAGAAGCTATAATAAGTGCATAGTGTTTTTTTTGGATGCCTTTTTCCTTTAATCTCCGTTTATGGGACCATAAATGGTTAATGATAGCACATGTCAATTTTATCGAGTCAGGAAGTCTATGTCATGCCAGTGTTGTCTTGTTTTGTCAGATTTGTCTTGTCATACCTGGTTTAGTTTTAGCAACACAAGGTAAAAGCAGCTTTAAACTACTGCACTTTATTTATCTATAAGAACTTAGTTTAGGATTGTCTCGTCTTGTGCACTTGCCCTTTATGAAACGCATACGATAGTGAGAAATGATTCCCTTATATGTCAAGTGCACGTGAAGAAATTGACAATAAAACTGACTTTGACTTTTGTCCCTTTCTGTGAGACTTTAAATTCCTTCTTCCTCCCATGAACATCTTTCTGGTTATAGCAATCCAAAGAGATCTGAAGCATCATAGAAAAAAAATGCATCCCTCATACGATGTAATACCTAAACAATACCGTAGCTTGCATGCTTCCTGTTCTCGTGGAGAGAACCACCCCTTTGCGAATACGAGATAATTGCCTCCTCCAATTAAACATAAATATTTGGATGCTGCAACGCAACATCTGGTGCTAGATCAGCTGGGCGTGTGTTGTCCAGCGTGCACACGTGTGTGAGTATTTACATGTGTACGGCCCGGAGGAAGCGGAGCCTCCAGGAATCCGATACGCCGTCTCCACTGCGGAAGAGAGGCCCTGGTCACACACACCAGATAACGCCCCAGCAGAGCCTGGTTCCTGGATGTTTGGTTAAAGCCCGCATGCATTATGCATGTCCTCCCCACTGTAAAAGTACACGTGTGTCAAAAGGCTCCCGTCATCATCGCTCCGGTCAACGGATCCGCTTCCACGGCACGGGGGTCCCTGGAGGAGACCCGCGCTCAATGTGGGAGGGGGAAATCAGCCGTGACACTAATGAGGCCCTAGAAAAATGCTCTGAGATTCTCTCTATTCATAACATTCTGAGGGGTTTTCATTTCAGACGCGTTCGTCTGTCAAACAAGTTGAGTTTGAAAAATATTTGCTGCGTCTCTTCTATAGCACGCATGGAGATCTTCCTCCTCATCTCATCTGGCTTCTTTTTCTCTTTACATCTGCTCACTTCCTCCCGGGGGTCAGTAGATGGTTATGATTTATTATTTGACTTTGCCTCATGCTTGTTTCGGTACTCGAGCGTCTTTGTGTCGTTGACGACGTTGAACTTCCTTTAGCCGGGACGAAAACGTTCATTAAATGTCATGAAAATTCCCCGGTTGATTTCTTAAATCAAGACGTGTGATTTTTCTATTACACGTTTTCTGAAATTTCAGGATTTACATATTAAAATTAGGTATTATATAAGTTAATTAATCATAATCATTTCATTTTGCTGTCACATAAGAGTAATGGGTAAAATTGAATCCAGCCAATACATTTTTGTGTTAGAAAACCTTAAAGATTGCTAATTAAACATATTCAGATCTGACAGATTTGCAGAAGAGAAAAGCAGCATTACCATAAAACCTCAAATGACACGGTGCAGGATGCAGTAGTAGTGCAGCATGCTGCGTTAGATAGATTTAAAGAAAGCAAAATAATGCAAAAATCTTAAAATTGATTGATGCATGAAAGAACGGTGTTTTTTGTCTGCTGTTTTCTCACACTAATGTAGCTTCAGGTGAGAATCCAGTAGAGCCGTATTTGGAAACTGTGACCTTTGACCCGTAAATAGCAGGAAAAAGGGAGGAAGAAGCAGAGGCTTGACCCCCGGGGGTGGGGGGGCATTCCCAGACAGGGGATGTGTGGTTTTGATATCGGCCGTGCAGCCGGACAGACGGCTACAGGGAATAATCTGTGAGGGGACGGCAGAGCTCCACCTGCACCCTGTAGAGAACATTTACACACTGGTTCTGCAGCAGATGCATCAAAAGTTGGGTTTATAACGACTATAAGTGCACATTAAAGTCTTATATTTTCTTAAAAATGTACGGTGCGCCCTATGTATGTATGTTCGGGGGAGTGTAGGCATGGATTGTATATAAAATAATGGGGATGTGCGTTATGCAGAACATCGTTGTTTTAACAACCTGAAAATGGTAAAGAGACACGCTGATAAAGCACAGTTTAAACTGAAGGAAATCAGCTACACAGCTGAGTTTAAGACATAAGACAGGTGGTACGAGTTGGAGGAAAGACTGGATCAGTGGATCACAGAGCAGAGACTGGATCAGTGGATCACAGAGCAGAGACCGGATCAGTGGATCACAGAGCAGAGACTGGATCAGTGGATCACAGAGCAAAGACTGGATCAGTGGATCACAGAGCAAATACTGGAACGGTGGATCACAGAGCTAAGACTGGATCAGTGGATCACAGAGCAAAGACTGGATCAGTGAATCACAGAGCCAAGACTGGATCAGTGGATCACAGAGCAAAGACTGGATCAGTGGATCACAGAGCAAAGACTGGATCAGTGGATCACAGAGCAAAGACTGGATCAGTGGATCACAGAGCAAAGAATGAGTGGGAGAAGCGTTCCGGCCGTCACCAGTCGTCTAAAAGCAATAAAGCTAGCAGAAGAAATGAAAATTGAACATTTCCATGCTTTTGTTTCATGAAATGGTGTCGATTTTCCATCCAGACCAGGACTACGGTAGTGCAGCAACTTCCTACGGATTATAACGCATCATTAAAGTGGAGCCGCACAGCCGTGAAGAAAATGATGCTGGCATGTTTGATGTAGATTTAGCTGCTGTTGTAATCAGAAACAGAGGATGAGGACTTACTAGTTTGATTGATGACATTACCCCGCTCTATTTTTAAATACACACTTGTGTGCTTGTTTTATCCGTGTGTTTTACCATGCGTGATGATTAAAAAATGTTAGTACTTTGTAATCAATACTTAAAAAAGGCACAACCAAACTCAGTTTAGCTCCCGCTCTATTTCTGTAAATAAACCCTATAGTTAGATGCCTTATGTGTGTGTGTGTGTGTGTGTGTGTGTGTGTTAAATACAATAATTAACACAGAACTGAGACTGAGCCTTTTAGTACGATGCATTACGGTCATAAAAAATACGGTAGTAAATATTTGAGATGTACCTCACTTTAAGAATCAAATGCAGAAGTCTTCGATTTTTTTGAAACAATCAGAAACCCACGTTAATGCAAAGTTCAAGAACTTGAGTTTACCGGATAAAGGTGTTAATTGAAATAAATAGATCATTTATTGTGAGGTTTTGCATTTTTCTCCCTCACTACATTTGGTACCCAATGTAGTTAGTTTATCAGTAGAGCAACTGCAAAAAAAAAAAAAAGCAAAATCAGCATAAAAAAATGATGGATGAGCTGCAAATCCTCTGAATATTCAGATTTTTATATATTAGAGAAGCCGTGTCTCTGTGTGAGGTTGACGCTCTCCCGTTTCTATTTTAGTGTTTTAGGCGGGGACGCTGCAGCAGACAGCGTGGCGCTGCAGGTCCCTGGCAACGCCGGCCCGGCCAGAGGGGCTTCACACCTGAATGTGAGAGGGCCCGGGGACGTCAGAGCCCTGTAAGGCTGGAGGACCCCCTACAGAGCCTGTCCCGACCTCGGCCGTCG
This sequence comes from Eupleurogrammus muticus, assembly GCA_036785175.1. Taxonomy (NCBI): domain Eukaryota; kingdom Metazoa; phylum Chordata; class Actinopteri; order Scombriformes; family Trichiuridae; genus Eupleurogrammus; species Eupleurogrammus muticus. The sequence continues at coordinate 3,541,789 of JAYKQN010000011.1, forward strand.
CCTGCCTTCCAGAAGGCCTGTCAAAACACGGCTTCCTTTCGGTGGAGGCGCTCTGAAGCGAGCCGCGGCCTCTTGACAGTGATAAATGGCCTCGTCCGTCGAATATGAGTTTTCTTCTCGGCCCCCGCAAAACTTACAAAACCGAGATAACTCTGTTTGCACAGCGGAGCCGATGATAAATACGAAAATTCAAATGCAAGAACCTGACGAATTGGCACACAAGTGATCTTTACTCCGCGAGAATTTCTCTCCCCCGGCGCTCCAGCGGGGGAATAAAAGAGCAACAGTGTGGTTTTATGGTATATAATAGCCTGTTTGCTTTCAGCCGCTTCAGGAGTGATTAGCCTTCCTTTGGATAACAAAAGCGTACCTGTCACCGGCGACAGAATCGCAGCCACGCTCGTGAAACGCGATCCGCCGGGGCTCACGGCCGCCGCCAACAGCGGCTTTATTGATTTTTTTTTTTTTTCCAGGAGGCGGCTGATACCGTCACGGCGCGACGTATCTGTTTTCAAGGATTTCTGGGTCGCCAAAGCAAACAAATTGAGAGTTTAGGGGGGGGGGGGCGTTGTAAGTTGTGACACATGCAGATCTTGTCAGGATCAGGAGCGGCGAGTCCGGTTGATGACAAGGCAGAGGTGGCCAGGAAAACCTGATCCCTTCCCTTGGGGAGTGAGGCCCAGTGTAGTGGGGCTTCCTGTTTAGGAGGGGG
>JAYKQN010000011.1:3547500-3557500 GCA_036785175.1 Eupleurogrammus muticus
ATTTTTTAAAGAACAAATTAAATACTAATAATATTGAAATAATGTGTCAAATCTGAATAGTAAATAAAGTACCTCAAAACTGGACTTAAGTATAGTACTTAGTTGCCTTCCATCTGCTTATATAGCAACATTTAGCACTAAAACAACGTCTAAGAAGGTTTAGACAAGGATCTGCATTCTTATTTATATCATGTTCGGCACCAGCGTGTTTTCTGACTGCCCGAGCAGAAGTGAGCTTAGTCACATTTGGTGACTTAAGCAGCTGGAGCCTGACGACCAACGTCTAGCGCATTAATCACATTTGCCAACAAATTGTTTAATTTTCCAACAAAATGAAGCATTTACCGTACGTCCTCTATTTTAATCTTTGGCAAGAGCGAGTAAATGTCAGAGTTAATAAGAGGTTATCGGGAAGGAAAAGGTAATTATACTCCCCTCCACTCAGAATGAATCCTTTTACAGTACACGCCGGTGGATATTTCCCCCTTTTTTTTTTTCTTTTTTTTTTACCTCCGTCTAGACACGCAGGGCTGCACACGCCGGACAAAGAGCCATACAGGCCTCTGGGGAACCGTGAAGAGCAAACCAACATGTGCCCTGACCTGGTGAAAATGAGTTGGGGAACCACCATGCACGCGACTGCTCGGTCAGTCTGTGGGTACGAAACCAGGGCTGGGTGGCACATGGCGCTTCATGACCAGTACCAGTGTTGTTTTTATGAAACACGTTTTCCCATATACTGGTGGAGTGTGTAGCATATAAAATCATGGTGAGGCGTCACGCTACACGTTTTTTGCAGTTGTGCCAAACAGAATGCACGTGAGAGACTAGATCAGTGGATCACAGAGCAAAGACTGGATCAGCGGATCACAGAGCAAAGACTCGATCAGTGGATCACAGAGCAAAGACTCGACCTGTGGATCAACGAGCAAAGACTGGATCAGTGGATCAACGAGCAAAGACTGGATCAGTGGATCAACGAGCAAAGACTGGATCAGTGGATCACAGAGCAAAGACTGGATCGGTGGATCAACGAGCAAAGACTGGATCAGTGGATCACAGAGCAAAGACTGGATCAGTGGATCACAGAGCAAAGACTCGATCAGTGGATCACAGAGCAAAGACTCGATCAGTGGATCACAGAGCAAAGACTGGATCAGTGGATCACAGAGCAAAGACTCGATCAGTGGATCACAGAGCAAAGACTCGATCAGTGGATCACAGAGCAAAGACTCGACCAGTGGATCACAGAGCAAAGACTGGATCAGTGGATCACAGAGCAAAGACTCGACCAGTGGATCACAGAGCAAAGACTGGATCCGTGGATCAACGAGCAAAGACTCGATCAGTGGATCACAGAGCAAAGACTCGATCAGTGGATCACAGAGCAAAGACTAGACCAGTGGATCACAGAGCAAAGACTCGATCAGTGGATCACAGAGCAAAGACTCGACCAGTGGATCACAGAGCAAAGACTGGATCAGTGGATCACAGAGCAAAGACTCGATCAGTGGATCAACGAGCAAAGACTCGATCAGTGGATCACAGAGCAAAGAACGAGTGGGAGAATGGTTCCGACGGTCACCATTCGACTAAAAGCAGTAAAGCTAGCAGAAGACATAAAAATTGAACATTTCCTTCTTCTGCTTTCATTTCGGTGCCATTTCTCCATCTAGACCAAGACTACGGTAGCGCAGCAACCTACAGTGGATTATAACGCATCATTTAGAGGAATGTGACTCTGATGGTGAAGAAAGTGAAGCTGGCATGTTTGATGGAGATTTAGCTGCTGTTGGAATCAGAAACAGAGGATGAGGACTTGGATGGTTTGATTGATGACATTACCCCGCTCTATTTTTAAATACACACACAATTGTGTGCTTGTTTTATCTGTGCGTTTTACCAGGCAGGCGATGATTAAAAATAGTTAGTACTTTGTAATCAATACTTGAATAAAGCACAACCAAACCCAGTTTTGCTCCCCCCCCCTAATTCTGTATATACACACGTGTGCAACATGCAACACAGGGGAACTTAACATATGCACAATCTGACACTGATCAAACAACCATAATCTGCATTGCAGCCACTGAAGGAGTCCGTCCTGGTTCACCTGGAAGCTTCTAAAGACCCTCCAACATACAACACAATTACTTGAAAGCAACTGGACAAGGCGCCTTTTGGATTAATGGTGAAATGTCTACAAGAAAAAGTCCAGTTGCTTACAAGTAACTCCTATGATACTACAATGACCTTGATGAGTGAGAATCTACACAGACATCATCATCTCTATACTTCTTCTCTTCTAAATGTACTGTTTTAATCCTGTCTACATCTATTGCACGCCTGTCCTTCCTGGAAAAACTCTTTTTAGTATAATGTGTGAGTGTGTGCACGAACTGCAAAGCACCTTAAATTAACTCAACTTAAATGTTGAGCTAAAGTTGTAGACACCCCCCCTCCCCATGAATATGGCCTAGAATATGAAGAATGCATGAAACTAGGATCTGCATCCTCTTCCACGTCTGCAGGTAACATTACCTTTGGCGCTTGCAACACAAAGATGCAAAGAAAAGCAACTATAAGCAAATTTACTACAGTAATTACTCTCTAAATTAATCATGCATGAAAAAAATACCATCACACAGAATTTGTTTTGATGCATTTGCACAGATACCAGTTTTTTTCATACCGCCGAGTAATTGAAAAGGTTTGTGCACCAGTGGATCCAATCACGTCCGGGTGATCTGGTAACGTGTGGCTACCGTGCAAGCAGTAGCCGACGCCTGTTCGGATTTAACGGTGGTCACTGAGGAAATTAAATTTCCTTTTGCAGCTTTACATGCCTGATAATGGCCTCCTCCAGAAACCTGCTCCCCACTGACCTTTGCTTCCACCTGTTTTGGCCCCGGCTCTGGCTCATGTCACCCACCTCGTAACATTCACGACGCCGCTCCGCCGGGCGTTAATTGCCGCATTCACTACTGCCCGGTGTCCTGGCTAATAATTCTGGACGGCTGGCAGCGCGTCGAGACAACCGCTATCTCTGTGTCCAGGGTTAACGACGTCGGCCGGGATCGTTTTCTCAGCCCGGTTACGGCTGTTTTTCTGAACACCTCTTAACTATAGGAAAAAAACAGATCACCGGGTTAGCTCGACAGAATCGCCCACTCGACGCTCGTAAAGCTTTTTCTCCAGAGGAAAAAAAAACACGTATTGTTTTGCTTCCTTTTTTGCTCGGGAACAATTTGGTGGGAAATTGAAGCTACGGATAAACGCAGCCATTGAGATTTAAACATAGGTAGGACAATTTTGGAACAAAGAAAAACAAATCTTGGTGTTATTTCAATATTGACTGTGTGTGCACGTTAAAGTCTTATATTTTCTTCAAAATGTGCGGTGTGCCCTATGTATGTATGTAGGGGGAAGCGTGGGCATGGATTGTAGATAAAATAATGAGGATGTGACACACTGATAAAGCACAGTTTAAACTGAAGGAAATCAGCTACACAGCTGAGTTTAAGACATAAGACAGGTGGTACGAGTTGGAGGAAAGACTGGATCAGTGGATCACAGAGCAGAGACTGGATCAGTGGATCACAGGGCAAAGACTGGATCAGTGGATCAAAGACTGGATCAGTGGATCACAGAGCAAAGACTTGATCAGTGAATCACAGAGCAAAGATTGGATCAGTGGATCACAGAGCAAAGACTGGATCAGTGTATCAAAGACTGGAACAGTAGATCACCGAGCAAAGACTGGATCAGTGGATCACCGAGAAAAGACTGGATCAGTGGATTACCGAGCAAAGACTGGATCAGTGGATCACAGAGCAAAGACTGGATCAGTGGATCACAGAGCAAAGACTGGATCAGTGGATCACAGAGCAAAGAATGGATCAGTGGATCACCGAGCAAAGAACTAGTGGGAGAAGCATTCTGAAGATCACCAGTCGACTAAAAGCAGTAAAGCTAGCAGAAGAAATGAAAATTGAACATTTCCATATTTCCATCTAGCACTATGGTAGCGCAGCAACTTCCAGCAGATTATAACGCATTATTTAGAGGAAAGTGACTGATGGTGAAGAAAGTGAAGCTGGCATGTTTGATGGAGATTTAGCTGCTGTTGTAATCAGAAACACTTTGATGGTTTGATTGATGACATTACCCCGCTCTATTTTTACACACTTGTGTGCTTGTTTTATCTGTGTGTTTTACCATGCGCACAATGATTAAAACATGTTAGTACTTTGTAATCAATACTTAAACAAAGCACAACCAAACTCAGTTTAGGTCCCACTCTATTTCTGTATATAAACCCTATAGTTAGGTGCCTTATGCGCGTGTTAAATACAGTAATGACACACAGAACTGAGACTGAGCCTTTTAGTACGGTGCCTTATGGTCTTGAAAATACAGTAGTAAATATTTGAGATGTACCTCACTTCGGGAATCAAATGCAGAAGTCTTCGCTTTTTTGAAACAGGCAGAAACCCACGTTAATGCTAAGCTCAAGAACTTGAGTTTACGGGCAAAAGGCGTTAATTAAAGTCAACAGATCATTTACTATGAGGTTTTGCATTTAAAATAGATATAGTTTTATTTTGGGGTTATTTATGCATGTATGCAATCTTCCTTTTTCATGCATTTCTCTGTCTCTGCTATAGCTAATGCAATTTCTGTGGGACACAGACGATTCTCTTATCTTAATATAAAGTTGTACAATCTAAAGAAAACAGCCATTGTGATACAATGAACATAGATAGGGCAATTTTGAAAAAAAAAAAAGGACTGTGATAAGGTTTTCCATTAAAAATTAACAAATAAAATGATTTTTGCAGTAATGCTAGCAATAAAACACTATTGACATTTGCATTTCATGTCAAATATGGTTTTCCAATGTGCTTGCAAGTCATTGAGGTGCTTAAAAGAGCTTGACATCCATTAAACTCATACTCAAATAGAAATATGTGAAATTTCTAGAAAAAAAAAAAAATCCAACCTGTCCTCTCTCGGCCTGACAGGTTGATCTGTTGTGTAAATCGAGGGTTCAGTCATCCATGGAGGAGGCATGAGGGCCGTGACCTCTCGTAGTCTCCTCTAAAGCGCAGGAATGCGGGCTGCTGAAAGCATTATTAATTGTCAAATCACAGAGAGGCCCTAAACATCAGTGGCATCCCACGAGAACCCCGGCAAACGTAGGTGATGAGAAAACATATTCCGCGCATGTAAAAAACGTATAAAAGTCAAAAACTGTTTTGCAGGTCAAGTCGCAAATGCAAACGCCGACTTCAAACATCCGCTGGTTTTCTCGAGGATCAAATATGCAATCGGCAAATCAACAGGTTGTGTTTTAGAATAATAAACGCCGCCTATAACGTTACGGGATAAAATATCTGTTAAAGCGACACTTTCAGCAGCTCATAAACCCGATGCCGAGAGACTCGCGCTGTTTTTCTTATCTTGTACAGTATCGGGCTGTGAAAGCGCAGCAATAACATCCTCGAGTGCGTCCTGCCAGGGCGGCGGCGGTGGCGGCCGCCGTCTGTGGAGGAAATTAAAGTGAAATACATCTCCCCGGCCTGGCTCTCGCGCTTCACACGCCCATAAAGCACTTCTCTGTGATTGTCATCTTTACGGCCTACGCGTCGTTTAAAAAGGGATTTTTCACGTGGCCGAATAAATCAGCGCTGGAATATTTGAGCTCCACCTCGCTTTAGAGGAATCGCATGCAGAAGTCAGAAACCCACGTCAATGCCAAGTTCAAGAACTCGGGTTTACGGGTTGAAGGCGTTAATCGTAATCAACAGATCGTTTATTGTGAGGTTTTGCATTTTTGTCCCTTTTGCTTGGGTTGCTTGTTAAAATAACTATTTATATTTGGGTTTTTTTTATTAATTTATCCAACATTGCTAATAACCAAACATATGGTGCAGCTATCTTTTTATTATACCCTATATTATACTGTGCATTTTATTTATTTATATATTCTGCATGCAATCTTCCTTTTTTTTGCATTTCTATATCCCTGCTGCAGCTAATGCAATATCCCCACTGTGGGACAGTTGTACAACCTTAAGAATATTATTGCTTTGTCCCCTAATTTATAAATTAAAACTTAAAATAACTTACTGGATTGTCTCCCAACATGTTAATGAACATATATATTACTGTACATGACAATATTTGTATGGGAATAGTTACTGTCATAAGATGAATGTTAAGTGGAAAATGAGAAAATATGAGAAGATTAGAAAAGAATATTCATTAATATGGCAGAGATTACAATTAAACTGCTGCAGAAAAGGCAAAAAAAGCTTTTATCATCAGCTTTTTAAAGTGGGTAATATTACATAAGAATCAGGACACATTTTTAAAGTAAGAGCCCTTGTCTGCGTGAAGCTGGCTGTGGTCTGCACCAGCCTGCGCCTACAATGAAAGGACCTTTTCATCCGTGACAGAATGAATCAAATGCATAATTTGGAGAACGCCGCTGACAGAAAATCAGTTAGGAAAATATTTGGACTTTCAGATCCTCACCCCCCCCCCACCACCCCAACACATCACATGTTAGAAATACAGACGGGTGCAAGACCACGGAACCCTCGTTCCAGGCCCATTCGTTTTGCATTTGAGGAGTGTTAATAAAGTTTAAAAAAAAAAAAAAAAGTGATCCCTGTCACTTCAAAGTTGAGTTACGTCATTGGAGTTAAGGAATATTTATTACTATTTGTAATGATCTTATTGTACGTTCGGAAAGTGCAGCTGCTCTGCAAACAAAATGAGATTACAGCGAGTTCACCGTTCTTCTGGTGGTTAGAGTCTAAGTGGGTCATTTCCTGGCAGATGGAATAAAGTACATAAAAAGTACAGCGTAGTAACTTTAACCAGCAATTTCACTCGAATTGAACAACCCTCAATAAAAAATTACCATTCCCTCTCGCTGCACCACACGTTTAGAACGTGCCAAGAAAATAGAGAATGTGAAGCTGGAGTCATTTTGCAAATGTATGACATTATGAAAAGAAATAAAAAGTTAAATTATTGTATGAAAAGATTATTATGAATATGGAAAGTTACCAAGGCATTTATGGGATTTTCATTAAAATAAATTACAGACTGTAAAATGTTTTATTTAGAATTAAATAAGAGAAAACTAAACAAATACCAACTTTAGTAAAAACACTTAACCATTTGATATTAAAAATATATAAATAGAGAGTATAAGCAGTGGTGGATCATTTAATTGAGTAAAAATAGAAATACTGTTGTCAACAAATGTACTCTACATGAAGTAGAAGTCCTGAATTAGTAGTAAATGTACTTCATTAAATTAATTTTTGCTTTTGCATTATTACAAAATGTGAAAAACTGAAGGGGGGGATACTCAAAGTATCATAAGTAAAAGTATTCATTATGTAGACAATTATATTCTGTAAATACGTATTATTATCCATACAAAAAAACAAGAGCAGGTTGACAATTTAATAGAATATAGACATTGGAAAATTTTGCATATGCATTTTATGTAAAATTTTTTTTACTCTCAAAACTAACTAAAGCAAATGCACGTTTTTTCTCTATAAATTATACATGATGTGCACTGTGTCTGCACCGTGTAACGTATGCAATGAAGCATGTTAACTCTACCCTGACCCAACTATAAAAAACATATTTTATATGACAAAAAATATTGCAATTTTTATTTTATTTTATTTTTTTTTTACAGTAAGATTTTCAGAACATGCAAACTTTTCTGTGTCATATGTGCTGACAGGAGCATAATAAAAAGGATTGAAGGCAGTGAATACAAAAAAAAAACCTTTGCACATTTAGAGAAATCTGCTTTTTTACTGATGCAGTGGGATTGTATACAGTAAGGCTGCCATGGTCCATAAATGTAAATCAGCGTGGCTTTTTCTGAGAAAGAAATATACGGTTTTTCTGGCCGTGGCGCGGGTCTCCGAGGACGAGACGATGACGCAACGCGTCGGACACCGCGCCGCCCCACGGAGATAAAGGTAGGATATGATTTGAAAGAAATCTGGTCCTGAATCATTTCAAGTGGATCTTTTTCTGCCGTTTGATATATGCAGTAAAAGATTTTTTTTTTTTTTTTAAATACAGTAGCTCATGGGTTTCTAGCCCCCAGGGGAGACACCGCGAAGCAATGCATCACAGCCATGTCGAATGCTTAAAAGACTCAGAGGAAAAAGAAAAGTGCTCACAGTGGAGCTGGGACTGAGGGAAGTGAACCAGAAACCTGCATGTGTGTGTGTGTGTGTGTGTGGTGCATGTGCTTGGGTATTTGCATGTCACATCTGGCAAAGGAATACATCATATAATTTCTTTATTGTCCCGTACAAGCAGTCTATATAAATGCAGGGAAAAACAATACGTTACATGTTGGAGGTTTACAAAACACTGGTGGAAAAGTAAAGTAAGTTTACTCGTTTAATGCAAGTACAATTTGGACATAACCAAGTATTTTTACCTGGTGCTACTTTATCCTTCCACTCCATCTCAGAGAGAAATATTGACTACCTTTCCACTTTTACATATAATATACTTTAATACTCTATTGTCTATATTCTATTAATTAACCCTTTTTCATTCTAACATTTCCTATGTCCCGTACAAGCAGTCTATATCAATTTATAAACGTACAAGCAGTCTATGTAAATATATAAATGAACAAGCAGTCTATATAAATATAGAAACGTACAAGCAGTCTATATAAATATAGAAAACGTACAAACAATCTATATGAATATATAAACGTACAAGCAGTCTATATAAATATATAAAACGTACAAACAGTCTATATGAATATATAAACGTACAAGCAGTCTATATATTTACATTAGACTGCTTGTACATTTTATATATATTTATATTAACGTACAATATATAAGCAGTCTATATAATACATAAACGTATAAGCAGTCTATATGAATATATATAAACGTACAAGCAGTCTATATAAATATATATATAAACGTACAAGCAGTCTATATAAACGTACAGTCTATATAAATATATATATATAAACGTACAAGCAGTCTATATAAACGTACAGTCTATATAAATATATATATAAACGTACAAGCAGTCTATATAAATATATAAACGTACAGTCTATATAAATATATATATATATAAATGTACAAACAGTCTATATAAATATATATATATATATATAAACGTACAAGCAGTCTATATAAATATATATAAATGTACAAACAGTCTATATAAATATATATATACACGTACAAGCAGTCTATATAAATATATATAATTCCAAGCAGTCTATATAAAGATATAAACGTACAAACATTCTATATAAAGATATAAATGTACAAGCAGTCTATATAAATATATAAACGTACAAGCAGTCTATATAAATATATAAACGTACAAGCAGTCTATATAAATATATAAACGTACAAGCAGTCTATATAAATATATATACATAAAAGTACAACCAGTCTATATAAAGATATAAACGTACAGTCTATATAAATATATATATAAACGTACAAGCAGTCTATATAAATATATAAACGTACAAACAGTCTATATAAATATATGTATAAATGTACAAGCAGTCTATATAAAGATATAAACGTACAAACAGTCTATATAAATATATGTATAAATGTACAAGCAGTCTATATAAATATATAAACGTACAAGCAGTCTATATAAAGATATAAACATACAAGCAGTCTATCGAACTAAAACTATATTAATTTAAACAAATCATTAATATAAAGCATTAAAATGCTCTAAAAAAGTACTATAATACATGCATTTTGCTGATAACACTTCTGTACTTATACTTAAACATTTTCAATTAAAGATTAGTTACTCGCGCATGTATTTAATGACCATATTTCTACTTTTACTCAAGCAAAGAGCACCATGTCCGCCACCGCTCACATACGTTGAAATCATTCCATTGTGAATTTAAAAAAAGGCCCTAATGGCCTGAGTTGAA
>JAYKQN010000011.1:3560000-3900000 GCA_036785175.1 Eupleurogrammus muticus
AAACATCACTTGAGTGGAATCCACAACAAAAACAAGACTTTTGAAACCCCCGATAGACAAACTCTTCCTGGGTCACAGACAGGAAGCAGATGGCCTTTCCACGCTCTCCGTGTGGGATCATACACCCTCCGTAAGCCCATTAACACCTACGATACAGTAGCCACGCTGTGTATTAAACCACGGTTGCACATCTTTAATTCGGCCGTCGTAGTCGCAGTCGTGTCCTTGCACAACACAAACAGCCGCATTGAGGCTGCGTGAAAAGCTATTAGTTGTAAATTGCCAAGAACAGTGTGAAAAACCCAGTTGAAAACCATGTGGTTTCTAAACTGCCTCCTCCTCGCCATGTTTTTGGAATCACTTCCAGCTGCTCCACAGCCACTAATGGCACCTTGGGCCCACATTGCTGTTTTAACACTGGCCAAGTCTCAGGCCCCTCCTGCCCTGCTAGGAGCTAAAGGAGGTTTTTCAACTACCGTTGAACAAATGATTTTACCCCATATTACGAGCAATAAAAAAAGACGTCCCGCTGAGTGTCCTGAACGCTGTGCTCATGCACACCAGCAGATCCTACAGCAGCACGTCAACGCTGCTTCAAATGCTATTTTTCCCCCAAATCGAGCCACCTCAATAGTTTTAAGGAAAACCGTGGAGATGCACAATAACAATAATACCACTTTCAGTGCCGTAACACTTACTGCAACTGCAGTATACACAGGTGTGAATGGAAAACAAATCATAAAAAGATGTAAGCCTCACGACATTAGCATAGACACACAAAGGAAAGCACTGAGAAACAACATCTCAAACCGTTTGGACGTAAAACATACAGTCGAAACATTCAGTTAAAAGTGAAAAACACGTACAGCTGTGCACACAATCTACGCCAAAGCGTGTTCGGTTAGTAAATAATGGTCGGACTTCCTCTGATTATCAGCGTGCTCCCAGCGTCGTGGCGGTTAGCATGTCAGGACTGTAAAAGGTTCAAACAGCGCAACAGGTACATCAGTATGAGGAATAACCATCATGCAAAATGTGAACGTTGCGACAAACAGCCTGAGGCAAAAAGTGGGGAAAAAAAACAACTTCTTTTCCTCTTCCTTGTGTTTAAAGCACCTCCATCGCTCTTTATGTGACATCACCTGAGAAGAGGCTTTATCCGATGACCTTTGACACCCTATATGGAAGTCTGCAAAAATATATATATATATATATATATATATATATATATATATAATAGATTGTATTGTATTCTAATATTTAATTTTCCCCAGTATTTAAAAATCACAAATACATGCATGCACACAATTACTGTTTTATTATTTTAAAAAAAGCACCTATAGATACTGTATATTTATATTATACAGTTCAGTTCTCTGCTTTATAGGTACATAAGATCCTCTGAAAATAGGATTATTATCACAAAGTGCCTACAAGTGTGATGATTAACACTGGCTATTTTGTGAAATAATTGTGTGTGTGTGTGTGTGTGGCTGCAGAGCAGCATATATATGCATGTATTCACACGTGCACGTGTTAATGACTGCGTATGAACCACGTTGGCTGGTCAGATGGCCAATTAGAGCTTGGACCTTTTTCTGCTCCGTCTCTAGTATATAAGGGGGCAGGCCACATCTGGTGTCAATACATCTTAATAACTTATTTTAATTCTCCTTTTCCTGGGCTGGACATGCTTGGACAGAGGCCCATTTAAAAAAAAAAACCTGTGGAGCGGCTCAGGACTACGCGTTCGAATGGAGCCAGATTGCCATCAGTAGACCAGCGAGGGTACTGCAGGGGACAAAACTCTGCTTTATTCTCTTTTTTTTTGCAGTTTGCAACAAGGCAGTTATCAAGCTAATAAACAGGCGTAATAGCAGTGAGACACGTGCATTCATTAGGTGATCAATTGGTTAATTAAATATGATAAGAATACCATGTAAAAAAGCTGAAATCCCACAGTTCTCCATAGAGAAAAGAGCTTTACTCCATTTTAAAAGAGGTGAATGATCTGTAAAATCTGAAAAATGCTTTTTAAAATGCCCCATCAAAGCCTAAATTAAGGAAATATGTGCAGATTAAACAGCATTTTGCCCTGAATGGTGTGTTACATGTTTTTTTTTTCCTGGAAGCCAGACAGCTCTGGCTGCACCGCCGACCTGTTATTCTTCCTCTGGTTGAGGTTGGTTGATGAAACAATATTCCAGAGGAAACCAGACTGTGTGAACTGCGTGATACGGGTGATGTAAAAAGCGAGTCCCGTTTTCTTTTGTGCCGCACAAATTATGATGATTTAAAAGGGAGTTAATGTTCCGTGACATCGCTCCGCAAACCCACGAAAGATTCTGGTGCTCTGCAATGGCTGTTTTAATTCTGCTGCATCCGAATCTGCTAAATTTATTACAAAAGCTTTAAAAAAAAAAAGCAAAATAGATTGTTGAATTATTCTGCATGTAGCCAGCTATCATTACAAATAAAGGCCTATATACTATTCTCTACTACCGTAATTTCCGGACTATAGGGCGCACCTGATTATAAGCCGCACCCACTACATTTTTGGAGGAAAACGATTTTGTACACACACAAGCCGCACCTGTATATAAGCCGCATGTGCCCACATTAAAACATGTAAACATATTTACAAAGAAAGATGGTACACTGAGAGAGTTTTCAAAGTTTTAATAATATAACTTAATAATAATAATATAACTTTCTTCCCAAACAGTGCCTGTGACAGGGCAGTAAAACGGTAGCAACATGGTAGCAACACGCAATACTGGTAAAAATCACGGTAAGCGTCTTCATCTTCCTCAGTGTGGGAATGAAACAGTGTCATATAGACGTGGTCACACACTCCCTCAGCCTCTCTCTCATCCTGAGACAAAGTTTACGTGCAGCAGCTGTTTCCTTCTTTATCGGACAGCTCGATTGCTTTTAGCTTGACAGCTGCGTCATATGCCTTTCTTTTTGCATTTTCCATGATGAGGGTATGTTCACGCTAATTTAATTTATGCACAAGACAAGAAGTTGCAGTCTTCCTCGACGCATATATTCCACCGGTCTTAATCTTACCTTTTCTACTTGAGCGCCCCTGGTGGCCATTAGAAAAATTACATAAATTGGCCACATCACTGAATAAGCAGCAGGGTTGAAAGTTTGTGAAAAAAGTAGCGGCTTATAGTCCGGGATTTACGGTATTTTTTTTTTTACTAACATATGCATCATTAAGGCACTTTAAAGTGTACTACGTCGTGCCAGTTTTCTTTGAAAATAACGCAGCTTGTAGAAGTTTTACGGTAATGAAACTTACTTCAATCACGACGGACACGTCTTTGAACACGTCTTACGTGATGTGTTTAATTGATGCTTTAACAGTCCCATTAGTTTTTGCTGGGCGCAGACTTTGCTCGCACACGTCATTATTCCCTCCATAGAAAACCTACGAGCGGTAACAATGGCTAAATGTGCAGCCAATACTTTCACCAAGGTAAATTTTAACAGATGTTTAAGAAGGGGGGGGGGGGAGCAAAATTCTTTCTGTCAAGACAGTGGGAGCCTCTGGAATTTCAAGGTCCATGGAAAATTAAGATTAAAACATCAGATACACAAATGGAGCTTTTTTTCTGTGTAAGTACCTGTGTCTCATTCAATAGTTAGAAAACAACGCGCAATGCTGCAGGGGATGGATTGGAGGATGCATTCTTCAGGGAGCTTAGAGTAAATCTATCCACCGTGCAATTTACTGATCCGGTTTTTGGCCGGCCAACGTGTTATGAAACCAGCAAAAAATGCCTGCGTCTGTCAAACATTCTTATTCTAAACTACGAAAGAAACTATACAGTTTTGCATGTCCTAACTTGGTGGAAATTAAATAATTCCTGCGTTCAAACATAGTGGCCCTGCCTCGTTTTTTTATTTTTTTCAAGATTCATCCACCAGGAATTATTTTTATTTTTTTTTTAAATGAAATAAACTGGCTATTTATAGAATTTAAAGAGAAATACTGACGTCAAAGATGCAGAAAATAGGCGTCAGCTCCTTTAGAGAACAGGGTTACCTCATGTTGTCCCATGCGGTGACACGCGGGAACGCCATCATTCCCTGGCATCCTGCAGTCTTCCTCAGGATGTGATGATGAGGAAGGCTGACGTCTTCGCCGGGATCAAACCTGCAGGGAAGTCGGATGCTGTGTCAACGTAAAACCAGCAGCTCATAGCAAACACTGTGTTAGAAATGTCATAGATGAGTCCACATTTCAGCGCTTCCAGGTCCAGGAATGGGATTCGGTAAAATTCCTGAAATTGGATCTGTCGTATTTTAAGGGATTTTTGAGTTTTGTACTACAACATGAAACAAATCAGCACATTTTCAAGCTTTTTTCCATTTTTAAAAACAGACAACAAAGTAAAGTGGCAGTGATTTTTATTTGTTTATAGCCTAACATTAGCTTTATTTTTAATTCCGAACAAAAGCACGGAATTATCATGAACGTCTATCCGCCCCAGAGCTTTTGGCTTTTTGACAAGGGGCGACGTTAACTTCCGAAAAATACTACATCATGTCCGCAGCGCTGTGTCCAGACCCTCTAATAATGATGCAATGCAGTAGTGCAGGGGTGTCAAAGTCGAATGGACATGGGGGCCAAATGAAAAATTTAGTACCAAGCCAAGGGCCGGACTGATCGAATGTTCATTGAAAAAAAAATTATAAAATGACAGCATATAGTGATCAAACGTTCATTGAAAAAAAAATTATAAAATGACAGCATATAGTCTAGTGATCTCCATTAAACAGACTGAAACCCTAAAAATAATACCTATAACATATTAATAATTACTATATGATCAAATAAATAATTTCTTATGGCTCGGTCAGTAAATTTAAATTTTAACAGAGACAAAAGCTTTGTGTAAAAATCCCCAAAACATGAACATTAAATGAATGAAGCGTATTATTCAAGGCAGCATCAGTATTACTTCTCAGGGAAATAGCAAAAATGGCCTAAATTTACTTCAAATAAATACATGATATCAGCAATTTTCTATAATTCACTCGATTGAAATATTTTCAAAACAAATTGGATTGAAATACAATAATAAAGTGCAAAAAGCTATAAACATGAGGAAAAGGAAAAGTCACATGTGGTGTGAAAACAAGTAGTTCACTTCTAAACTTTACCTGAGTAAAAACTCTGAATACGTTGCACAGTAATGTTTTTTTTAAGCTGTGGCTGATACTTGGTGGTGTCTCTTCTTTTGAACAAGTTCATCAATGTCTGGCTAATTCAGCGATCTCTTCTGTCTTGTCTCAGATTCTCTTTTATCACCACACAAAGTCACAGAGGTTCTGCAGCTTCCTCCGTGAACATGTACTCCGATTCCCACCCTGTTTTAAAAGTCCGGTTCGCAGTGTCCACCTTCCGTTTTGCCATTTTTTAAGGGTAGGCTATCGGAAACTTTTGAAGTGACGCTTATGCCCGCTGATGAATAATGAAAGGAAGTGGCCTCCTGCTCGGAGCGCCACCGTTGAATTGTGGGAAATGTAGTGCGTTAGTGCGCGTAAAGTACCTGGATGCTGCTGGCGTGCAGTTGTTCTAATAATAAATGTATATAATCCTGGGGGCCAGAAAAAACCCTCTCCTTGACTGGGCCTTGACTTTGACATATGTGCAGTAGTGTATCTGGTAAAATATATATATTAATATTATACATGTTAGATCATTTGCAAATAAAGCCATGTTATTGCATTATGATTCATACAATAAGTATGAATTAAAACCCTCTAGATTGTTGGAACCCCTTTCCAAACTCTCCCGCAATGTTGTGCAAATGTTTAGGTTCAAACTAATAATCTCGAAACGCTCCCAAGTTTTTTTTATCTGGGAATAAACAGCCATTTCACGTCAGAAAAACTCGCCGTTTTAAACATCCAGGGGGAAACTTTAGTGGGAACATTCAATAAAACGTTCCCAGAACTGAATTTTGCTAGCTCACTCCTTGCTTTATTACTTTTCTTTTTATTATTTAATACCGAGAAGGCGTGCGCTGCATATAGGCTGTCATCAATACGACTGCAGTGAATATTAGACTAACAAGCCAAGGGCCAGGGACCACAATCTGCACGAAATAAAGCTCAAGTTGCCGTTCCTGCGAGCTGGGCCAGCGCAGTAGATGATACGGGTAGCCCCTCCAAAACCACCGAAAAGGGAAAAAATAGAAAAATAAAAAATCTGCTGAAAACCCATAGCTGCTTGCGGCCGCCACAGAGGAAGCGGGGTTGGCCGCCGTCACGGATCGCCGGCTTCCAGAAGTGGCTTTTTGCAAGGTGGACGACACGGGGGTGACCAACACACCAGGGTTCAGGACCGAGGACGCCGCCGGACCTTAAGGCCAAGAGCTGTACGGGAGCTGTACGGCGTATCGGTTCCTCATATTGGAGCGCCGAGACCCCGAGGAGACGCGGCGCTGACAGATTCACAGAAAAAGAGACAGGGAGGGATACGAGGCTTCCTCCCTCGGCGATTCAAATCCCAAAATACACACACACACACACAAAAACGTGCATTTCCATGCAGTCGAGGCCGTACACACACACACACACACACACTCACTCACACCTGTTAGCACCGGCAGCACCGGGCCGACCCTGATTGACAGCTTCCTTCTGGCCAATCGTCACCTCTCGATCGCGGCGGCGCTGTCCAAGCAAACAGTCCGTCAGCAGCGCGTCGGAAAGGCCCCCGCCGTACGCCATTAGTATCAACAAACTGCTCCACATCTCCGCTAATTACTGGACAAGAGGCTCCGAAAAATGTCTTTTTTTTTGTGTGTTAATAGAAGCTCGATTTCTGGAATATGAGCCACCGGGTGGGACCTTGCTGCTGTGGTTTCTGGGTAGTATGAAGTTTAGCTGAATGAACCGTTTTACGTACGTGGGAGTTAAAAGTTATTCATATCTCATTTGTGGCTATAAGCCAGTGCTTCTCAATTATTTTATGTGAAGGAGAAAACATCTCACCCCCCACATGACTATAAATAGAATCATTTCTCTATAAATTGTTATAAGTAGCTCTGCATAACACTGTATCCTTATGAATGTATAAGAGAATAAAAAAGAAAGAAATATGGACCAACTTACAACAAACTATAGCTTTATTAACTAACAGAAAAGATTTAAAGTGCATCTGAAGTTTAAAAAATTTAATTAAATCCTTAATTAAACTTTGAACATGAATATGATACTGAAAAATAAAACTACATAAAATGGTCTTATCAGTGATTGTGGTGTAATGTCTTTAATTTCTTTGTCTCCAACATTTCAGACTCAGTAACACACCGGTCTTTCACAGTGAACCAAGCGCTACAGACGCTTCGTCATATTTCCTCGTCTTAGCTCTGGGAGACTTTCGTTTGTCTCTTTATCTCCGTCTCTCTCCGCCTGTCTTCTCATCCCTGTTAAATATGTTTTCATGGTGTCACTTGGTGTCTACACTTCATACTCATACTCTGTGCTGTATGCTCCCTGTGAACACTCTGCCAATGAGAGCGCCACTGCCCCCTAATGTAGTGGAGGTGCAATTGCACTTTAGTCTAGGATGTAAAAAAATCTAAATAAAAGGTCTAACGAGGTCTAATGTGCCCCCCTTGATGAGTCTTGTCCGCCCCCCCCCAGGGTGCGAACCACTGGCTTAAGCAAAAAGGTAAAGTGACTTTTGAGGGTTACTTAGAGTATGTGGACAGTACGGTGGCCTTGAGGTGCAAAACATAACATTATTTTTGGAAACAAATAAATGAAATATTGTTTGCAGAATCAAAGTACATACGAAGAATAACTTCACTTTAGGGATGCACCAAAATGAAAATTTGTGGCCGAAGCTGAATAATAAAAAAAATGCTTAGCCAAATACCGAATATCAAATGCTGTTGTTTTAAAGTTTTATATGATTTGATTTCAATATTGTAGAAATAGTTTTTCATACTCTCCGGGAAGGACATCCTAAAAAGACCATATGCCTAGTATCATGTAACAGGGTCAATGTGCTCCACAATACTTTATTTCATCATATAAAATTAAAAATATCTCATTCACAATGCTGACATATATACATATATATATATATATATAACCACAGGTTTTGTCATTTAATTAATTGCATAACAAAATTTGCCCCAAAAGCAACATTTATTTTGTGCAAATTAATTTTATTCGCCATCTGTAGCACATTTTCTAAACTCTCATCTTCAACCACCAATAGTGGAAATTCTTTGAATGACTTATTTATTTTCTTCCTGATGAAGCCGGGTAATTGTTCTCTGGTTTGGGCTGCTTGTTCGACCAGAACCAGAACACTGCGGACATGTTTTCACAATTCTAAAAAATGGTATTGTAGGGTCAATGCTTCAGAGAAATGCAAACTCTTTCCTGCAGTTTACACTTGGAGCCGTGTGCGACAAACGTCCCGCGTTGTTCTGCATGCAAACTGCAATTAAGTGCGTTAATTAATTAATTAATTGATCGCGTTAATGTCTCACCCTGAGGTTAGAACACTCAGTGTCTCTCCACACACATACGTCCTTTGTTTGTTTTCTTCACGTGACGCAGGCCCAGAAAGAGCGCAGTGGTTTATTTAATCTATTGGGAGGGATTGGTCCTGTCGCTGATAAGAAGCGGGCGGATAAATCGTCCGTTACCACAAACCAGGATCACATGGGGGGGCCACGGCGAGGGAGACGAACGGCCGTCGGAGTGGAATAAATCTCTGATAAGGCCTCTGAACTCTGCAGCTATCAGATGTTACGCGTATGAAGTATGAAGGTGCTTTTTTTTTTTTCCTCCCCTCGAACGATGAGATTTACACGTTTGCACCGTAGAAACCAGATCGACAGGAATCTCCGAGGTCGCGGCTCGGCATAAATCAGACAACAGCACGAGGGGGGGGGGGGGGGACACCGCCACCCCGATCCCTCCGTCTGTCGTCATGACGGATGATTAAACGTGCGTGTTAAACACCTCTCTGGCTCGATCTCTGATCCCTCGTTGTCTGTTTATCTGGAATAAAGACCCGCGGATGGATGAGACCAGAGGGGAGGGGAGGGGAGGGGGGGTTAACGGAGCCTGTGTGGTAAAGCCATCACACACACGCTGATGTAAAGCAGGCGCACGCCACGAGGAAAAGGAAATGAAATACTTATTCGGTTTTTGTTTCGCTCCCCCCCCCTCCTGCCGTCTCCTTCTCTCCCATCCTGCCCATTACCAGATTTATGAATGTTATTCTTGAGATTGTCTGCATAATGTATGTCGGAGGTTTACACGGTCGAACAGACTTTGGTCCGGTGTCAAAAAGTCTGACATAGTGGCGGAGTCCTCAGCTTGACCCGGAGGACTGAGTAAAGATCCAGAGTAAGACGTGATCCGTTACTCACAGGTAAACCTGACCTGGAGAATACCTGGCACTCAGCCGCTGCTCTAATTCATCCCTAAGGTGTTCTATCTGGGTCTTTATGAACCTTGCTTTGTGCACTGGATGGGTGAGTACATGTCGGAAATCACAATTGCACGAGTTAATTTCACTTTTGCATGGACAGCTAATTTGCATGTGTCCTCAGAATGATATTAAATACGTACAAGTGGATCAGTGGGATGCAAAAATCAATACAATAAATAAGATAATTACACATCACTGGTGCTGGATGACCACTGCAACACTTCCTCTCTAAGGTTACTATGTGCAAATTTATTATATAGGCATTTGAAGTTGCTGATATTAAGCACAAAAAATTGTCTTCCACAAGCTCCAGCTGACCTTGATTATCACAAAGCGCCCCCCCCCCCAAAAAACGAGGAAACGGCTCTGTGGTACGGCGTGGGCTGAAGGCCATCACCTGTACCTCCTCCTCCTCCTCCTGCTGCTGAAACAGGCTGCTGCCGATAAGGGCCATTAAAACGAGCCGGACACAGATTACAATATGAGCCGCGTTTCCGCCCGCTCCGAGATAATCCGCCGTTCCAACGTGTGGTCGGAATCTAACGAAACTCTCCCTCACCCCCCCTACCCTACCTAAACTGAGACTCTGCATATGCAAAATTGCACACACGTGCTGCTAACTGCACTGGCCATTACATTTACAACATGGTGAGATGCATGGTCTTGCGCACTTGCACTTTTACGGATGTCGTACATGTAAAACGCATAGTGCAGTGATAAAACGTAATTTCGATTCCTTTTGAATGTCAAGTACATGTGAAGAAATTTACAATAAAACTGACTTTGACTTTGACAGCAACTTCACTGCGACTGAAAATCAGGAGTTTCAGTTCCGCTTAAACTCAGCCTCAGTTTGCGTTTCTAATAACTTAAGATCCAGATGTTAAAGAGTTTTTTTAAGCAGAAGACAAATTATCTGTCTCCTCCTCTCCAAAAAGAAGTTTCACGTTAGAAATCTGTGGACTACACAAGCTATAAGTAAGCGGTTTGTTGCTTTTGAGAGTTTAAGGTTCAGCGATCGATGACTAAAATCTTTACTAAACTGCTTAAATCAAACATAGTTAAAATGCAACAAAGATAAAGTGCATCTTTCTCCAGAGTTTCTCTAACACTGTGACATGTTTTTGTGTCTTAAATCGTATCGTAGGGTTGGGTTTATCGGTGAAATGCAAACTCTTTTCTGCAGTTTGCAATAAATGATGCTGTTGCAAAGACTGTCACTGTTATTTTTGCAGCCGTGTGCATCAGTGTAATCGACATGAACAACGATATGGTGACTGACAAACGCTCCATGTTGTTCTGCATGCAAACTGCAATTTTTTATGCATTATTTTCTTTGCATAAGCTAAAGTATGCGGTTTGTTGCTTTAGACAGTTAAGACAGATTAAGCGTTCGATGACTTAAAAACTTTCAGCCAATCACACATAGGTAATATGCAACAAAGATAGAAAAAAATAATAAGTGTGTGCTTAAAACCGGATAAGATTTACCTCATGAGGGTTAAAACACTGATGCATGCACTAAAGGAGATATGCATAGGTGAAAGTACACTACTCAATCGCTTTAGTCCATTTATAATTCCATAGTAGGCCTTTAACCTAACAGAGAGAACTACATGTGCGTAAGAAGAGCTCGTGAGGCGGAGCAGGAGACCCGGAGGTCAAGAGGCTTCGCAGGCTGCTTCCTCCCCCGTGTGAACGCTTAACGGGCGCATTCTGACATCTCAGGGCTGTTTTTTTTTTTTTCCAGGAGCGTCCGATTTCACACGGCGTCACGTAAGAAAGAAACAGCGGCAGCAGCAGAGGTGGCGGCGTCGGACATTTTCACCACTTAATATCTCGCGATTATCAAAGTGCATAAAGTGCAAAGTGTGTGTGTGCACCCAGCTGCCCGCGGCCAATAATTCAGCCATCAGTCCTTTATCTGGCGAGCGGCCCACGCCACCGGCTGTGCCACTACCCCAGCCAGCTATCTGATGGCTGTGGAATACTGATGCTCAGCTGTGGGGCCCTGTGAGGGTGAACTCTCCGCGTAAAAAAAACTTCAAGGCTCTTTCTCCTTGCGCCAATGCTTTTTTTTTTTTATTTAATGTTTTATTCACACTTCACTTTAGCTTTTTTTTTTTTTTTTTAAATAGCAGTCAAAGTTAAATTATGTACGGAGTTGCCAGTAAACTGTGTGGAATGAGTTAAGGAGACAGCGTTTGGTTATGGGAACTTTTCATAAAAATCTGTGTTTGATTATGTTGTTGTGTCACAGCTAATCAAAAGCATCAACATTTCTCAGCTGTCATTGAAAACCCCCACACAAATTTATAGCCTCGTTCAGAAACTACATTCACAAACAAACATTAAAAAAAAAAAAATCGATGATTTGTGTGTTATTGAAACTGCGTGAGATTGAGCCATATTTCTGCCGTTCGGAAAGGAAGGTGGAGCAGATTTACTTTGAGATACTGAACGTTCAAACAACATTCATTTTAGTCAGTATGCTCATTAATAACATTTAATTACATGTGACCTTCCTGTTATCACCAGCTAAATATCATGTAATTCTAGAAACCTCGTAATTAGTCTGTATTGTTTGTGCAAGCTTTGTGTATACAACTTGGAAATCCATCCTAAGGTAGAGTAAACAGGCTATTTCTCAAAGCCAGGAGCACTTCTCCGGCGTATTTACAAACGGTCTGATTCAGACATTTCATACATTTCATTACATTCTGAGTTTTCTGAAGACCCCCCCCACCCCCCCTGAACCTGCACGAACCGCAAAACCTGATTCGCCTGGAAATATCGTGGCTGTCGACAAAAGAAAAATATACACGTTTCATTTCGGGAAATCAGAGACAGAACATCAGTGAGGGGGGGTTGGGGTGGGGTGGGGGGGGGCAGTAATAACCGAACGACTGCCCCTGGCAGGAAATGACACGCATGTCGTTCCCGGGCATCACGGGGGTAAGTGCTGACTTGCCCAAAAAACAGGCCCTGCCAGCAACAACAGTGTTAACACACAGATCTGTGTGTATCTGAGTGTGTGTGTGTGTGTGTGTGTGTGTGTGTGCAGGTTAAAAAAGCAAGGGGACTGGCAGGCGCTCCTTCCCCTCATTATTTCCATCTACTTCCCCCTGCTAGAAAATCCTCAATCCTCCGCCAATGCCATCTCTAATAGCCGAGACAACCAGCAAAATCACACGCGGAGCTGCAGCTTCGTACCAGAAACCAGGCGGATCATCTCAGGACATGTTGTTTAGGTAACAGGACGCATGTGCAGTTGGCCAAGTTAAATATTGCTCTTTATGTTACAGCCGTCACCAAAAATACACGCAGGTATATCGGCCTGACGTCATGTAGTAAAAGAAGCTGCTATTGTGGGGTCACTTTTAGCTTGACGACCTTTTAAAATGTGAACCTTTGCGCAGATTTTCTTGGGAAAATTCAAGGCAACGTGACACACACACACACACATGCAGTGGGTGGACGAGGTACTCGGATTCCTTCAGTAGTATAAGAAGTATAATTACTTCTGTAAGAAACAGTGAATCCGTCCAAGCGGTTATGCAACACTCTCCAAATTAATAGCTCTTGTGAGTCATTAATGCGGGCCTGCTACTCATCAGCACTTCACTCAAATTTGTCAGATGTTTGCGTTTTATTGGCTAAAAATGTGCAACTAGTCCAGTTTAATAAAATGTTAAAGTCCTCTTTCTTAATAACTAAAACCTTTACTAGAAAACAAAACAGAAATGGTTTAACGGTTGCAGATGTGCTTGTCACATGGACAGTTTTTCCTGTAAAGTACTTGGATTGGTTTATTATACTACATTTTAATCGGTAAATACGTATTTAATAGCCAATTTTAAAATACTGCTTCATATATATGAATATATGCATAGTGCAAATCAAATTTAAATGGAATAGCATGTTACATGCAATGAAAGGACATTCATTTCATTTATGTAACTAAAGCAAATGCAAGCACGGAAGAATTAAGTAGCATCGGATGGAAATGCTTACATTACATTAGCACAGCGCTTGAGTAAATGCACTTTAAACCGCCTGTCCACTCAACACTAAATATTATGCTTTCCCTCCGCCATCAAACTCTTTCAAATAAGCACATGCACGTATAGCCGCCGAGGATCTGGCAGCACGGTTTCCACTGCGGTTGTTATTTATCCGTATTAAAGTCCACATGCAGCCAGGGGAGCTTTTCCCGAGGTCTCTATGCGGAGCAGCCGTGCATTTGACTGATCTATGGTTTCATGGTTTACGGCGTTCCGTTCAGATTAAAGTCATTAATACACTTATCTTTGACATTGCACCGCAGGGGGGGGGGGCTTTCACATGTGACACTTAGTAGCCACTTTCCCATTGCACAGCCCGGGCCGTAAGGAGGGCCCCTCGGTGCTGATAGCCTCAGGCCGCTGGCCCCATGCCCTGAGAACTGTTGTTTGCACATTACGGGCTACTAGTATCTCCAGGTTACGCCCTCGCTCGGAGAAACGTCACTGATCCAGCCCATTTTCAAGCAGGATAGGCGGTTATATGGCCAAGTGTCAGACCAGAAACGACTGCCGACATTTGCGACCGCAAATACGAGGGTTATTAAAAAGATAAAATAAGTTACACTGCATAAGTAAAGTTTTGGAGGCGGACAAAGCGCCTTATATGTCGCCCTAATATGATGAACAATGCAAACGTGTAGTAAGTTTAGCAATTTAGCAATTAAGTTCAGCAGCTCGTAGCTTTTTCAGTTTTTCGCGGATTTGCACCGTTGTCCGCTTTATGCCCAACTTCGCCAGTTCTGCAGCGATGTGTTTCATCACATCTTTGTTTTCGATTTTCCACCGTACGTGGTCCTCTGCCCACACCGTGAGGAGAGCACGGACATCGCTCGCAGACCAGAATTGCAGCTCCATCTTCCAAATACTTCCGGAAAAGCAAAAAGAGTTAGGAATTCCTTCGGTGACGAGAGTTACAGATATAGATACAGGTAAGCCAGCCATCCCCGCTTTATTTTGGTTCCAGATGGTGCCCCCGCCCCTACCTGGACACCTGGACACCGCCTCTAGGCCCGCCGCGGCCCCTCTAGGATCATCGTTTGGGTTGGGCCAGAAAATCGAGGGACGGCCGGCCCCGTTAGCACCTCCCCCCGAATGTGTGAAAACTAGGGATGCACCGATGTGAAAATTTCTGCCGATATCGATATCCGATATACATATCGGCAGTCACTGCCGATATCGATATTTGCCGATATCGATAAGTGTAGAGAAAAAAAGTTTTCTGTAGTGTCACAAATTTAGTAATTAAATATTTAAAGGAAGGCTTACTGTAAAACTCTGTCATGTGGTGTAATCTGAAAAACTAACAAACTATTTTTTATTCTAGGTGGATTATTTACATTTAATAAAAAAATATCAGAGTTGTGCTTTTTGTAAAAACAAATGATACGAATGGACTTTTAAATGAACAGAAACCAACATGAACACGTATATATATATATATATATATATATATATATATATATAGTTCTACTAGTCTTTTATATAGGTTTTTAAAACATATGACATATATATAATTCCCATATGCACATACTATAAAGGTACACATATGATATATATATATATAAATAATGGGAGCGGACCCGATGGAGCTCCGCGAAGGTGGCGACGTCGGCGGCCGAGGCGGAGGCGGGGGAGGCATCGGCTGCCGACGAGAAGGCGGCAGGACGGCGTCCGACACCCCGGAGCAACGTTCCGCGCATTTTTTTTGTCTTTTCGGGCGATGCGATGTGACGGAGGAGCCCGCTAGGACCAGCTAGCTTAGCTTAGCGCGTCGCCGAGAGACACGCAGAGAGTGACCCAACTAACTGTAGCGGTTTAACTCTGCCAATTGTTGACATATCGGCCAGAATTTGTTGAAAAACGTGACATATCGGCGATAAATATCGGTTGGCAGATATATCGTGCATCACTAGTGAAAACCCTTCGGCCCGGTAATGGGAAAGCCGCTAGTGTGTAGTAGCTGGTTTCACAGCTCTCATCTCAAGGACAAACATACAGCCGAGTGTTTCTCCATTGAATCGGAGCACTTAATGGCGACATTGCTTACTTTGCCCCCCCCCCACCGCTGAAGAGAACATGAATTGTCGGGGGGGTTCACCTTCGGCAATGCCGGGTCGGGTCGGGTCGGGGGGGGGTGTCTCAAGGCCGCTCTGCTTCGTCTGCTGCCACTGTACTCATATCTGCGGAATTATAATTGAGGATAAATATTATCTGGCGCAAACGGAGAGGGAGTTGTGTATTTTTGCTGGGGGGCCAAGAAAAGAAGAGAGAGAGAGAGGGGCTGTGAAACCCCACACCGCCGACCACAGGAGAACGGGCATCGAGGGGGGGGGGGGGGGGTGAGAGGTCAAGGCGGCCGGTGACGTCGTTTCCGCGCACCGTGGGCTACACAGGCGCCCCGCTAATGGACGCTGTGGATTACTTTCACCGCGCGGCCCCCGGTTCCTCTGGCATCGTGACGCCCCGCTTGTTCTTCTAGTCTCTCATCACCAGGTGTGTGTGTGTGTGTGTGTGTGTGTACAAGTTCTCTAATCTTGTACAGGATGACTGTCAGCACCTCCATACACCACGGAGGCCTTTTGCCGGCCTGTTACAACGCTGGCACCAGCAGTAATCACTCTAATCCTTTCGGTATCCATGGTAAACAAAACCTCTCGCACAGTCATTATCTATTCACAGCCAAAGGTCTTCAGATAACAAAGCGCATCGGTGGGGGGGGGGGTTGAATGAAGGGAGATGGATGCAAGAAAGCTAGAGAGGAGGAAAGAAAAGAAGAGTGTGAGAGAAAGCAAACAGGAAAAGAGACAGGGAGACAAAGCGAGCGAGAGAACAGTATTTAATTGTATTATATAACCGTGGTCGCCATGTGCCAGGCAGCAACTGTTTGAAGGGAGGGTAAAAGCTCCAGGCATCCCGCAGCCTCGATGTAAACCAATACTTTGATTTATGCAACGAGATCCAGAATGCCTTACGCTAATAATAAAAATAATGAAAACTAACAATCTAGTGACATTTATGACTAAATCCTAAAAGTCCTAATGAGGCAGGAAGGGGAAAAAAGAGTTAGGATTTCAGGGACAAATACGCAGAGTGTGACCTGGTAAATCCTCTTCGATCAGATTTAAACATGTTTGCCCAAAACACCGTCTATGATCTGCTAGAGTTGTGTATTTGGGGGCGATGGTGGGGAGGGAAATGCTAATTCTTCATGCTGGGGAAAGTGGGAACAGCTGAGGATCGGCTGAAAAGCAGCAGAATGAGGAACAGCTGGGAGTGAGCAGGAAGGAGTAGTAGCGGTGGCGAGAAAAGGTTTCGGGTTCGGGCGCGGATTCAACTTAGAAAAGTTCAAGTTTGTCATTTCAATTAAAAAAATATATATACCATGGATGCAGCTGTTTTTCCAATGAACTACAACCTGGCAGTAGAGATTCATTTTTTTTTTTTTTTACTAGTCGCCTTCGTCAAAAAGAATTTCCAGGAAAGCTTTTTTAGAATCCAGCCATTTACATTACACATGATTATAGAGTTACAGATTTGGTGGCCCGCCACTAGGGGGGGCTGCAGCACAGCGCAGCTCCCTCCCAGCTACACACCGTCTTCCAAATATGTTGAAAGGGGGGAAAAAAACGGAAGACGCACTTATGGCTAAAAATAATACAAGATGGGGAAGGCCGCGATTACGCCGCAAACCAGCGGGTGACGTCACGCAGGCTGCAGCCATTATTATTATTATTTATTTTATTTTATTTTTTACAGTCTATGGTTTGGAACCAGGACCCTCGCAGTTAGGAATGTGGGGTGTTTCCAGCCCCTCGAACCAAGGCAAACACTCAATTACTGGCAAAGTGGTGCAAATTCCGGTTAACATTTTCTATTCTAGCAAAATTATGCATTAATTATTGTTGAAAATCATGTGCATCTTCCTTAACTTGATTGTTGCAACGGATTATTTTAATATTTATTAACCCCAGCCCCCGTTAATTATAGGAATCACATACATGTGACAATCATTAAAATATAAACCTACACACTGCTTCTGCCATTTTGAGATTCTTATTCTGTTACTTTAACAGGAAAAAAGGCCTAATTAGTTAATTGGATTGAATTTTTAATTAGTTAAATTCTTAAGAGTAATTAATAGACTTACTAACAGTTCAGTTCAGTTGCAGCCTCAGGATATGAGAAATACTTTATGGAATGGGTTGTAATTATGAAATAAAATACATGTGTTATCAGTGATTCTAATTAATTTGCATGTGGAAAAAAGTCTTAACGAACAAAGCTTAATTAACATCAGTGGTAACACCTGTGTTCACCTACTAAAAATATTTATCAATTCTGCATTAGGGTTACAGTTTAAGTAAACTAAAGCCTAATTTACATCATTGTAACACCTGTATTTATAAGAATATGTATTAAGTTAAAGTTTAAATAAAGTTTAATTAGAATAATTGATAACACCTGTGTTTACCTGTTTACCTTTATATATTTATATATTCTGAATTAGTGTTTAATTGTAAAGGTAAAGCTTAATTAACACCATGTCACACCTGTGTTTAACTACTAAAACATTATTTATTGATTCTGCGTTAAAGTTGAAGTTGGAAGCTAATAAATAAATAAAAATAGGAGCATCCATTAACTTACCTGTGAGCATGTGATCCAGTCCTGTCCAGCAGCAGGAAAAAAAAACACCGAATACGTAGAAAAAGCGGACTCCAGGACCGAGGGGGAGACCCGGGACCGGACGTCTGGACCCGCAGAGTCCGCCAAGCCCGGTTCGGGTTGTTAGCATCGCTAAGCTAACGCGGCTAACCCACGTGGCCGGAAAAAAAACAGTTCACGATCCAACGTTAATTAAACAAAATTCACAATTAACATTCTATCGCAGTCTAAAACGACTCTCACTCTTTTTTCTGCTGTTTTTTTCTAGGTTTTAATGGCGGATGTTAAAAGAAGAACCGGTGCAACATCGCCACTAACTGGAATGGAGTGGATCAGACCAGAACTTCTGGTTTTATTATTAATTATTAACGAGGGAAATATATATATATATATATAAATAAATAAAAAATATATAATCATAATGATTAATATAATATAATAGCATTTCCCTTATATATTATATTAAGGATATATATATATATATATATATATATATATATATATATATATACATATATATTTATATATGTGTATATATATATTTATATATATATATGCATATATATATGTATATAGGTATATATATAAATAAATAATATATATATATATATATATACATATAAATAAATATATATGTATATAAATAAATAATATATAATAATAATATATAATATATAATAACATATTATGATTAATATAATATATAATGAATACACCTTTGTAAATATATATATATATACATTTATATATGTATATATGTATATATATAAATAAAAATATACATATAATCATAATATGTATTATGATTACTATACCATAATATATATAATGAATAATATAATGAATAATAAATATGTATATATATATATATATATATATATATATATATATATATATATATATATATATATATATATATATATATATACCGCTGTTAGATAGTTGTAGAGAAACACAACATTTTGGTGGATCCTTATGCAAATTAAAGAGATTAAAAAAAAGATTTACATACTGTAAGTTTGCATACTGTAATATTTCACTATGATGTTAGTTGAGCTACACATTTATATATCCTGCAACACAAAAACATATTGCACACACACACACACATTCATCCAAAGTGGTGCTAAGATCCATCTGAGTCTATATATATATATATATATATATATTATACCATTTCAAAATCAGAACCTAGGTTATTATTATTATTTATTATTGAGACTATTTCTCATTGTTCTTGCCTGAAGCACATTTATCCTTTTACATGTTAAAAAGGTACATTTAAAACAGATAAAAACATAAGTAGCTCAATCTGAAGGCTCCTTTTATATTATAATTATATATATATAATTATAGCTTCTTGATTTTGCTCTGTAATCACACAAGTTTGTTGCATTCAAATTTCCAATTTACAGATTTCTCCAAAGTTTTCTGCAACGCTGCCAGTGCAAAGCGGCGATTCTTACTGTATCTGTATCCGCTCATAACAAACACAAGCGACAGGATGAGGAGGCGTGACGTGGCGTTTCGCTACGAGGGAATTCGTCTTCCAGCCTTGGGACCGCGTCCCAAGTTCCTTCAAACAAAATGCACAGATGAGCAATGTTGGTTTGCATCCAACCACTTTGCTGTTTCCCAAAACAAAAGTCATTGAGAGCAGCAGGAGCTTATTTGGGAAATGCTAGACATATTTCTGGGCTTCTCAAACACCCTCTCGTCTTACCATAACAATCTGATTCAATATGTGCTATTATTGTTATGGAACGCATAAGGCAGAGCCGTCTGCTTCTATCTGAAATCCAAGCTGCGAGCAGAGAAGCGGGTACGGTTCCGATTGCTGAGCCCAAGGTGAGTTTTGCAGCAAGTAGCTCAACTTACCTGGATCCATCAGCACGGTGCACCAGTGCTGTTTAATAAAGGGAAGTTATGGGTCACTGCAGGTGTCTCCTTTTTCATGCAAACACAGATTATATTCATAGTTGTGCAGCTTTATGTGAGTTCATGATCATTCAGTTTAATATGTGACCGGAGGCCAGTTTTTCAGAAGTTGGGGTAGTAGGGTTGCTTAAAAAATGGATTTATGAAATGTGATTAGATCATGCAATCCAGGCTTTGGTTTTGATCTGAATCAACCCTACAAGTAACCTTTTTTAGTTGGATTTGGATATATTTATTCAGATTTATCAAATATATAACTTTTAAGTTATGTTGAAAAGTTCGTATCTGGATCAGGGTCATAAAACATGACGATAAAACATGGGATTACATGTTTTTTAATTGGTTCCAAGTGATATTTACAGAGATTCTATATGATGCATGAAATAAACTAGGTAGACTGCATTATGAGGGAGGTTAATGTCGTAGTTATGAACAGGAAATTTTCATAAAATACGCAGGAAATGTAGGAATAAACCACAAAAAAATGCACACAAAACGAATCCAAAGTGTTCCACGACGCTCAGATGCACCTACACACACGCAGTAAAGCTCTCGAGGAATTATCGTGCTTTCAACTCTACTACATGTACTGACAAATCTACAACAAAGAAGAGATTTTAAAGTGAGATGAAAATGTTTCTAGGACTTGCTGATGTTCCACTTGATCGGAAATCTCAACGAAATCTCGTTAACATGTAAAGTGTCGTTAACGATGTGTGGAAACGTCGCAGCTTTTATCCTGAAGGGCTCTGCTACTGCTGCAAAATGACAAATGCATCCGTCTGCAGACACTGGCAAACTAAACGGTCAGAAGTAAGAAGATGCTGTGGTGCAATGCAAAAACTGGAATCTTAATGTGCAGAAATGTCTTGTTTTTGGTACAATTTATCTAATATTGAATAGAATTGTCTTATTGCACTGGCGGATAATTTTGGCCGATATTGGATTAATTGTACCAAGAACAAGATATTTTTGCTTGTTAGGATTTCGGTTTGCATGTGGTGGGCAGCACAGAAAACAGCCTACTTGCTTTTTTATGGTTGATGTGTTGAGTTTTAGACTCCACCAAAAAATAAAAAAAATCTAACAAATGGGAGAATGCAGAAACTGCGTTTGTGTGTGGTGTAACCCTAAAAACTTGGTACCACATAGTTTAAAATGGTTTTAAAAAATCAACTAGTTTCAATATTCTGGGTGAATAATATATTTAAAATTTATCATCTGTCGCACAAAATCGTGCAAACTTTTAAATAACCAACTTGAACACAAATTGTACTTTTTTTATTTTGAGGGGGCCTAAAGAATGCTTCTTAATACCGTATAAACATATTTCTATTAAACTCCAAACTCAGGTGTGCAGGAAGTAAGGCCCAGGTGAGCCCTGGGTCAATTCAATTCAACTTTATTCGTATAGCCCAGAATCACAAATCACAAATTTGCCCCAATGGGCTTTAACAACATCCCCTGTCCTTAGACCCTCACATGGTATGAGGTAAAACTCCTTAAAAAAAAACTTAACGGGTAAAAAAAAAACCCTTAACTGGTCCTAGTGCTTGACTCCACACAAAGAAACTAAAACAAGCAGCACAGATGATTATTAAACGCTCATCCCGAAACAGGGAAACCCGTCAAAAAAAAAAAAAAATGAAGTCACCCCCCAAATCCTGAACACTGCGCCCTCTCATAATCCCATGTGGTATGTTCCCACTTAGCTCGTAATTGTATTTTCTCTTCACGTATTTAACAGAACAACATGGCAGCGGCGCTCTTAATTCCTTCCTTGTGCTTGGAGGACACGCCGAGTGTTGAGTGCAAGGAGAAGTGCACACAATTAGCTGATATAATTCACAGATGTGTGCAGAGCCCCCCCACTTGCCCCCCCCCTCGCCCGGCCAACCCGAGCGGTTTGGACGCGCTCGCCGCCCTCACCCCGCCCTGACCCCGCTGGCACATACATTTCGGATGACGTAGTAATTAAAATACACTAATTTGATAATAACGCAATAACAGCAGCGCCCTGAAGGGCTAATTTAAAGAAAACATTTTCCCAGACCAGGCCAGTGGAGCATATGTAACGTCCCCGTAGAAAATACAGTAGCCGCCGGGGTGCGTTTGAGCGGGATTTCAGGGTACTGATCTCACTATCGCTGGAATCTTCGCTCCCTTCTGGCAAAAGCCGGACTGGCGGCGGCGCCTGTGAATGACATCGGATCCCCAAGGTGTAAACCTGATGAATATCTGACCTCTGACCTCCATCTCAAGTTCATAGAGTGTCTAGTCAAGGTAAACGCTGCAGATATCTTTACTCGAGTGAAAATGAAAATGCTGTCATCAAATAAATACTTAAGTAAAAGTCTTCAATTGCAGAACACAAGTACTCATTATGCAGAGTGCGTTATATTTTTATATAGAATATACTACATGTTTAATCACTCGTCACTTTACTCTACACACACACACACCCTGCACCTTAAGTATGCATTAGCTATGTATGTGTACATGTGTGTATGTGCGTATATATATGCAAATATGTAAATATGTGTGTACGTGCATGTATGTATGTACATATGCTTTGCTTATGCATACCTTTTTCTTGCTATTTATTAGTATTTTTTCTCCATTCTATGTCCATAATGCATACTGTGTATGCGGATCAACAAATTCTATGAATTTTGTAGTGTTTTAGTGTTGTGTATTTTTATTTTTTATAGCTTTTATTTTCTTTTTCTTTACTCTGTACGCTGCAGTAACAGACAAATTTCCACGTTGTGGCATCAATAAAGTCTTATCTTATCTTATCTTATCTTATCTTAATGTTTTAGCGTATCAATGCAGAGCTAGTTTGAGATACTTTGGGTAGGTTAGTAGTAATAATACTGCATAGTAATATTTGGCATCTTTAATGCAAAGTGCACATTTGGAACCTGAATAGTAATTAAAGCTGTTGCATTAATGTAGTAGTGAAGAATAAAGTAGCACCGCATATAAATACTGCAAGATCCTCAAAATTGCACTAAAGTACAGTACTTCTTAGTAACTTTCAACTCAAGTCATTTCCTGAACTTTACTGCAGATGGGAAAAAGGCAGTATTTCTGTGTATAAGTATAATCCGGGTTGGTTTATTCTTCTCTCCCTGATGCAGGTGACCTCACCCTGACTGTCCGTCCACCACGAATATCATTAAATGTGAGCCATGATGCACAGTAATTTCGCCCTCGATTCCTCCTCATCAAGAGACAAAGACAATAAAAAAAAAACACAACACCCCAAACAGAACAGGGGGAAGAATCCGGCCCCTTTGTGTGCTTCCTCTTTGTGCCGCTGGCATGGCGGCTTTGAAGCCTACAGAAGTGGAAGTGAAAGTCATTGAACGTGCTCAGTGAGGCTTGTTCTGCAGGACTGAGTTGTGCAAATCACGCCTCGTGACCCATTTTTTTTTTTTTTTAGGGAGGAGGGGGGGCGGTTATTAACCCTGTGTGCAGTGCATCCATATTTTGGGTTCGGTAATGAGGAGCAAGATAAGAAGATTGCATTGAAAATGAATTATCCAGAACATAATGTAACTAAGAAAGCAGAAATGCATGACAGAATTATCATGGAAAACTGAGAAAAGTGTTGGTATGTGGCTAAAGTAACGGCCTGCATGTTTATCCTTTTCATCATCTGGAACACACTGATTTTTTTCCTGCAGAATGAAAGCCTTGAGAAACAAACAATGTTTTTATTCCTTTTTCTTTCGTTTTGTACATACGTGGAAACGTATTTTAATCCCGTCGTCTTAAATGAAATAAAACCGCATGACTGCGGCTGTTATTGGATTTGCTTAAATACAGTAGACGCATGCATACGATACCGAGATAAAGACAATTGAATTGCATCAGAATGAAAAACTGCAAAAAGCTGCAGGTCTCCCACCCGTCCCAGAGGGTGGTCGCTGGCGCGGCTCGCTCCCACAGGCCGTATGCTTCCATTTGTCATTGTTATGCTAAACACCGCTTTGGTATAGAGGAAATTGGATTAGAGGAGCCGTCCAGCGGCTGTCTTGTCCTTATCGTTTCCATCGGCCTGATCAGAAACACATTGGGGGGCTCCCACCAGCGGAGGGTCACCGAGTCACGTAACCTTCGGCAGCCAGCCACTTCCTGAGCGCTCCATCATGGATCGGCTTTCCCCCCCCCCCCCCCCCCCATTTGGCGGTGATGTAACAAGTCAATGAGGGGGAAATTATCCGTGCCCTTTAGTTATAATGGTGTTGAGTTAATCTACTTCACTTTTAGAACTGTACGTACAGAAAAAGGGGAATTAATCGATTCAGAGTAGAACCTCATTTGGACCTACCCGACCATGCTAACAAATTTATTCGGTTTGAACAGTAGCTCCTGAATTCTACAGACCCACTGGAGCTTTCTAATGCCCATAAAGTCCCCAGTCTCCGAGGGTTTGATTCCAACGGTGTGACATTTTAATACCTCTCGCCAGACCCCCTGCCGAGCCAAAAAACAGCTCGGTCCAACAGCAGAATGAACTTCTAAGGAAATGAATGAAATTCAACCAATGAGCAGCATTGAATTTCCTATATGTGATATGTCCTAATAACTAGATTTATAGACACACAGCTTTCATGTTTTTGGCTCATGTCGTAGCAAATCTAAACTCCCAACATACCAATATTTGCAAAGAGTTTATCTAAATCAATCATCCCCACATTTTATTGAGTGATGCCATAGGTTTATTAGCTTTTAGTGGGTCACTCTCTACTGTTGTGGAAGCTGGAAACATTTACTACACACGACATGTCGATATTTCCATATTGACTAATAATCAAATTGAATAATAGGTCTGAGCGGTTAAGCCAGGGGTCAGCAATGAGCCCGTTGGCAGAGGCCGAAACATGCATTTAAAACATGTGTGAAGGTTTTTTATTTGACTCATAATACATTCCATGACTCAAAAGACTAACAACGAGATTTTTTTTTTTTTTTATTAGAAGCAGGATCCATTAACCAGCATGCAAAAACATCACTAACCAGGAAAGTGAAAGTGGAACACACACACACACAAAAAAAATGTGTATCTGTTCTGTAAAGAAAATTAACTGGGAGGAAAAAGTCCAATAATTGGATTTTGAAAGAAAAAAATCAGGTTTGAAGACGATTAAATTGAGGAATGGATGAAAGACAAGTGCAACTTCGACATATGACTGAACAAACACAATTATGAAGACACATTATTCTTGAGAAGGTGCTTATGGTCAGTTTTAAGTCCCCAGAGTAATACGCTTTATACCTGAGCAGAATCTTTTTTTTATTTGCTGCCTGTCTGAGCCAGGCAAGTTCACATTACAAATAAAGTGCAAGCGAAACGACTTTCCAACAGTACAAATAGAATGTATACATATATATATATATAGTCAAAAAAAACAAGTTCAAGTTGACGTTTTATGCATTAATTCTGTGGCAATAAAAAGTTGGTCTCTAAAAAGGCACGTCTCTTCATAAATGTCTATAAGCCTGATACTCTGAACGCGTCATGATTGTAAACAGCATCTGAAAAGATCCGACGAAGAAAAATGAAAATAAAAAACGAGAATCGGGCATTCGAACGACCTTCACTGCCTCTGGTTTCGCTCCTGCTTGAAGGCGACGATGAACTTCCAGGCTTCGACGTACTGGGAGAGGAAGATCTCGTCTGGGAAGAACTCCTCCACGTCGGGGGGGGCGTCCAGGTCCTTGCGCTCCATGTAAGGCAACAGGGTTTCTTTCAGTCTGTGAGGAGACAAATCACCAACGCACAGAAATGCTCCGTTAGCGGCTCTGTCGGCATTTCAGCTTAAATATATAAATATGAATGAACACAACCAATTCTCATATATAGAAAACTAAAGATAACGGGACAAACACCCATTTCTTCCCTTTAAAAATCGCACATGCCTCAACCTAATGCGACCTTCTCCGGTTAAATACGGGACAATGTCAGAAATATCACGTGCTGCAACCCTTTAAAATGTGTATATCTATTAAAACACATGCTTTCAGTTAGTTTTGTTGTGTTAGGCTATGCCGTTATACATTTTGTGTCCAAAAAAATCATGTTTTTTGTAAGAAATAAAAAAAATGAACTTTTAACCCATAGGAACCCACAGTGTTGTTACACCGGTGTAACAAGAACGTTGGTTCCCCCACACTCTTCATTATGAGGTCTTATGTCTAAACTTAACTCATTAAGTTCCAAAGTGACATAAACTTTTCATCCTAATATGGAATATGTTTACCACTAATTCCCAATGTTACATATATGTTAAAATCCAGATCTTTGGGAATAAAAACTATTATTCTCCTGTAAGGATAAATGGGTTTGGGTTCAACAAACATGCTGAACAAAATACATTTTCTCTTTACTGTGTGTCTGTGTTAGTGGCCTGCTCACTGGTCTCTCTAAACGAGCTGTTAAACAACTACAGAACATTCAGAACGCTGTCACTCAGAGAATAGACTTTAAAACAGCTTTACTTGTGTACAAGTCTCTTCATGGTCTAGCACCAAAATACATCTATGACATGTTAGAGCCATACGAGCCATCTAGGACCCTGAGAACCTCAGGGACTGGTCTCCTGCAGGTGCTCAGAGTCAGGACTAAACACGGTGAAGCTACATTCCAGCTTTCTGCAGCTAAAATCTGGAACAGTCTTCCAGAGAATGTGAGACAGGCCTCAACGCTGACAATGTTTAAGACCAGGCTAAAAACAGTTCTGTTTAACCGTGCATATGAAAACTGAAAGTATCTTATCTACACTCTTCACTCTTTTTTAAATTAATGATGAATTCCATGTTTTATGATTTTCCTTTTGTGATTTTATGTATGTTTTGCTCTCCTTTTGAAATTTTGTTTAACTGTAAAGCACTTTGAATTGCCCTGTGTATGAATTGTGCTCTACAAATAAACTTGCCTTGCCTTGCCTTGCATCCGTGCTAACATCCGTGCTAACTTGTTAGCATCCGTGCTAACATCCGTGCTAACTTGTTAGCATCCGTGCTAACATCCGTGCTAACTTGTTAGCATCCGTGCTAACATCCGTGCTAACTTGTTAGCATCCGTGCTAACATCCGTGCTAACGTCCGTGCTGACTTGTTAGCATAACTTGTTAGCATCCGTGCTAACCTGTTAGCATAACTTGTTAGCATCCGTGCTAACTTGTTAGCATCCGTGCTAACTTGTTAGCATCCGTGCTAACATCCGTTAGCATAACTTGTTAGCATCGGTGCTAACATCCGTGCTAACTTGTTAGCATCCGTGCTAACCTGTTAACATCCGTGCTAACAAGTTAGCATCCGTGCTAACCTGTTAGTATAACTTGTTAGCATCCGTGCTAACATCCGTGCTAACTTGTTAGCATCCGTGCTAACATCCGTGCTAACTTGTTAGCATCCGTGCTAACATCCGTGCTAACTTGTTAGCATCCGTGCTAACCTGTTAGCATAACTTGTTAGCATCCGTGCTAACATCCGTGCTAACTTGTTAGCATCCGTGCTAACTTGTTAGCATCCGTGCTAACTTGTTAGCATCCGTGCTAACTTGTTAGCATCCGTGCTAACTTGTTAGCATCCGTGCTAACTTGTTAGCATCCGTGCTAACTTGTAAACTTGTTGTTCACCTACAACTAAAATCTGGAACAGTCTTCCAGAGAATGTGAGACAGGCCTCAACGCTGACAATGTTTAAGACCAGGCTGAAAACAGTTCTGTTTAACCGTGCATATGAAAACTGAAAGTATCTTATCTACACTCTTCACTCTTTTTTAAATTAATGAGGAATTCTATGTTTTATGATTTTCCTTTTGTGATTTTATGTATGTGTTGCTCTCCTTTTGTGATTTTGTGTAACTGTAAAGCACTTTGAATTGCCCTGTGTATGAATTGTGCTCTACAAATAAACTTGCCTTGCCTTAGTGTGTGTTAGTGTGTGGCCCACTTTGTCTATGGTATAATAATTTTCACATAATTTTCCTTTAAGGATAAATGGATCTGGAAAATGTACATACTAGGCCTTTAAATTAATATCATTTATATTATTTCAGACCATAAAATTACTTTAGACCTCAGGTCCAGGACCAGGATCGGTGACCCCCCCCTGATTTAGACTGTATCACCGTTTTAAGGCATCAGAATCGGTCACATTGGGACGAGTGAGATCCCCAATGTCACGAATAGAAGTGTGTTCTTAATAAATACTTATTTATATCAATATGCAGAGGATACCTGGAGGCAGGTGAGACACACCTGACCACAAACTGGAAATACCTGGAAGGAAATGAATTGAATGGAATTGCTAATTATGATCATATAGGATGGTCCTGTTCTAAATGAAGAGTGTATTGGGGGAAAAAAAAGGTATTTGATGCCCTTGAGGTTTTTCTACTAAATATCTCATGGGAACATACAGTGGCACCATTAGGCATGAGGGGAGCGCCAAGAAATATTTATTTAACATATCGATTACTGCTGATTTAGATTAAGGCTAATATTCTAAATGTTGATAAAATCATGCAAATGTGTATAACTATATATGGATACAGCTGGAAAGGGAGTTCATTGTATTGAAATGTAGAAAAAGAAATAAAAAGTGAGTTGCTTGTGCACCTCCAGTCGGGCCTGAAGGTGTCCGGCGCGTCGGGCCTCTTCAGCACCAGCACCAGGAACTCGTGCATCTCCAGCACAAACGCGTCGGCGCTGCTCTTGGAGAAGAACGCCGTCAGCAGCCGGTGCTCGTCCTCGCCCAGCGGACGCTTGTACTCCTCGGACACCCCCGCGAACGGATCCTGGTGTCACACCGCGGGAAAAGAGAAGAAGGAAAAAACACGGGGACTCAAAACCGATCACATTTTAGCAGAGGAGGGAAAACCACTTTTTTTTTTTTTCTCTCTCTTTCGGGCGAATCGTTACCCTCTTAAGCCGCAGCATGTGTTCCGATTTGAGCGAAGCCAGCAGCTGCCACAGCTCCACACAATGCTGCAGGCAGCACATGCTCAGGGTCTGTGGGTGAAACACGGAGAACAAAGTTCGTCTCGCACATGCCTCAACTTAATGCGACCTTCTCCGGTTAAATACGGGACAATGTCAGAAATATCACGTGCTGCAACCCTTTAAAACATGTAAATCTATTAAAAATAACAAGCTTTCAGTTAGTTTTGTTGTGTTAGGCTATGCCATTATACATTTTGTGTCCAAAAAAAACATGTTTTTTGTAAGAAATTAAAAAAAAAAAAAGGTACAAATGAACTTTTAACCCATAAGAACCCACAGTGTCGTTACACCGGTGTAACAAGAACGTTGGTTCCCCCAGACTCTTCATTATGGACTTAACTCATTAAGTCCCAAAGTGACATAAACTAATTATCCTAATATGGAATATGTTTAACACTAATGCCCAATGTTACATATATGTTAAAATACAGATCTTTGGGAATAAAAAGTTTTATTCTGAAAAACCTCCTTTAAGGATAAATGGGTTTGGGTTCCTTTGGGATATATAAATATATATTATATATTTATATATATGATATCATTGCCACATTCATGCTAAAAAAGCCAAACAATTCCTGTGTGTGTTTGTGTGTGTGTGTGTGTTAGTGTGTGTTCATTGTGGCCCACTTGGTCTATGCTATAATATTTTCACATAATTTTACTTTCAGGATAAAAGGCTCTGGGTTCTTGTGGGTTAAACAACATGTAAAATTGGTCTTTAAAAATGTACACAATTTTTTTGTGTCCATTTTTCGCATCTTGCTACTGACACACACACACAACACTGGGAAAAATTTCACGGCGGATCAAATGACCCGCCGTCTGGGACAGGCCGACCTTGAGGATATGCGGAGCCATCTGGTTCCCCATCTGCAGCACCTCCTCCAGGTAGCGGGACAGCTGCATGTGGGGCTCCCCCCCGCCCCTGGCCAGGAACCCCAGGGCCACCTCCAGCACGGACAGGGCGTCGCACACCTCGCTGTAGGACTGCAGCTCGCCGGCCACGGAGGACAGGATGAGGGTCTGCAGGGGCTCCTGATGGGACGCACACACACACACACACACACACACACACACACACACACACACACACACACACACACACACACGCACGCACAGTCAAGAGAACATTTAATTTGTGAACTTAATATCCAATATCCCATTTTTTTTTCCCAGAATAAAACTTTTTATACCCAAAGATCTGTATTTTACCAACGAACCAACTTTCTTGTTACACCGGTGTAACGACACAGTGGGTTCTAATGAGATATAAATGCACAGAAACTATAAGGACAGAAACTGTAAAACTCGTTAGGGTGAATCTGTGATGTGTGATTCTGGGCTGCACACATAAAAATTGAATTAAATATTATCAAGTCAATTAAACTAAATAAATACATTTTCATAGTATAAGACAAGAAAGGAGTAGCACGGCATGTGATTATGTTCAGAGCTGTGAAAAAAATATCAATTAGTTGTCAACTACCCCATTAATCACCAATTATGTCGATATTCGATTTGAGTAAATCTTAAGATGGAAACGTCCGAATACACTTTTTTAGGTTCAATCTTCAGCTTTTTGGAAACAGTGTTTTATTAATTATTATTATTATTATTTTATTATTATTGTTAAATTATTAATTATGTTACACTTCCGTTGTGTGTGTGTGTGTATTATATTGTCATGTTCATTCATTCAAATGGATAATAGGGTCTGTAGGGTCTATAGTGAACATAGCATCGTGCATCACAACTTACTTGCTTGACTTTGTCTTTTACATCCTTCAGGATGATCTCATAGTTGCGGTCTTGTCTGTTCACTAGTGTTGGAATTCCCTGTGGCGAAGAGACATTGGCGTGAGGAACCGTCTCGCACTCAAATAAGTCTTTTTTTATGCTTTTTTTTTCATTTTGCTCACATTCAGAGTGACGAGCGGTTTTCCCAGGAGGAAGCGGGACACGATCTGCTGCTGGATCTTGGGCAAGTCGTACTCATGGAGGGTCTCCTGGCCTCTCTCGATGCTGTACTGGGTGTTGGACAGGACCAGGGGCATCAGGTCCCTCTCCAGCTCGTACCGGATCACGTGCAGGTCGGTCAGGTCTGCAGGGCTCA
Organism: Eupleurogrammus muticus; assembly: GCA_036785175.1. NCBI lineage: Eukaryota > Metazoa > Chordata > Actinopteri > Scombriformes > Trichiuridae > Eupleurogrammus > Eupleurogrammus muticus. The sequence goes on from JAYKQN010000011.1 coordinate 3,591,285, forward strand.
CTTTGTAGCTGTGTTGGTGGGGGGGGGATAACCAGAGGAGTTAGCTGAAGAACAGTACAGCTGCAAACCCTCTGCTCTGTAGAGGAAAAATGTGCTAAGAGCGCCCCCACCTGGTCTCCTCTCCGGTGTGCCTATCCACACAGTAGACCAGGTCGTTGTGCAGGGCAATGAGGTAGCTGACCAGGGCTGTGGAGCACAGGCCCGGGCCTTGTCGCCGTGGTAACAGAACCTTCAAATCACTCCTGAGGCCCAGATCCTCTTGGCAGAACTCGGCCGGAATCTTAATCTCACCTGAAGGGCGACGATTCAGTTGAGGTGGGATGATGAGAGTTGCACAGTGTTCAGTGTAAAAAAAAAAAAAAAGAGCATGCAAAGAAACTAAAGACATAGAAGTACTGCACTAAAGTACAATTTTAAGGTACTTTACATTTCACAGGACATTACCTTAAAACATTTACAGAATTTAATGTTATTATCTATATTCTATTAAATTGCTTTTATTTGCTCTTCACTTTCCAAATATTATGAAACAGGCCTATTGCTATTAATCCACCCAAAGCATCTCAAACTGGCTCTGTATCGATAAACTGAAACAGTAAAATGCTCCATCAAATATTTATTGATTATAAAAACAAGCAGTATAACATGCTATAATAAAACAGCCTGCATAATGAGTACTTTTAATACATTTCAGTAACAAAGCTGCATCGGGCATTCTCAATGCAAGACTCTGCAGTATTTACCGTTGGTTGCCAGAGACACTCGGAGCTGATTCCAGGTTTTTAGGAAGATCTGGATGTGCTTCTCGTACCAGGCTCTCAGCGAAACTGCGAGACACACAAATGAGGGAAAACAACGTTTTCATCCAGAGCGTAGCGGAATAAGACGCTTTGTGTTCACGTCGTCAGCGTGCACGTAGGGTTTCGCTCTCAAGCACACTCAACCATCGTCCCCTTCCAGGTTAAAACAACTCACTCCTTGGCAGGCGGGTCTCTGAGCCGCACGCCGCCAGCTATTTCACTATGACATTTCCAAGAAAGCGGTCATTAGGAGTTCCAATGGAACGTTGCATCTCTCACGCAAGTGAGTCATAGCGCTCGAGAGAAGCCGAGAATGGCCAGCACCTGCTTTCTGGGTGTGCAGGAACTCGCCGATGGTGCAGCACGGGAGCTCCGTGACGTTCTGGAACTTCTTGACCAGGTCCCGCTGAAGCGTGAGGATATCGGGGAGGTGCTTCACCAGCCGCAGCTCCACTTCCTGATCGAAAAATAAAAATATGAAGCCGATAATACAGGAAATGAGATATTAATGACAAATGTGATTCATTAAGATATAAGCTATAGCTGTCTGAATTCAATTTCTTGGCATCTTCCGTTCTTAATAACATGAGCTATACTGTATTTGTTTTTTCCCCACTTATACTGTGTGTGGCTTAAGCTAAATTAGCATTATGAGCCTGCATATTCGTTTTTTTTTTTTTTATTTACCCGATGCAGGAACCTCCAGAGCACAGGCAGCGTGTCTTTGCCGTCGTTCTGCTCCACGATGTGGGTGAGGCTCAGCAGGGACACCTTCTCCCTGCAGCTCCACACGGCCGAGCCGTGGATCAGCGAGTTCTGCGGGAGCGAGGCGAAGAAGTCGCCCGGATCCCCGAACATGAGCTTCATGATGGCGTTGGCGGAGACGCGGGAATCTCCCCGGATGAAGGCGTTCACCTCCTTCAGCCGTCGGTCCAAGTGCTGCGAAACGGGGAAGGTGACAGAGCGAGGGAACGCGTTACACAGGTCCTAGGATATGACTATGGATTGGCTCCCATTTTGATTGATTGATAATCCTTTATTGTACAATTTAATACGGATATTTCTACCTTCAGCTGAGGTGTGATGATGCTGTTGCTCACTTCCATCTCCCATTCGTTTCTAGCTTCTTTAGTGGAGAGCTGATTGTCATATCGAACAGGCCCTGAAAAACAAGATCAGCTGTTTTTAAGTTTTTTTAGAGCCAAAAACATAATCTGACCATATCTCCTGGTCTTTTGGAAAGCTGGAAAAACCACTTAGAGTATAATTTTTTTTTTTATAAAACCCTCTGGTATAAATGAATGCAACATGACGCCATATGATTCCTGACCACTAGAGGGCACCCTTTCTTTTCTTTGCATCTGTACTGAATACATTAAAAACATATACATGCAGAAGGAAGCATCATAGTTCAGAAACATGAAGCTTTAGAAATATGCTTACACCTCTACAGCAAATTATTATTTTTTTTTTTAGGTTTCGGCCTCGGGTCGTTCTCTTACATTTTTGGTGCTGGTGGGGTTCCAGGAGGCTGCTGATGAGCAGGTGAACGGTGCTGACCGTGTCGTCGGCCCCCTTGCCCAGAGACCGAACCAAAAGCTCCATGTCCTTTAGCAGGTGGGCAAGTAGAAACGGCCCTGGGTCGAGGACTGGAGGCTTGATGATGGGGGAGATATGCTGAAAACAAGATACAGGAGATAAAGTGACCCATATACTTAAATATACTTCTAGTGATTAGACTGATTGTTCTGCCCCGGTACCTGTGGATGGCGGCAGGCTCCCAGCAGCATGGCCATGTGGGTGAGCATGCGGACCACGGTGAAGGGAACCGGGGAGATGCTCTTCGTGTCCAGCATGTCCGGATTGTCCCTACGCCGGGGGTCGCCGAGGATGTGGCCCGACTGAGTGCGGTCGCCGCTGTGAGGGGACATTCATGGGATTTAGTCACTTTTGATGCAAAATTGAAATTATTTAACATGTCTTTGTTGCGCCAACTTGCCATATGACGTCATTCAAGTAAAGTGTTACCATTTAGAAAATTGCATTACATAAATGAGTAGGCTTTTTTATATATATACATATATATATATAAACACATATATATATATAAGATAAGTTAAGATAAGACTTTATTGATCCCACAACGGGGAAATTTGTCTGTTACTGCAGCATACAGAGTAAAGAAAATAAAATAAAATAAAAGCTAAAGAAGATAAAAATGATACAAAATAAAAATACACAACACTATGTACAAATTTGTAGAATTTGTTGATCATACACAGTATGCATTATGGACATAGAATGGAGAAAAAATACTAATAAATAGCAAGAAAAAAGTATGCATAAGCAAAGCATATATACATACATACATGCACATACATATATACATATATATATATAAACACGTATATATATATATATATATATTATATATATATATGTACATACATATATACACACACACACATATATATATATATATATATATATATATATATATATATATATGTATGTGTGTATATATATATATATATACATACATATATATATATACACACATACATATATATATATACACACACACACACATACACATACATATACACACACAACAAACACACAACAACAAAACATTGAATTTCTCAGACACACACACACACACACACACACACACATATATATATATGTGTGTGTGTGTGTGAAATTCAATGTTTTTTTGCCGTAAGCTTAATATTAATTATTAATCAATAACTTATAGGCCACTTACCGCTGCTGCGCGACCTGAAATCCCTGCACAGGCCGGTGGTCAGTTCCTCCGATCACAGCGCCACAGTCCAAACAGCGACTGATTTCCACGGGCCGGCCACACTATGTATATATATATAGCAAAGGAAACAGGAGGTTAGAAATCAGCAATCCAGGTGAAATAGTAAAACATGGTAAGCTCCATCTCAGTCAAACCGTATGTGACATACCTCTCCAATGGAGCAGGGGTGACCATTTGGACAGTCTATGGTAGGAGAAAATCAAAGGTATGTTCACTTCGTAGAACCTTAAATTGATATATTTCAAGTTTTGTTCTGCCCGTCACTTACAGTACCACTGCAACGGTCCCATAACCTGTTGGGCCACCGATAACATGTCCTCCGGCATTGTGGGCAGGAAGGACGCCTGCATTAGACACGACGTGTTGAAAACATGTTTAAACTTGGAAAAAAAAAGTACATGTCAAACTTTTTGTGCTGACCTTAGCCAAAGCTTAAAGGCCATGATGATGGCCACCATGATGCTTCCTAAGGTTACTTTTTGGATACGGAATTCCATTCTACATTAACCAAGGTTAGGTCAAATTAAAAACACATGCTCTCAACTAGTTTCATATTCTAGGCAGATTATATATAAATTTATAATAAATTTATATTTATTATATTATTATAAATGCATTGTTATTTTTAATTTGACATGCTATGCTGTGTCAAAAGATCACAAAAAAATTTGATTTTTGCTAAAAAAAAAATTAAAAATTATATGCACTTTTTAACCCTTCGGGTTCACACCAAAAAAGAAAAGCAATGGAATTTTTTTTTTTTTTCTTTGCAGTTTTTTTAAGTATCGGATACCTTTATGCATACAGAAAACTGTTCAAACAAGTCAAACAAATAAATAGAATTTGCTCTTGTCCTTCAGAGCAACAATAGAAATATATTTTTCGGTGGTTGTGCAACAGCACAAATGGCATCTGACCTGTGGTGCAACTGAACCTATAGATTTTTTTAGGATTTATTTATTTATTTTTTTTAGCATAGCACAACTAAACCAAGTGGCAGCGACCACCCACCTGCATGCGGGCGGGCGCCAGCGCCAGCTGCTGCAGAGGAGCGAGGATCCCCTGGTTCCCGCCGTGCAGGACAGCGGCCAGGTGGACCGCGAGCTCCGCGGACGCACGCCGAGCCCCCGACGTGCCGGGATGCACGGCCAGCGGCCCCAGCTGGTTGGTCACCAGAGCCCTGGCGAAGGCCTTCACCTCCGGGCTGGCGAGCACCCGGGAGGTCTGGATGTAGGTCTCCAGAGCTTGCAGTTGCTGTGGCGACACACAGAGAGAGAATAACACACACGGAACGCTGCGTCGGTACGTCGCTAGCGATGGTAGTACTGCATGGTACTGCACGTTTTGATGGGAGCACGTACCTCAGGCTTGGGCTTGGACTCAACGTAGAGAGAGGTGACCTCTCTGTACAGAGCCAGCAGGAGGTGAACGGTTCTCCACTGTGGTAGGACCTTACATCCCTATTAAAGAGAAAGGGGAAAAGAATATATATAAAAAAAATACCTCTGCAGGTTTCTTCAAGTGTTTTTCGTCATATATATTATCTTTTTACAGAAACCTTACCTGTAATAGTTAGGACAATGTGAATATGTCGTACTACAGCAAGCAGAATGCTAAAAAAAAGCCTGTTTATTGATTTTTAGTGAATATTTTCAGGTACTTCACCAGTAGTATTTATTGTGAATGTTTTACTACAGCAAACAGTAGGAAAAGTACTTTCTTTTTTTGGGTGAATATTTTTCAATAATCAAAACGTAAAATCGTGAGGAAAGTTGACAGTAATATAGTAGTATATCAGAGTATAATGATGCTGCTGCTATATGCTGCACACTTTATTTACCTGGACACTGCCTTGGTTTAAAAGCTCAGATAAAACCAAATGCTGACAAATAAAACTACCGCAGAGAATTATGCAATAAATAATGCATAATGCACAACACATTACATAACACGCAATTGTAATTTTTAAGGTATTTCAAGTGGTTCTGATAGAGGATTCCTCATCTGATGCAGAACAACAAAGTGATGCGGCGTTACCTCGCAGGTCTCATCCAGTCCCCCCACGTTCCCTTCCTTCATTGCCCTCGCGACAGCATCTCTGACAGTCTTGTAGTTTTCCCCACACACAAGGTACTGGTCGATCTGGCCAGCCTCCTCAATCTGTGTGCAAGTAAAGTACAAACGACCATGTATGTGGCAAAAAAATAATTAAATAAATAAATTTAGAAAATCACAGGTTTGAGCAAACCTTTTGCAGGACTTCTTCGGGGAAGAGCCAGCGCATCTGCTCCATCTTGAGGAGCGTCAGGACAAACTCGACTCCACGCTGGCTGCAGATCTTGCGGATCACGTACACGCGGTACCAGTCGTTGCCGCTGCGTGTGCACAGGTTCACCACGCTGTTCACGAAGGCCCCGGTTCCACTTTGGTGGCCGTCGTGGGTTTCTGGCGTCAGATTTTATGCATTTTGATCAAAAGAACGCCCCTTTTTTTTCAATAAACACACGAATATTCAGAGCATGGTTTACCTGTAACAATAATGGTAGCAGCCATATCCAGGTCCATGCGCACCCTGGCCACCTGCTGCAGATACTCCACGGTGGCTGCTTCGGCAGACTGATGGTGCAGGTAGTCGGCCAGGAAGGCGCTTTCATCCAGCAGACACAACTTCTGCTCCGCCACGGACCTGAACTGCAGCCTCTCAAACATGGAATCCTGGAGAAACGAAAAGAAATAAAAACTGCATTCGCACAATTCGTCATGCTAGATTTTTCATTTCAGGACACACAAAGTTTGTGTTCACACGTACCTCCAGGCAGTTTATATACAAGGAGTAGAGCTCAGTTTTGTTCGCCTCCTCCAGGATTATGCTTTGCTCGACTGCGACGAGATGCTGCTGCAGGTAATCTTTAACTTCATCGAAGCTTCAAAAACAGAGCAATTCATATATATACATATATATATATGCATATGCAACAGAATTAAGATGGCAGAGTAGTCGTGAAGTACAGCAGTAACACATTACTTGAATGGGGGTTTATAACACTGTCATAATCCATTAATGTCAAGAAAATCAATGAATACTTATGGTTCGGAAAATATATCACTTTAGACATGTTTGTTACAACTTGACATAAACCAGGCAAAATTGAAATGACATCGCAGACCTGACTGTCAAACTATAGAGCTTATGGCATTATAGCGTGACAGTTTGATGTCAGTGTGAGATATGAGCTAGAAAGCTAAGCAATTGTTTTTTTTAAAGTGTGTTGTGAGGGCATTCCTAGCGTCTTACCTGTACTTCAGCAGGAGTTTGAGCACAACTGACCGAATTACCGGATTTTTATCCACAGAGTCATCGAACGGAGAGAGAACCTTTGTCAGAATTTGTCGATCGACTGGGGAGGGGTGGAGGAAAAAAAAAGACAAAGTATGAAGCAAATTCAGAGCTGGCAAAATCTGTATTAGCGGAGGAGTGTGCTACCTCTGAGAATGGGAACAGGGCTGGCCTCCACCATGAGAAAGGACAGCAGGTGGAGGATGACGGCCGGACAGGGGGGGGAGTTGTCCTTGAAGCACACGGCGGACACCAGGTCTATAAAGAAAGCGTTGCACCGCTTCCTGAACTGAGCGTGTTGGTCGACTAGAACCCTGCACGGAAAAACAGAGAGCAGCGGAAGTTAAAAAAAAAAAATGCACACCGCATTCAAATAGAATGATAAGGCACATGTGCGCGTATTGTGACCTTATGTCGTCTGAAGGATCCATGGGAATGTTGTCTTCGACCGGATGCATGCAGAGGGGACAGTACATCTGCCCGGGGACCAACCACCGCCTGATACACGCCACGCAGTAAATGTGTCCGCACGGCAGACACAGCGGCTCCTGCGGGTCGCCCATACACACCGGACACAGAGGAAGGCCGAACCTGGAAAAACGGCATAAACGGTGAAGGAACCGGGGACAGAGCACGGAAGGAGAGAGACGCGAGGGCAGAGAGCCAAACGCGTACCTGAAGATGCGTTCGACGACTCCGTCCTTGCAGGTTTTGAGTAATCCAATCACTGCCTCAAACGCCTGCTGGGTTTTGAGGTCGGAATTATTTTCCAGGACCTTGACGGGAGAGCGAGAGTTAAAACATTGCATGATGCATGAAGGAATAGTGTTTTTTGTGAATGCAGTTTTATGGTAATTCACTAAAACACTTGTAGCCCTGTGCTATATTTTTGTTCAAATTTCCCTAATGTTAAAAATGTTCTAAAGTGTATACAAAATGCATGTGTAATGTACTATGCCGAATTTCATTTATTTTATGAGAGTCTGTATTTTTATTTGGATTTTGAATATGTGGACATTTATTTTTTGTGAATTTTCATTGGCTGTGAAGTATGACTGTGAACCAGTTGCTGGTGTGGGAAGCGGAACGTGAAGTTCACGTGAGTGAGTGAGAGAGGGAGGGAGAGAGAAGACGACGAGGGAAGGAGACGGATGGCTAGTCCTCTTCTGCTGTATCCAAGTTTGTGTGTGCAATAGTTTAACTTATTCTTTCCCAGGCTTTGGGAAAGATAGTCGCTATAGTGGTCAACTAGAGCACATTAGGACACTCAGTTAGTTAAACTTAAGTCTCAGAGACTGTTAATTTTAGCATACACCGAGCGTGGTAGCACCGTGGCTAACTAGCTAGCGCGAGGGAGCTAAAGCTAACAGACTGATAACGTGCAGCCGTGTGACTGAGCTGTGTAAAACGTTTCTTCGGCACTGGAGAGTAGCTGTTCGTCTGGCCAAGTCGAACGAGGCGACGGAGCTCGACGGAGATCCCGGAGATCTACTGCCCTGCTGTCCACGTGAGCACGAGGAGCACGTGCACACGCCCATGCTGCTACTACGGGACTGCTAACCCACCACCGCAACAAGGTACAGGCTAGCCCGACATTTTCTTTTAGCTCTTCGGAGCGAAGCGACCGTTGATTTTTTGGTCACACCGTACCCAAGCAGCGAACCAGGCCTGCATCACATCTTTTTCAGTTAGCCTATTAAGCCGGCATAGGACATTTATCTGCTTTACTTCTGTTGAAAGACTGTCTATTGATATGTTTATGTTCATGGTTATGTGAATGGGGTTTTTGAAGATATTTACCGTGTATTGGGTTTAATATGTATAACAAAAGGGTTTTGATTTAATTTATTTTTATGTAATTTCATTTAAATTCAGTATCCCAGTAAAAAAGTTATATTTCATTATACTTCAGTGTTCAGCATATCATTGTAACATCCACATTAGTTTAAAACCAGGTAAAAAGGACACAACTCAAAACCATTTAGATAAATAATACTGCTGTTTTATCACAAATTCATGAGAACTCCCCATAGGTCATGCTCATAATACAGGCATAGGGGCGCTACACACTACACTGTAAAATATGAAGTCTTAACAAGTGGAAATTTCTTGTTTTTGGCACAACCAATCTAATATTGAGTAGAACGATCTCATTCCACTGGAAGATGCTTTTGCTCATTTTAATTTTTTAATGATATTAGACAATTTAATCTTAAGACTTAAGATATTTAGGATAATATTGGTCTATTAGTCTGAGTACAAAACTCAGACAAACCTGTCCGAGCCTTCGTGTGTGCTCCAGAACTATAGGGGTCAGCTTCCTCTCCACTTCCTCGATGCCCATCAACATGTGCTCCACGAACAGAGAGAGGGAAAATATCCGATTCCATCCGGCTCTAAGACAAACAAACACAGCCAACGATGAACCTAAAGTCTCGCTAAGAACCTCAGCATATACAACTGGTGGACAATCTAAAAGCTTATAAGGACAATACAATGTGATTTAGAAAAATAGAAGTTATATATTATGAATATATTTTTATATACAGTGAAGAAAACAAGTATTTGAACACCCTGCTATTTTGCAATTTCTCCCACTTAGAAATCATGGAGGGGTCTGAAATTGTCATCGTAGGTGCATGTCCACTGTGAGAGAGATAAACTAAAAAGAAAAATCCAGAAATCACAATGCATGATTTTTTAATGATTTATTTGTGTGATATAGCTGCAAATAAGTATTTGAACACCTGAGAAAATGAATGTTAATATTTGGGACAGTAGCCTTTGTTTGTAGTATTCAAATACTTATTTGCAGCTGTATCACACAAATAAATCATTAAAAAATCATGCAATCATGTTTTCTTCACTGTACTACTGAAAGAGGAACAACATTGTAAACGGACTCTGGAAGTAGTGCAACATAAAAATCTGTACATTATAACGATAGATTTAAAAAGCATTTTAGAGAAAAAGTACATTGTGTGAGGTAAGAATAACATTATAAGTGGGGGAAAAACGTCTATAAATTAACATTAAACATGGACTCACTGGACTCTGCTGACGATGGCTGTGCTCCTCGCACCGTATCGTCTCACGCTGTCCTCTGAGCAGATCAATTCAATGGGAACCTGCAGCTTTTTGACCCGTCGGAGCCAGGCTTGTCGTTGGGCGTCCGTGTCCAGGACTCTGGGCCCGAGGTGCTCCACGCAGGCAAGGGCGGCGTACACGTCGAGAACCTTGGACACAAACCAGCACGCAATCACTACACAGCACTTGAATGGGTTTATCCTCAGCTGTATCCACACCGCACGTCCAAGTTTCACAAAAATCGGTCAAGTATTTTTACCAGTTCTTCTCCTTCTCTGGCATTAGGGTTCCTCAGGAGGTCCTGAGTCACCAGGGGCTCGATGCAGATCATTCTGGAGAGGTTCTGCAGCCGGTTCTTGAAGTTGTGATAAGCGGCGTGAACCCACGGCAGGGACGCCACTGCGCCCGTGGCGTCGAGCTGCGAACGCAGCTCGTTGACACAGCAGTTCAAAGCAGCGGACAGGAGCTGAGAAAATAAATAGCATGAGCTTGCGTGCAACATTTCACGGACATTACTTTTAAAAAATTCTTCAAGCATTACAGATCATCAACCTCCAGATCTTGTTGACAGGTGACGTTCATCGTCATGGAGACGAAATCCTGCAGGTAGCGGAGAAACAACTCTGTCTGCGTCTCTGGTTCGGCTTTGGCGATGCATCGCCCCAGCGGCGTCTTCCAGAAGAACTCGTCAAACTCTTGTTGAGTGTGGTCTACCAACGGACATGTTGGGTTAATGTTAAAGTTCAAAAGCACAAAATCACGACAGAAACAGCAGCAGCAGCTTCAAACCGGCATGAATCACCTTCGTGTTGAAGCGCGTGAACCCAGAGCTCCTCCAGGTAGTCCTTGATCCTCCAGCTGAAAGGCATGCTGCAGCTTATGTTCCTGTCTTGAGGGATGTAGTTCTGTACAAGGATTGTCCTTGTCTCAGAGCTGTGAAAGAGACACACGAGGACAAAATGGACAGGGCTGTGTGATTCATTTAATTTCCTGCGATTTGTTGAATGGCTGAACTGCAACATGGCTATTTCTGCAGTTTCTCTTTTAATAAATCTCTTTTAATTCTGCCTTGTTTCAAGAAAAAATTAACAAATTGAGACTCAGATACAAAATTTTAGACTTTTGCATTTAGACAGCCACAGAACATGAGTGGTGGACTCCTCTTCCTACTACTACTTGTACTGTGAACAACTCTTAAAACCATCACTCCTCTAAAAATAGGGGCGAATATGGCGCTCCAGTAAACTGGAAGAAGCTCTCTATGCGTTGAAAGAGATTCTCAGAATGTTCAGGAAGGCCTTACGACTCCTCACTAAAAAGATCCTTTTCAGCACGTTAGCTTCACTGACTAAATGTATCTACACTATTGATCCACATATTCCTACAACCCTCAGCAGTAATTAAATTTAGATTCTATAAAATTATTTAAAAAAAAGTTACATAAAGAATTCTGTCAAATATCACATTATCAACACTTTTTTACAGCATCATTAACACTTACTTGTGGTCCACTGCCAGCGGCGGGACTTCCAGGAACTTCTCGTTGCCAAAGATGTCTAACCACAGCCTCTTAACAGCCTCTCCACAGCCACCATCGAGTAGGATGTCCAAGTTTTGGTCGCGATCGATGACTGAAACCAGTTGTGCCAGGATGGGGACAACAACAGCCTGAATACGTTTCCATAAGGTGTGCCTGTGATGGCCCCAAAAATAAGTTAAACAGTAGGAATCTATATATAGACAAACTATAGAACTGTTGTATTCTGCAGCTATAGCACCCACCTGAATGTTCCGCCTTCTTGCAAGGCATCAATGTTGGAGGCCTCCTTAATGACCCAGTTGCTTTTGATGGATGAGAAGCTGTTGCCATCGTAAACAGCCAGCAATGAGTGAAGATGTCTCTTCACAGTTTGCAAAAATTCACCTGCCAAGAGTCAGACAACATGATGAGCTCTGCTAAGGTTGCAACGATAAACCTGGGGGGGGGGTGTTGTTAGTACCTTTTATTTCGTCAGTGTCACTGAGAAGGGTCAGTAAGATCTCGACTCTCCGAGTGCTTCGGAAGCCACTTTCCACCTGGTCCCTCAGCATGCCTACTGCGCTCTGCACACAGCTCCGCACCAGGGCTGTAGTGTCCAGAACTTTGTCCCAGCCCTGCAGCAGTAAAACACGACGGTCAAAAACTAGTCTCAAGTGTAAGTAATGCAATATAAACATTAAACATACCAGGTGGCCCTCGTAAATACATACTGCATACACTCACATTTTCCTCCAACTCAGCTTCCTCCTGTTCATCCCCAGTGTACATATCATCCACCTCCATGGCTGTACAAAGGAATTTTGTATTTAAATGCCATTCTATATTCGAATGTAGAGATGCTGTGTACTGATAAAATCATTTACCCTCAGGCTGAAGTGTCTTTGGTTCAAACATTTGACTGATTGTCATATTTTGCAAGGCTTTGATGTCTGAAACGATGTCTTTTGACCGTCTGAGGTCATCGATGTGAACTGATCTCCAGGGGCCTGTGGACGCAAGAATGTCGTCAGATCACTCCTCAAGCACTGTGATAGAAAACGGATGTACGAGCTGTAGGAATCTTACCCCCGTGAAAGCCAACATAGGAGGTCCCTCCTTCCATTCTCGGCAGCCTGGTAATGAAGTAGACAAACACCTTGCTCCCAGTGTTCTCCTGAGTTATCTTGTTGATTTCATTTATGGACGAATACCTAAACACGAACAGAAAAATCAATAAGGCAAAACCGCACACTAATGCACACCTACCGCATAGGAAATGTTGGGACGTACTTTGCAGATGCAATGAGATTGGCACTGTGAGTGGCTTCATCAAAATCACACTGAATCACCAGGATCTTGTTACAGGGTCCAACGGTACCATTTCCATTTTTAGCTGTGAGGAATTTCCTGCAGGAAAATGAAAACGTACAGTATATGCCTATAAAATATTGTAAACTAATATAAATCTCAAACTATCAGCATTGAAATACACTTAAACTGCAAATTATAGAAGTACAGAAGAATTCCCTCATGAGGGTTAGGGCTAGGGCTAGGGCTAACCCTAACCCTAACCCTTATTTCCCATTCCCATTTTATCAACGAACCTGATCTTCTTCAGGAAGGAGTGCTCTGTGTCAAACTGCTGGAGTGAAAGAAGCTCAATATTCTGCAAAATTTGCTTCAGAGGTTCCAAGTCAGATGTTGTCAAAAGTCTGGAGAATGTTGTTACCTATGGAAAAAACAAAAATAAAATTAATATGGACTTACAAGGATATATTTGAGACATTGTTTGAAAACTTTATAGTTACCTCTGTGAAGGAGGAGCTGCAGTGCATTTCCTGCTGTGTGTGAGCAAGTATGAAGTTAGCTAAACAGCTGTTATTCTGATCTTCAAAGTAGACCCTGGCCAGGTGTTCACTCTCCACTTTGGGGAGGCCTGTGCAATCCAATCGCACCACTGAGTCTGGAGTCGCACATTTGAGCAATATGAGTTTAGCCTCATCCAGTGCTCTTCTCTCAGGATCTGAGACTTCCAAACTGTCCTTCTGCTTCTCTATTACTTGAAGAACCACAGAAGCGCATGTGTCTGAGTGGTAGCCAACAAAGACATCTGGTGGTTTGTATTTGTACGTCTGTGCTATTGCCAAGTGTTGACTGCTGAGAGACACAAAGAGTCCTACCCATCTCTCCAACTCATCCACCATCCTCTTCTGCTCTGTTTTAAGGACAGTGTGAATGTCTAGATAATGTTTCTCAAGCCTGTTGATGAGAGGTATTGGGAACTGTTTGTAGACCACCTCCCTTTCCTCAATGACGACTAGCCGGAAGTCTTTGTGCACCCTACATTTGACACGGTGGGTTCCCAGTCCAAGGTCCACATATTTCTGCCCTCCCAAAGAGACATAATATTGGTTTAGAGCATCGTAGAGACTTTCATAGAGGTTTTGCAAGTTGAGGAGCACAACAGTTTGACCTGTCTCCATGCAGATCTTCACTCTGTTGATGTTGCGGCAGATTTGAGTGTATTCTTGGTCTTTTGGGAAGCTGGATCCAAAGATTATTTCTGGCTGGCCACTTTCAGAAAAGAAGCTTTGCTGCAGGATCTGTAGAGCTGCATAGTTCTTTGTTAGCACCAGCAAGTATCGACATTCTTCCTCTTGTCCAACTGCTTGGATGTTTTCTCTCACAAACTCAAAGACACTAATGTTCTCCAGGTCAGGAGCGATCTGTAGTCTTTTGATGAAGACAGTAACTGCATCCACATCATCCCTGCCACTGAAATTTCTCAACACTGCCTTCACAATCTCCTCTGCAGTGGGCTTTCGTTGAGAAGCTTTGGCCACTGCAAAAATCATCTTAATCAAGCTGTAATAGTCACGTAGACCAAAGAAGCCTTTGCCCTGCTTGCAGCAGATTTTCAAGTAGGCTCTTGCAAAGGGTTGGAAGAACTCCCTGACCTTCTCCAAAACCATTGCATCAGATGAGCATATGCCTTTAGCACTCTCGATGAGTTCCCTCTCATCAGGGTCACCACGGGACACGAAGATGCCTCTGTTCATTTTTGCAGGGTCTAAAGCCCAGTTGGAGATGCCAATGAATCCCACCTTTTTGTGTGGCAGTGGCTCATCATCAATGCATCCCTCCTCGAGCAGTGGGTGAAGGGTTTTCAGTGGCATCTTTGGGGAGTCCTCAGCAAGCCCAATCTCATCAAGGACCACAACTGAAATGTACTCATTCAAGTTCTTCCCTTCCTGGAAGCGTCCGCATTGCTTGAATGTATTGATGATGCCTTCTGCTGTTGAATGAGGGCTACACTGGAAGGACACCAAATGGATCTGCTTAAGCATTTTGTAGAGGTCGGAATGAGCAGCTTGGCCCTGCATTGCATCTGCCACAAGAGTTTTAGACAGAGATTTTGAACTCCCCGGTTTTCCGACTAAAAAGAGAGGGATTCTTAGTTCAATGCAGAGAACCATCATGAAGACATTCTCCTTGAGGGCACTGTTTCTTGCAATAGTATCCCCCATTGGCACGCCTCTCAAGAGTAAATCCTGCATGAGTGAGATTTCCTGCATTACCTTTGCTGGGCTGTATGGTGCTGGCAGGCTTCTGCTGACTTTCTGTCTGTATTTATCCTTATTTTCAAGGCAAGCATGGTAGCACACTCCTAGGGCCATGACAAGAGACCACAGCACAGGGTCTCTTTTCTCAGCATTTTGATTACTCTCAGACTCTTCAAGCGCTTCAAAAAACATGGCATGGTTGTCATAGAACCAAACAAAAGACTGCATGCAGCGCTCCACATCTCTCAGGCTGACAAAGCTACATTCATCTTTTCTTTTCCGCATATACTTTTGGGAGGATGAAAGGACATCAGTGATCCACTTGATATAGCTTTGATTGATCGCTTTGCTTTTCGCCATTCTTTGCACAATCTGCTGGATGTATATTTTCTCTGTCTGATCATTTAACTGACCGAAATCCCATACCAGAGGGATCATGCTTGGTGGCAAGGCTTGAACTCTATAGACCAACTGGCGGAGAGGGATAGAGCCTAGTTTTTCATCCGTTTCCTCAGCTCGAACTCGGTATCCAAGGCCAGCAGATTCCAACCTTTTAATCATCTCATCTGTGTGCTTTCTGTAAGGGTTGCATGCTGCTATGATCTGTAATCCATGAGTGGTTGACACACTTTCCCCCTTGACTGTCTTGTCACAAAGGACCTCCTTTATACTGCTAATTGCCTCTGTTGTGTTGGCTTCATCAAAAAACAAAACCGAGTTAAATCCATACTCTTGTTTGTTGATAGAAGCAATGTCTTCTGCCTCTCTGACTTTTGTGTAAATCATCTCTGATGTTGTTCCTCCATGTACCTTGACCAACTTCATGTTCTCAGTGGCCACTCCACTTCTCTGCAACTCACAAAGAAATTTGATGAGTCGTGTTTTACCACACCCAGTCTCTCCCATGATGATGACGGGGATGCCACACCTGAACCGCATATGTATTGCCAGCATCTTCAATATGTTATCTGTTGTCAGCTCATATGTTTCATCTGGGTCAACAGGCCACTCAATTCCAAGAACATTGCAGATTCGCTCTATTTTCTCCTGTCTGGGAAGGGAATCAAAGTCAATGTTGAAAGGGACTCTCTGTAGCTTTAGGCCTTCATACAGCTCTTTTGTCATGACGTTGCGTTTTATCACCTTTTTAGAGGTAGGTTCAACGGCATCAACAAAGTTCTGGTCATTGGGCTGAAGATGAAAACCAATAAAGGTCATGGACACATGGTCATCGTTAAAGAAGATATAGGGATGAGCTTCTGTTTCCCATCTCTTCCGAATCAGAAAGGGGGCCAAGTCTTCATCTTGGATACCAGTCAGGTCCATTGACAGCCTCCCAGGACTCTGGTCAGAGATGCTGAGTGATGGAGTGGCAAAGTCCTTTGCCATCAGAATCATGAAGTCCACCACAAAGGTTTTGAATCCAGTTAGGGTGTCCCCTGTAAAATTGGCATCGCAAAAGACAGATGTCTCACAGTCTCTCAACTGTAGGTTAAGGAACCAGGTAAAATTTCTCAGTTCTGCCCAGGAAGGATCTCCAATGCCACAGTGAACGAAAAGCATCTGAAGACATTCAGCATGTGATCCTTCAACACCTTGAAATGTGAAAAGATTAAGATCTCTGTGGTTATGAAACCGAGTGAGGTACTGGTATGGCCGTTGAAAAGCTTCACTTCTGAATTCTTCATCATCCATCAGTGGGTCTTCATTGCATACTATGGTGGGATCTTGTTGCTTCCTCTCCTCTAGCATCAGCACATCTTTAGGTGGTCGGCAGAAAATATTTGGGAACACGTCTGTGAAGGAGCTGTTCAAAGTTTGAGCCTGCACAGAGAAAACAGAAAAGAAATGAATCACAAGCTCGGGTAAATAAATGTGTAAAGTTGATCAAATGAGAAATGACCGGTGTAAGTACTAGACTCTTACCTGCCGTGAAGCTTTTCTGGTCGGCTTGAGAGTTGGCTCTAAAATCTCTATGAGATACAACTGCCTGTCACTGCACTTCCACATCTTTCCTTCGGAGTCCATTAGATAGCGCAGGATCAGCAATTTGAAAATAAACTCATGGAGGCCTTTCTGCACCTTTTAAAACACACGAAACACAAACCATTAGCACTATATGTAAAGTGTTAAGGTAGGTCTTATTAAAAAGCGTTACTTCACATTGAGACTCATTATTACCGACGACGTGACATCAAAATGGAACATAGTGAGGTTTCTCTTATGTGGGGTGCTCAACAGAGATTGGAGGATGACATTCTCATCAACATTAGGCTCAATCAAGCGAATACATTTCATCAGGGAGGGCTGTTTGGTTGAGTGCTTCAGTTTTTCATAGAGCCTCTTGATGTAGAGAGATTTACCTGAAAGTGTGAAAAAAAGTACAAATACGTTTAGAAATGATATATTCACATCAGTTTGAACTGTCAATTTGAAATAGCCAAGTACTCATATGTATACGCACCAACACCAGCCCTTTTGGATGAGACAACCCCAACACATAGGCGGTCTTTGAATGCAGCTGCAGCACTGCACTGATTATGTGGGACGACATAGTGTTTATGGAGGTATTTCTGGATCCTCGCCAGTGGCTCTTGGGGAACCATGTGCAATCTGTACTGACTGAACACCGATGGAAGGTAGGCATGCTCCCGTTCTGAGCTGCAGATGATAACAAGACTGTAGTCCTTCCTGCTCTGCTTTTTCATTCGCTGAAAAAAGTTCTCGACTTTAGAGCTAACCTCATATGTGAGCAGATCCCCATACAGTAAGGTGTATATCTTCTGTCCTCGGTAGCCGGTGCTGAGACATCGTCTGAGGAATAGCTCCACCTGCTCGTAAGGTGTTGAGGAGTTGCACAGGAGGACTTCATCATAAGTGGGGAGTATCTCACCCTCACTATTCATGTAAATGGAAATGCAAGATGTCAAGACTTCATCATATGGGCAAACAATGAGGTTTGGATTTCCAGTGACCAGGCCTTTGGGTAGCTGTCTGTTAGTGAACTTCAGGGGGGTCTTGTCTGAAAGGTCTTCTTCATTGTCCTTTTTTTCACCCTCATCTTCTTTGACGGCCAGGATCTCCAAAAGTCTCCCGAGACTTCTAATGTCAAGAATGTGTGGAAGAAAACGCGTCATGTCTTTCATATATGCATTCCATATGCAATCAAATTTCGGGGAACCACTCGCTTGTTCCAACATACTTGACATAGGATCCAAATCGCTAGCGAAGTCCGGATCTCCCAGCTCACTTCTTTGCACCACTACAAAGGTCTGAAACTCAATGTCCTCATTTTGCTCTTGTGGTTTGGTGAGGATTTCATACTGGAGTGCATGCCAGACTTGCCTCAAGTCTGCGGTGGTGCAATTTGGTTTGATAAAGGAGAGCATCATGAGAACTTGGTCCTCGACATGGCTGACTTTTTGCTGAGTCAGCTTGCTGCACAGGTAGACGATCTGCTCGGCCGTGAAGTAGTTCAAGTAGTAATGTTGAGATCTCTGTTTGTCCACAAAATCCATCCAGTAGTCCAGGCATTTCTCCATTTTCCTGCAGAGTTCAGGAAGCTCCTTCTCTATGCTGCCCTCCACAATGACACTGATAACACTATCCAGACTGAAGTCCATCAGGATATTGGGTTCCTCGCTGCTGAAGCAGCAGTTGATTTGAGCTTCCCAGTGTCTGAACAGAGGATTTCCAGCAGTGTAGAGGGCAATGAATGCTTCAGCTAGTCTTTGAACGCTGTCAAAAACCTAAAAAACAAATACAGATGGATAGATGCAACTATTCGTACACGGTCATAATATATTTTGGCAACATTCCTTTGAGTAATACCAAGTCGTCACGGTTGATGTCAGTAGATATCAGCTATGACATTTTCAAATCTGATGAAAATCCTTAAATGTTAATTAAACACAGCTCTACCAGATTGCAGATTATTAAAGTATATTACCATAAAAAGGAAAATATTTAAAAGATACCTCTGCAAAGTGATCAACATCATTCTGCCCCTGATCTCCTTTCCCAGACATTAGCATGAGTTTGTTCTGCAACTCCCGCAGATCTTCGAGAGAGTAGTAGCGCATCTGCAAGCCCTCGTCATGATCCTCTGTTATCTGCAGCTTCAGGGCGGTGTCAAGACTCAGCTGAAAAAAAACAAAAAACAAAAATACATATTTATACATAAATTCGTAGGAACATTTTAAGACAGAATGTGAAAGTATGGCGATTTTATTTACCTTCTTGACACCTTCCACACTGATCAGGTAGGTTCCCTTGTTGTTGATGGCTGATGCTAATGAGAGAGAAGACAGCTCCACAGACCCGTGACTTTCCTTCACAGTCTTGAGCCATTCCAAATGGCGAGCGCTGTCCCGCTACGAAAGAAGACAGTAATTGAGTGCTTAAATATACATTTTCAGTTTAATTAGATAAGGGTATCACTTAAACTTCCTATCGTGACTTAAGGACACCACTATTTATGTGACCGCTTAGAGTTTGTCTATTATCGATGCATTAAAAAATAGGGCTGAGATAAAACCTTAATTCTTTTTCTTCATTAATATTATATTTAGAGCTGCAACAATTAACACCATTGGGTGAATTGACATTTCACATAATCGTTTCTATTATCAATAGATTAATATACTATCAAAACAGTCTCTACTTGAAGCCCTAACTATACTAACAAAAGTGGCAATGAAATATCCATTAATCGCCCATGTAAGTTAAAAAAAATTGGGATCATCTACAGATCCTAGAATTGTGATAAGTCATGGTGTAGTATATAAGATTTCATCTCACCAGTTTTTTTGGAAGGTTGCTATCGTTCTCTAAAGCTCTCCACAGCTTCTTCAGCACCTCTTTGAAGGCATGAAAACCTGCGTCTGGTTTTAGCTCATAGAGCATGGAGGAGTAGCCCAGGACGGCGTCGTGGAAGCAAGCCACGCGATCCACGTCCATGTCGTTCTCTCCCGCAGAGATGGAAGCCAGGTCAACGAACACCTTCAGCTCATTGATGTCTGAAAAATCAATAACACATTGTTTAGTTATTTCTCAGAAAAGGCATGCAGGGGGAATCGGTGCTACTCTGCATGCGGTAACTATTTTTTTTTTTTTACCTTCAAGCGCATCCTTTACCCACTTCACAAAATGCCCTCTGAGTCCCAGTTCATGTAGGCAAAGTCTGCGGGGCTCAGTGATGTCCACCAGAACCATCTTTGCCTGCATCAGATCGTTGTCGATCCGGCTGAGATGCTCTTGCTGAAAGTCTGCATGACTCTGCGAAGGGAAGAAGAAGAATGTCAGGTTTAAAGCAGGGGTTTAAAGCAGGGGTCACCAACTCTGATCCTGGAGGGCTACCCTGGGTGCAGGTTTTTGATCCAACCAAGCAGCCACACACCTGATTCTACTAATCAGCCATTAGAGCCCTTGCTAACGACCTTATTAGGTTCTCCAGGATCAGGGTTGGTAAGCCCTGGGTTTATATAATAAGATAAGAATAAATTTTTGGCAACTCACAACTTCTGTGAGTGTCTCCAGTACTCTGAAGTCCCCTTGAAGACAAAGCGTCTCTTTGACCTTCATTATGATTTGAGCCGATGCCACAGCGAGATGGAGCTCGTGATACTGCTCGATCTGTTGAACCCTGCTGTGGATCCACTGCTTGTCGGTCGACTTATCGACCCTGCACATGATGCCCAGGTCCTGTGCCAGCTCCTCATACTTGCCCTTGTATGCTTTGAAGAGCCGGTTGACCTCCTCCAGACGTATGCTGCCATTCTTCAGACAGGTGTAGATGTCTCTGTAATCGGCGTAGCAAGGCTCGAAAATGTCGTCGTGTATGACCTCGGGCGATGCCCTAATGTCGGCCACTTCGTGGATGTCGGGGTCTTCGTCGCCCAGCTCCTCGCGGGCCAAGCGTCTGGCTTGTTCCTCCCAGCATACTTTGAATATGTAACTCTCTCTGAACGTGTACAGGACCTCCGCCATGTCTCGGAACTCTTCGTCTAGAGAGAAGTAGGTGACGACCCCGGCTGTCACAGAGGGCACTTTCTCGAACGGGTGGACCTCCATGAAACTGTCCAGGGGCATGGCTTCAATATTCACCTGCTGCCTCGCTTCCATGTCTTCAAGCTCAACTAGAACCAATCACAGAGTCGTGTCAAAGGAGTTACTCGTAAGCAACTGGACTGGTTCCCTTTCATCCAAAAGGCTTCTTCAGTTCTGGCCTGATGATGAAAACCAGGAGCTTATATCTCTGGATCACAGAGGGTGAAACTGTGATCCAGAGATGAGAATGAA
Organism: Eupleurogrammus muticus; assembly: GCA_036785175.1. NCBI lineage: Eukaryota > Metazoa > Chordata > Actinopteri > Scombriformes > Trichiuridae > Eupleurogrammus > Eupleurogrammus muticus. Next base: position 3,612,718 of record JAYKQN010000011.1, read on the forward strand.
TGAGGCCATCTATGTCCATTTAGAAAGACCAACTTTGAACAGAAGAGGTGGGTTACGTCATAATCTATCTGCTACATTTCATCCTGCCTTGAGATCTCATCCCAGGAAAATTTAATTGCGACCATTGTTATAGAATGAGGGTTGTGGTCTACAGTTTCACCCTGTGATCCAAAGATAGAAGCTCCTGGCTTCCATCATCAAGCCAGAACTGAGGAGGCCTTTTGGATGAAAGGTCTTCTTCTCGTTTGACACTACAATGACCTGCAGTGAGAATCTACACAATTACAGATTTGTTAAACGTGTTGGAACTTCACTACCACATCAAACGGACTTTTTTCCTCCACGTTGCAGCGGCTATCATACCTGTCATATGTTCCTCAAGTTTGCAGCTCATCGCTAAGAAGACGTCGACCAGCTCCTTCTCATGGTACACAGCTTCAACCTCATCCTGTCTGCACTGCAACAACCTCCTCATTTTGGCATTGTCCTTGTAAAGCTCATTCCCAGAGAGGCAATCTGTTGACAATGATAAGTGCATGCATCTTAATATGTCTATTATAATCATAACGTTGCAAGGTATCAAGTATGAATTAAGGTATCAGGTAATTCACTGTCTCCAGATGCCGAATTAAAGCATTTGCTCTTCGTTATTGATAAGCTCCAACACACAAGAACATAGAACAACATACACACACACACACACACGGTTGAATAATTCAGGGCTAGAAAAAAAAAAAAAAAGTTGAGTGCACGAAAATTAGAATGAATGAAAAGGTAAATGTTTTTTCTTCCTGGTGTACTTTTATTGTGAAGAGGAAGCAAGAATTTAACAGGATAATGTGTCCCCCCCCCAACACAGGTCTTTGCTTGCTGCTGCTATATTTATACTAATATTGTTATTGCACTAGCCATTACAGCAACAACTACCTCATAATGCACATAGCTGGGACAATCAGTGTTGTCTTGTTTTGTCTTGTTGAATCTGTCTTTCCACATCCTACTACTTATGTCTTGTCCTGTCATACCTGTTTGTTCGTTCCTAGTTTAGCAACACTAGGCAAAAGTAGCCTTAAGCTACTGCACTTTACCATTGTTTATAATGTAGTTTAGGATTGTCTCGTCTTGCACACCTGCACTTTAATAGTGTTGTACATGTAAAATGCAGAGGATAGTGACAAACGCAATTTCCATTCCTTTGTATGTCAAGTACATGTGAAGGAATTGACAACAAAATTGACTACTTAATGCTATGTATGTTGAAGTAAAAACACTGAACGTTATAAAACATTGCTTCTATGTTATTTGGCGGGTGGTGGACATTTGGATGTCGCACAGTTGCTTTTAAAATTAGTTCAGCTTGTTTCTCTAAGAACTTTAAACCAACAATACAATTATATGCAGGTGTCTCCTTCAATGAAAAACACCCCCAGTGATTAAATATAAAAACACAAGTTTAAAAAATGCTTGCTCAGCTCTTTCATCCAGTTGAGCTCAAAACAACCGAGGTGCAAAATGATATTGTATATGTGGCTTAATCCTGGATAAAACACTGATGTGCTTGCACAGGGGACACTGATAAGCAACTACGGACGGTTCCTGGATCAGATTCAAAATTAAGATGAGAAATTTCCAAAATTGTTTTACAATTTGTTTTAACATCGGCTTCATCATTATAATCGATAAGCACAAGTAAAAATACACAACACTATGTACAAAATTCGTAGAATTTTTTGATCCACATACACAGTATGCATTATGGACATAAGAATGGAGAAAAAATACTAATAAATAGCAAGAAAAAAGTATGCATAAGCAAAGCATATATACATACATACATGCACGTACATACCTACATACATACACATACACACATATTTACATATATATATACACGCACATACATACATGTACACATACATACAAATCTGATCAGTGTTCTTACCGATCTTCAGCAGATCTAAGAAGGCATCTCTCCTCTTCAGAATGATGTTGAGCAGGCTGATCTTAATGTCTCCACGAATGACCTGTTCGTTGATGGATGTGAATGATGATATGGCTACGGCAATTCTGTCTCTGGCGTCTTGAGAGAGTTTATCGATCAGCTTTTCCTCCGCGCCTGCAACAAGAGAAACAACCTCAGCAAATATTAACGCTGCTTGTGCGCGTGCGATTTCGAGATTTTATTTTCTACACTACGGAACGGATGAATATCGATCTGAGACGTTACTGTGTAGTTGGAAAATGTTCTTGGCGGCAGTCCAGGAGAGGAGGTGCTGAATGACGACTTCTTCGGCTTCCTGACAATTTCCATGGTGGTCCCTTGGCCAGGATTTCTGGATAATGGCCGAGATGAGATTCGCAAACTTCCAGTTTATCTTGAGCCTCTCAAACAGTTTCCCCTCAGACTTGGTCTGCATGTGAGATAAAACAGCAAAAAGCACGATACAGCGTAGGCCTTAGGAACTGTGTCATTCACATGCATTATTGCACTCATTTGTAATTCTCTAGGTTTTTTAAGTTCTTCATACCTGACACAGAGACGTAACAGCCTCGAGAGCACACTTCTCAACACTGGCAGCAACATGTGGGTGTAAATCATTCAGCTCCTCTATCTTTGTGCAGTAGAATTCAACTTGATCCAGAGGAGATTCCTGAAACCGCACGTACACACACACACACACACACACACACACACACACACACACACACACACACTATATTAAATATTTTTTTAGATGATTACTATGGAGATAAATTAACTTATAATGAGAAAACATGCCATTTTATAACATGTGTGATGGAGACAGCAGCATTAACATAATAATTGCAGCCAGGGCTGTTCAGAGCTTCTGTAGATGCGTCACACACCTGTTTGTACTTGCCCTCAAAATCCATAGTGAACATCTTTCTCCACTCGTTTGTGCAATCCTCATCTTTGAAGCGGATGGAGATTATGTTGTTCCACATCTGTAAAAAGGGGAAAAAGCCACCAGCGAATGAATTGTCTTCCAGTTTTTCTGTACCAGGGAGGGCATTGCGCGCGTCCGTCTGCAAATTTTATTAATGAAATATCGCTCACTTCGATCTCCGCTGTGGCCTCGACCTTCAGGAACATGGAGGTCACACCGCTGCTGAGCAAACGCTTCCTGTAGGACTGGCTGATCCAGTCTCTCATGATGACCATTGCGTGAGAGATCACCTTGTCTTTAGCATATCGCTGCGCTCCGTCCCCTTCTGCAGTCTCCTGAATGTGAATTATTAGAATTTGATATTAAAAAAAACAAAAAAACAATCATACGTCTGAAACATCCATATGAGTCATTTAGAATGTACTTACCTGTTGCTTGTTATATCCAACAAATTCGGACACTGATGCAACCAGGTTCATGCAGGCAACAGGAATTTCAGGGTAGTTCTGGTTATAGGAGGTTGGTTTAACTCCTCTGCAGATCTTTTCTAATAGTTTTACTGCAGTTTCCAGGCAGTTTTTCCTGTACTCCTCAGTAAAATATCTGTGTATAGGGCATACGATAACAACAGATAGAAGAATAAAAAATGCAATAACACTTGTTTAATAAAGTGCAAAATGTAAAATGGTCTGTACACTGACAACAAGTGTCCAGAGAGTTTATGTCCATGCTATGATATTAAAAATTCATCTAAACTATTGAATGTGCAAGTAAATTACCTGTATTTTTCCTCAATGAGAAGGCCTTGGATGTGTGACAGAATGTCAGAAACCTTCCGTAAAACATGAAAAAAAACAATGCACACGTTTCATTATTTGGCAAGATAAGACTCTCAAAAACCTTTTTAAAAAAAAATAAGAAGAAGAAGAAGAAATTTTGTGTTCATGCTGTTTTCTTGTCATTTGAAAGTAGCAATTTCCAAAAATCACAATGTTGTATGATTTTTTGAAAATATCAAATGGTGTAACTGAAAAAGAATGATAAATTTCAAGTATTTAATCCACGTAGAATATAAAACAAGTTGATAGTATAAGGTTTTTAAATTTTTTTTTAAACTATTTTAAGAGAGTTAAATTATCTGGTATCAAGGTTTTTCGGGTTACACGTGACATTTTTCACTTCGCCCTTTAATTTAATCATTTCTAATCACTAAGCAGTTTCACTTGACATCTGTGGTGCAAAGTTTTTTTTATTTTATTTTATTTTTTATTCTATTATTGTGATAAAGGGACATTTGAGGAACAATGTCAAAAATGTCATGTGTATAACCCTAAAATCTTGGTACCAGGTTTAACTCTCCTAAATTCTTTTTTTTTTTTTATTAAAAAAAATTTAAAAAACAGCGGATTAAATATTTTAAATGTATCATTCTTTTTTATTTACTCAATTTGACAAAAAAAAAAAAAGTTTGTCTGTTAGACCAAAAATTTTGTAAAAAATTCTTTTCTAATTTTTCCAAAATCCAAAAATTTTTTGTAATTTATTAAAATATTCAAATGACAATAAACCAACAGAACCACAAAAATTGACTTTTTTTAATCTTGACAACCATTATTTGCCATTAACCCAAAGAATTTTTTCCACAGCTGTAACGGACTTAAAAAACTTAATAAACCTCCACTCACCTCCACCTTGTAGGTGATATCCTGAGGAATCTTAATGAGGACAACGTGCAGCATGTCCAGCAGCTCACAGCCGACGCTGACGCTACACTCCACCAGTTCATCGAGTGTCATCAAGTACAGGAAGGATCGCGCCGCCAGCGGATCCACCTCCATCAAGTAACGGTGGCTGTTCGCCAGGTTCACCAGCGCCCTGAGAGCGAGCGAGAAGAAAGGAGCGGTTAATGTGCACCAACATGCACCCGCTTCAAAATGAAGCATCATGGGGAGATACGCTTTGGCAAAGGTTCGCTCACTTTCTTTCTTGGCTGTTTATGTATGTTGAGGTCACATCAAGGCCTTGCAAACCCGCCCAAGACGCGCCGCACTTTGTGTTTCCAGCCCGTGGCGCCTCAAAGGGCTTGGCGCTGCCTCTGAGCAGGTGGAGGAGCGGGAGAACCAGGATCCACCGACTCATCCCCATGGATTTCACAGTTTTTATCAGCGCTATCAAGTACTCCTGCATACTGTAACACAGATAAGTTTCATAAGAATCGGAAGGGAAAAATGTGCCGAAGAAATTACAAATAGATAAACTTTATTTGTTTCAATCACCTCAGAGCTATATATTTTTTTATTTTATAAATTAGAGATTATAAACATCCACCCGGCATTTAAAAAGTAGATTATTATGGTACTTTACTTTATTTTCACGACTATAAGGCACACATTAAAGTCTTATATTTTCTTCAAAATGTGCGGTGCGCCCTATGTATGTATGTAGGGGAAATGTGGGCATGGATTGTAGATAAAATAATGGGGATGTGCGTTATGCAGAACATCGTTGTTTTGACAACCTGAAAATGGTAAAGAGACACGCTGATAAAGCACAGTTTAAACTGAAGGAAATCAGCTACGAGGAGGAACATGGAAATCAAGCAGCCGCCAGAGAATTTAAGAATTAATGAGAGACGCAGCTGAGTTTCTGCAGACATAAGGCAGGTGGTGTTGGAGGAAAGACTCGATCAGTGGATCACCGAGCAAAGAACGAGTGGAAGAAGCATTCTGATGATCACCAGTCGACTAAAAGCAGTAAAGCTAGCAGAAGAAATGAAAATTGAACATTTCTCTCTGTGCTTTCTTTTCATAAAACGGAGCCGTTTTTCCATCTGGACCAGAACTACGGTAGCACAGCGGATTATAATGAAAAGCAGAAGCACAGTTTCACTAAGAGCGGAAAGCAGCGCCTGGCGAGTTACGCCACAGTTGATTGTAGACGCTTAGGCTGACGTGACATGTTTGATGGAGATTTAGCTGCTGTTGGAATTAGAAACAGAGGATGAGGACTTTGATGGTTTGATTGACGACATTAGTGCTTGTTTTATTCGTGTGTCCACAATTTAGACTCTTTATATAACGGGCACCTACACAGACTTGCTGGGTCCATCTTAGACGATGTGTCCCATCCACTGCATGGTGAATTCCAGCCTCTTCCCTCTGGTCGTAGGTTCAAAATGCCCGCATGCAAAACCAAAAGATATCGGTGCAGCTTCATTCCATCAGCCACTAAGGCCCTGAACACCACATTATGATTATCTTCTGTCTTTCTTTTAGCTTTTTATCTTCTTACCCCCCCCCCCTTTTTTTAATCTATTTTAGTTACTTAAATATTCATTTTAGAACATATCAAGTCAGGAGCATCTGTCTGTCTGTCCAGCTGTCAGTACTGTTTGTTTGTTGTTTTTTGCCGCTGTTGTCTGCTGTTTGTTTGTTGTTTTATCCTGTTGTCTTCTGTTGTGTCTTTGCCAATGTTTTGTGTGTTGTTGTGAGCCTGCACTTTTTTACCTGCAACCAAATCTACCCTTCTGGGTATCAATAAAGTCACCTTACCTTGTGTTTTACCATGCCCGCGGTGATTAAAAAATGTTAGTACTTTGTAATCAATACTTACATAAAGCACAACCAAACTCAGTTTAGCTCCCACTCTATTAGTGTATATATCTATCCCTGTATATAAAACCTGCGCCCTATAATTAGGTGCCTTATGTGTGTGTTAAATACAGTAATGACACTGAACTCAAACTGCGCCTTTTAGTACGGAGCACCTTATGGTCTTGAAAATACGGTAGTGACGCCTGTGATGACGTGATTCAATAAAAGGATCGTGCACTTACTTTTTGATAAAGGCGACATCCTTAGAAAATCCCGCCCAGTACGTCAGGAAGCCATCTTTGTCTAGTTTGGGCAAACACAGCGCCGTGCAGAGCCGGTGGAGCTCGGCGTTGTCCAGCCTGAGACGGTGCTGGTGGTATACGCAGAGGAGGATCACGGCCGCCCTCATCGGGTCCTGGACGTACAAACTCTTTCCTTCTCCTTCCTTCAGCAGCTGAGGGATCATCTTTGTCAGCATGAACTGCTTCAGCAACTTCCTCACCTAGGAAATCAGGAGGAGAGAGAGAGAGAGGGTCGAGAGTTAAATTCACAGAATACATTTTCTTTACTTACTTTTACGGTCGGTTTCACTTTAAATTCTTGAGCTCCCCAGCATTAAATCTCGACACTCTGACACTGGCGAGACAGATTTACTTTCGCACACAAAGGTTTTGAACTTACGTCATCTTCTCCGTAGCCTAAGGAGTGCCATTTCCTGTGAGTATCCTCGAAAACGAAAGGGTTCCCATAACTCTGAAAGAACTGATTGAGCTGGATCAGAAAACTCTTCACGTTGGTGTCGGTCCAGTTCCTGAGGAGATCAAATATGGTCTCCAGCATTACGTTTCCTGCGATCTCTCTGCCTTTAACCAGACTGTTCCTTTGTTCAGGCCAGAGGGTTTCTTTGATGCGTTTAATCATGCCCTTTTGCTCCACACAGACGATGTCGTCATATTGGTGCCAGTCCCCTGTTACAGAAACACACAACAGACATGTTCAATTTCTATTGGCATGCAGGAAAATGTAATAATAATAATAATAATAATAGCCGGAGGTTACGTTTACCGTCCTCATTGACGAGGTGGGACTTCACAAACAAGCATCTGTTGGTGGTGTGGGTTGAAGAATCCAGTTTGTAGATGTGCTCATACTCATATTTGTCCTTTTTATGCCTATAGACGACATATTTGTACGGTATCGACACGGATTCGGCTTCTTTTTTTGTCGTTACCACGCTGCCCTCGACCAGAAATCCGTGTTCCTCGAGATCCCTGCGTGAGCGTCAGAGACAGGAGGTTAAAGGTCAAACCTGGATGTATACCTGTGCAATTGAATCATATTTGAGACGCTAAAAACAGCTGAATTAGTTCAATTTTGGCTTAAAGAACAATTAAAACAGTTATCCCATTATCAGAATTACATTTTCTGTCTGACAACTAATTAATGAATAAACTTACCTTGCAGCTCCAGAAATTCTTAGGAAGTAAAATGCAAATATACCTTATATTGAAAATGTTCCTAATACTGTGATAGAGCAAATAAAGATCATCAAAATTAAATCTCCGCCTAATAAAAAGATCTTGTTTCACAGTGAATATCATCTTGGAAAAATTAGTTAGTAATTCCTAAGTAATCCAGAAATTATTAGTCCAATATATGATCAATATTTATGAAAGGATAGATGGATATAAGTTGAACTATTTAAATTATAAGAGTTTTTTTAGAACTGGTGTAACCAGTTAAACTGACTTTTGCTTTCTACAGATAAAAGTACATTTTTTTTGTGTTGTAGCGGACACTTTTCTAATGCATGCAGACTTTTATCAGGTTAATCAGGAGGACTAAATATAAGTATAAGTATAAAAAGAGGCAAGTTTAATGTAGTAAAAGCACCATTTAGGGCAGACTAGTTGCATCTGATAGCATCTGACTGCACCAGTCTTCCTATCAAAGTGAATCAATGACTGAATAGGGAAGAGTGTGTTTTAGGAGTTTGTGGAAATGCAGGTTTCATTGATTGGTGTGCCCAGGCATGGGGAGGCTCTTTGCTGGTGTACCTGCTCACAAAAAGCTCTACTAGGTTTTCCTCCCACTTCCCGATGTGAGAACCGGCCCGGATGAAGATGCGATCTTTTTCTGGATCGATTTTGAAATCCTTTGAGAGAACCGCGTGAAAGTAGATGGTGAGTCTGTCGCGGAGAGCAATGTTCTTGTTACTGGACGGCCTGAAAAAAATATAGATATAGATTAAAAAAAAAATTATAATGAGGGAACGCAAACTGGCAAAGTTGATCAAAAGAAACCTGAGAGGAGTTCACCTTTTGGGCGGCGGGCCGGCTTTAATTTTCTTGCTGTCCTCCGTACTTTCCTCGTCAGTGTCTGAGTTTTGTTCTGCAGTCGAGTCCTTGCTGCTCCCAGACTGATGATTCTCCACGTGCTCGACCGGCTTCTGTGGATCCACGCTGGAGCCTGTGTCTTCAGCCTGTAGAAGGTGAAGAATGTACTTGTAGGAAGTATGCATTACCATAGAAGATGGAAGCTTCAGTGGGTTTTTCATGTCTGGCCAATTAAGGCTGTGTTGGACTGTAAAATAGTCTCAATAGACACTTTGTACAGTAGGAGATAAACATACATTGAGATATGGAGAGACGTGCAAATTTAGTTATTGAAAGAAAAAGGTGACAATTTATGTTGAAAGTGAAATTGTGTTGAAAGGAAAAGTAAAACGAGACTTGTGAAGAAATCGCTTATTTTGTACATTTTCCTGAAAATGCTAAATTTATATGTACAGGGTTCCCACACCTTTTTCATGAACAAATTTAAGCACTTTTCAAGCACCAGTTTTTCACTTTTCAAGCACCAGTTTTTCACTTTTCAAGCACCAGTTTTTCACTTTTCAAGCACCTTTAAATAGGTAGCCTACTCGTTGTGTTTGCCATGATGGTCATGAGAATGTATGACATAATAGTATGGGTCTAATTATCATTATTTCATCTGGTGGTAGATTGAATGTTTGGATTTTTAACTAATTGTGAATTGGCTTGTATTCTCAGCTTGTGAACAGTGCATTGTGTCACTACCATAGCGTAATAACAGTGACAAATGCCTGAAGGGGGCTAAAGTATTGTATGTATCAGCAGACGAGTTCTTTATTTTCACTGTGTGTAAAGGAATCGGATCAAGCGCGTAGCCGCTTAGGAAACATTTTTGTTTTCTCTTGGTTTATTGAGATAGACATCACAAAAATCCAAGCATTTTCACAACCTTGAAAACACTGAATTGAAATTCAAGCATTTTCAAGGAATTCAAGCACCCGTGGGAACCCTGTATGTACTTATAAATAAATGCATTCAGATGCAGATTCTGGACGCTCCTTACTTTTATGGTTCAAAGATCAGCCAATACAGGTGATTAATTATCACTTCAGATAAACTGTTTTCTCTCTTTACCTTGGATGAAGCCTGAGGACCAAAAACCATCTTTTGTTCCGGAGCCGCAGTTTGCTTCTGCTCCTGCTCCTGTTTCTGCTCCTGTTTCAGTTTCTGCTCCTGTTTCTGCTCCTGTTTCTCCATCTTATTCTGCTTGGTTTGTTCCGTCTGCTTCGCCCTTGTGTCCACGTTGGCGTTCTCGTCAATGACGGTTCCTTTGGCGTTGGCGGCGTCTTTCTTGGCTTTCGGGTTTTTGTTTTCGGCCTTTTGATCCTTCGTCGTCCCATCGCCCGACCCAGGCTGAGACGGCGTGTTCGCATTGTTGTCTCCCTCCATGTCTTTATCTGGAGCTACATCAGGCTGCTCCGCTCTCCTTGTCTCTACAGCGTCTTCAGGTCGTGCAGCAGCAGCAACATTGGCCCCGGAGGAACCAGACTGGCTCTCGAGTGAGGAGAGCTCCTCTTGGAGCAAGTCAGACGTTTTCTCCCTCGCGTTGTCGGAGCTTTCGCTGTCAGAAGAATCGCGTCCGCCCGGCAGTTTCTTCTCATGGTTCTTTTCCAGAGAGACATCAGAGATGCTCTGATCGTGGTCTGAGGACAAGCCATCTTTCTTCTTTTTGTTCTTCTTTTTCCTTTTTTTCTATCGAGACCAGACGGGAATAGACAATTCAATATTCGTAGGAAATAACGAAAAAAGGAGTCGCTGCATTCTTAAATCTTAGCAGTTGCTGACTTGCTGCAAAACAGTGTCTCAAAAAATATATAAACTCACCAAAGAACAAAAAGTTCCAAAAAGAACCCAAAAAATCATTTGCATGAAGAGCTTCTTCGTGCTAGAAATTGAAAGTACTCACCCTTTTCTTGGGGTTATTGGAGGTCTCTTCATTGGGCCGTTTGGGGGACTTACTATCATCGTTGTGCAAGGGGTCTACATTTTTCACACCTTTGTCACTTCTGCCTTCGGGGTCTGACACCAAGGACTTGGGTTCATTTCCTGCATCTGGAAGATGGTGCACAAATCATCAGAGACGTTTGTGGAAAACCCCCGTAACTGTCAGAATGAGTAAGCGTTAACTTGCACTGCCAGCCGAGATAGAAAAGGAAGTGGCATCAAAACCTCACACATGATAGAATTTTTCACAACACAGTTAAATAAGGTTCATTTTAATGCCATTTTACAGAAAGTTAATACATTTGACACAAAATTGCTGGTAAGTGCCCACTCATATTTATGTTCATATGTAATGTAAAAATGCAAACTACATATCAGTATATAGTTATATATAGTTGGAAGAGTTGGAATTAAAAGTGGAAGCTTATTCAGGCACATTTATATAAACTTGAACAAGGAGAATCAATCAAATGTGAGATGTAACTCCACTCTGATTTCCTAGCCTAGACATACTGCAACATTCACTGCCAAAATAAAGACTACTTTCTTATTAATTTACCCCTATATGAGAATTCTATTCAGGAACTGGGCTTAATTTCACTAAGTGAGGTCATATATCTACACTGCATGCAGCCTTGAACACAAGGATCTAACATATCTGTTTCTAGTGGGAGACAGTCAGAAGGATGATTCCCTATGCAATGACATATTGCATCTATATCAAATGACTGAATGAAGAATATAGCTGTAGATTCACACACACAAATACTAACTGTAACATGAAGTGTAAAACCCAAAGTTCTTTAATCAGAATAAAACAATTGCAGTAAAAATAGGTGTTCACTTGAACTCCATGTGGCATTCTTTTACATCTGTTTTCATTTTACAAGTTACAAACACCCTCAAGTTTGAACCAAGGCCAGTTAGAATGAATGTGCCTTTTATTCGTTGGTACATAATAACACAGCTCACAAAACTGACCTTGACCTTGACGGTAATGTAACTGTATGTAAATAGGCTGCTACTTGAGGTCAGAAAATGACAATTGATGACGACTCATTTTGTCGTTTTTGTGTAAATCACTTCTGCTTTGGTAAGTGCAAATAAAGATCTATTAAGTTATGTAATGTGAAGTCCTGTGATAACAGAATGCAACAAGTTGCATTCATGGTGCTACTTTTTTTTATTTCATCTGTAGTTGAAGGTTCTAATCAGACATTTCGCAGGCAACAGTCACAACCAAAATCACTTCAGTAACTGAATTATGTCAGTAACTATTTATTTGAATTTAATTCAACTTTCTATCTTTTAACTTACCCTGTGTAATTGCAGGTTGGACAAGCCTCAAGCCACACTCACTGCAAAACTTGGCTGTTTTCTCCAAAATACTGTGGCCACAAGATGAGCACTTCATCTTCAGAGCTGAGGTTTCTGCAAAATAAAACAAGACGGGTTTAATTGAAATTTACCACCAAAGACAATTCCAATTTTGCCAGTGGAGGCCTCATCATGAGACAGTTGTTAGCTCTGCTGATCAGTAGCAGGGGGCACAGCTGTGTCTTTCTTTTCCTTTCACTTTGAATGTTTCCTGAACAAACTGACCAGCAGATAATATATATCTATGAAACAATAAACTAAACTCTGCTGACTAATGTACAGTAATAAAACTCACTTCAGCCAAAGAACGGAAAAGAACGAAGAGGTCTCACTGCGTAGAAATACAACACCTAGAGAAATAATACACCGTGATGAAACTGATCCAATATGAACATAGAAAAGTAAAACAAATCGAAAGTAGTGGAAAAGAATGACTCAAAACTTATCACGGGGCATCAATCAGACACAAATCACCATAATACATCGTTTGCTTTTAACTCTTGAAATGTGTTAACCACTGAAATGTGTTAACCACTGCCTACTATAAGTCTTTACACTGAGAGTCAAACAACTTATTAAGATGTTTCTTTTTTCTCATTAAAAGCTGTAAAATAATTAGTAAAAACATAATTATCCGCAAGAATATTAAAAGAGAGGACAAGATGCAAACCGCCTAAAAATAGGAATATTGTTTTTCAACTACGGAGTGATTCCTCTCTCAAAGGAAGATCTTTGGTTTCACGGCTCAGCCAATCACATCTTTAGCTCACTTCCTGTTTCGATTTCAACCTATAACCTCATTTCACTGCAGTACAACTGAGGAAAACAACTTCAAAATGTCTGTTAATGCTAGTTTTGTAGCTAGTTGCCATCATTATGAAAGCATCCCTACATATTCATTATTATTCCTTAACAGCTCCTTTAGCATGTTAGCGGCGAGTTAGCTAACGTTACCATAGCAGCCAGTCTGTTAGCTGCGCGGCTAACGTTAGCCTCGTCAGTTTCCCCACGCTCGTGTGTCAAAAATCCACCTTTTGCGGGTTTAAAGACAAGCGTCAACGCACCTCGTTGCATCCGAACCGCACTTTGAGCCGGACTCACCCGCGAGTGTCACGTGACAACCCCCCCCCTCCGCAGGTGACGGCTAACGTTAACGCTCCCGCAGCCGAACTCGTCGTAATGTGACGTGAACTCCGACGTTTTAATCCGCGGGGGGGTTTATTTTTCGTGTTCGGCGGTCTCACCTGAGCCGAGGGCGTCACGAGCGCTTCTTCCGTCCCGCAGCAGCCAACATGTCCTCTCCCTCTGTGCGGGATGTGCGTTCTGCCCGGCGCAGAAAGCGAACTGAGCGGAGTTCTGTTCGCTTTCGTTTCCACGACTTCTGAAGTTTCGTTTGTCCGTAATGGGCGTCAACTTGTGATAAAGATAATATAATATTAATGGTACAAAATGTCCCAGAAGAATCACTCAACAGGTTTTTTAATACATATACACATACATAATAATATGTTCTACCTAACCTATTTATTATTATCATTATTATCGTTATTATTGTTATTATAAGGTCTTGGGTAAAATTAGCTTTCCATCCAGTTCAGATAAATGTTGATTATGTTGATTGATAATTTCTGAATTATATTTTTCTTTATTTGACACCTTGAGTTACTTTTAATATTTAACACAAAATAATGTACTATGGTTTTATTATCTATTTCCTATTAAATTATCCCTTTATTGTTTTTTTAGACTACTTAAAGTATGTGAAAGTGGCTCCACATTGATTAACTAAAACAATAAAACGATTAGTATAATATATTATAATAATACTACTACACAGTCTGCATAATAAGTTTCACATATACTTGTCATTGAATGTTTTAGACAACAGTATTTGGTCACTAATAGAATAAACTGGACATAACTGCCTGGCAGAAGTAGGGATCTCAACCAAAATTATGGATTAGTGGATGTGATTTTACTTTTGTTTCATTTCAAAACCTATTTGTTTCTTCAGGTGACATATCATGATTCAGGGAGATACAATATATATATTTTTTTAATTTTCTTACTTAAAATGACTACAATAAATATCTCTACACCCACAGGCACTATGCATGTACACCTGTGTCAGAATTGTTTTATGTTGCTGCGACAGAGCAAAAAAGATCCATGATGTCCTGGAATTTTAACAGGTTAAAAATGCTTGTAGTCACTTTTCTCTACACACACATCCTGCACCTTAAGTATGCATTAGCTATGTATGTGTACATGTGTGTATGTGCGTGTATATATGCAAATATGTGTGTATGTGTATGTATGTAGGTATGTATGTGCATGTATGTATTTATATATGCTTTGCTTATGCATACTTTTTTCTTGCTATTTATTAGTATTTTTTCTCCATTCTTATGTCCATAATGCATACTGTGTATGCAGATCAACAAATTCTACGAGTTTAGTCCATAGTCTTGTGTATTTTACTTTTTTATAGCTTTTATTTTCTTTAGCTTTTCTTTTCTTTTCTCTTTCTTTACTCTGTACGCTGCAGTAACAAGCAAATTTCCCCGTTGTGGGATCAATAAAGTCTTATCTTATCTTATCTTATGCTAACATTTTTTTTTGCATTGAATTGCTTGGTTTGTTATTAGATTACACAATCCCGCATATAGAAATTCACTTTGTCATTTACCATCACTTCGACATGGGGAAACAGCAGAGAAGGACTCATAGAGGAGGGCAGCAGGAAACTGGTTTTATGTTGCTGTGCTGGATAAAACGAAAGTGAAGAGGCAAAAAAAAAAAAAAATCATCAGACGCAAGTTAACGGCCCCAAAGCCAAGTCATGTCTACAAAACCATACAATGAGAAAAGAATAAAGTCCGTAGGCATGTTTGTACTGTAGCTGTATTGACCGTGTCCTGCAGATTCTCGGTGAAGGGTCACGAGCTCGGGCCTCCAGATGTTTGCTGTTGCCACAGAGAGTCATGTGACGCCTGTGGGTCGAGCGCCTCTCATGGGTGTAAACTGAGAAATCATAATCAAATCAGATTAATTCATGAAGCACATTTGCCCGATGAGATCTTATTGTCTGTGCAGCTTTTCACATGATGGACACTCAATGAGCGTAAAGAAATGGAGGCTCGTCATGTCTCGGGATGTTATGCTCTTATATTGTCAGCAGAGGGCAGAATAACCTGCCATTTAAACACATTTTGGACTCACAGAGTGCAGGGAGCTTGTAGTTGTGCAAAAATGATGCATGCATGAGTCTTGTTAAAAAATGAAAGTGGACATTGTTGAAATAGCAGCAAGCTCAGTCATGGAATCCAACAATGAATTATTGTCTCAGATACACACAAGTAGCCAACAGAAGCCAGGGCTGCAACTTGGAAATTTAGCTTTCAAAGGTATTAACGATTAAGCCTGAATATTAAATGTACGCGTCATCGTCACTGAAGGACAACCAGGCAGGTGTGGTGAAAATGAAATCTTCAGATTTACTGTTTAAGTCTACATTATTCAATTTATATCACACACACACACACACACACACAGTAATCATCTGTATATCAGTTTTCTTCGTATGTTTCCAACTTTTACAGCCTGTTGAGCCTTTCCACAGCTTTTTTCCTCATTAACCTATCATAACCGCGCTGCCAATCAGCCGCGACAGATTGCAAATGTCAAACGTATCAGAACAGACGGTAAACAGTTCATCAGTCGTGTCTGCGCATATCACAAAATTGCAGTGGCTCGATGCAAGAAGGAGTCAAGAGTTGGCAGCTGAAAAGAGAAAAAGAATCGTCACATGTCTGCAGATGAACACAAGTCGACGCCTGTGTGACGAACATTACCTGCACACCGTGCTGTAAATCACACCTTCGCCGGTACAGCAGGTGATACGTCACTTCACACGTGAGCACAATGCAATATGTACAGTGAAGAAGTATTTGCTATTTCTCCCACTTAGAAATCATGGAGGGGTCTGAAATTTTCATCGTAGGTGCATGTCCACTGTGAGAGAGATAAACTAAAAAGAAAATTCCAGAAATCACAATGCATGATTTTTTAATGATTTATTTGTGTGATATAGCGGCAAATAAGTATTTGAACACCTGTGTGTCATCTAGAATTCTGACCCTGAAGGACCTGTTAGTCCTCCCATTAGAAGTCCACCTGCATCCATGTATCATCCTTAATCAGATGCACCTGTTTGAAGTGGTTAGCTACATAAAGACACCTGTCCACCCCATACAATCAGCAAGACTTTTACTTGTAACATGGCGAAGACCAAAGAGCTGTCCAACGACACAAGAGAGAAAATTGTACACCTCCACAAGGCTGGAAAGGGCTACGGAGCAATTGCCAAGCAGCTTGGTGAAAAAAGGTCCACTGTTGGAGCAATCATTAGAAAATGGAAGAAGCTAAACATGACGGTCAATCTCAATCGGAGTGGAGCCCCATGCAAGATATCACCTCGTCGGGTCTCAATGATTCTAAGAAAGGTGAGGAATCAGCCCGGAACTACACGACAGGAGTTGGTCAATGACCTGAAAAGAACTGGGACCAACGTTTCCAAGGTTACTGTAGGTAATACACTAAGACGTCATGATTTGAAATCATGCATGGCACGAAAGGTTCCCCTGCTTAAATCAGCACATGTCAAGGCCCGTCTTAAGTTTGCATATGACCATTTGGATGATACAGAGGAGTGTTTTTCTGCACATGGGACAGGACGAGTGCACTGCATTAAAGAGAGGATGACTGGGGCCGTGCAATAAAAAAACCCCAAAAACTCACACATTTGATTTTCTTTTGGCGTTGAAGTCCACATGTGCGTAAATCACCTCTTGTGTTTGTCCTTCAAACTGTGATTGTTTGATGGCAAACATGGGCAGGTTTGCATAGACACAATGTTCTCCTCCTACCAGGCTTCCAGGGCTGGTGTTTGCAGGGCCCACTGCTGACGCTCATAGCGGAAACAGGCAAAAACGACATTAAACTCAACCTTCCTGTTTGTATTCTGCAGGACCCACATGAAGAGAGCTACCTCCATCCTCTCTCGTTGACTTTGCATGTGGGTTTGCTTCTAACCTACTTAACTTATTGATCTTCAGGACTATTTTTCAGTATATATATACTATATATTTCAACGAATATACAATATTTAACAGAAGTGTCAGAATCAATATATTTATTTCCTGTGACAGAACAAGAATAGACTTTACTAAAGATAAAAAAAAATTCTGAAAAACTGAACTGCAATGCAAGTTCAATGATTAATAGGATGAGAGTTCAAAGATAAATCATAAAATTATAGTAATCTCAATGAGGCTCATTACAGAACATGAAGAATATATTCTGTAAGATGTTTTATAAAATGACTATAAAGGAGCCAATTAAATAATCACACAAACCCTCAAATCTAAATTAAATATGACAAGAATCATTAGTTGCAGCTACTACTGATGTTATAATAAACTATTTTCTCATTGTATTGATGATGTGGATATTGCTGATATATATTGATGCTTAAACAGGAACTAAATACTTTATTTAGTGTTGTAGGTGATGTATTCTCATACAATGTGTGTGTAAATCAACCAGCTCTAACTAAAAGAACTTTTATTAACGCTCTTTCTGTCAGGTCTCTTCTCTTCAGCCTGAACAGAATTTGTTAATCAGATTAATGAAGAAGTAATGGTTTGATTAAAGGTAGATTAAACTGTAGGTTTAATTTCAAGTATTGAGTCCAGTACTCACGTTCAACTACATAAATGAGGTTGTTGCTGTTTGTGTCTCCAGTGAACAAGTGTTGTTTCCTGAGCTTTCCGAGGACACTTCTCCTACGGGTTCTCCGTTCCTAAACCAGGTGAAAACGGAGGAAACGTAGACGGCGTCACAGCTGCTCGTGCAGGTCAAGTCTAGAACGGCAAGTTTCAAAGTTTGCACGCTCAAGTCCAGGAGGAGAAGCTTCACAACTGTATTTATTTCACTAAATAATAAAGAAAACTCACCATAAACGTTTAACGTTGTGCTACTCGGCTCAGTGCACATAAGGCGTTTGTTAGTCGTTTATAAAAAACATTTAAATGAACACAACAGAGAGCCGTCTGTGTGTGACTGAGATAGATATATACAGTATAAATATAAATGTATTGCACTGTTTGGCTATATACACAATGGCTATATACAGAAGTCTATGTACACAATGTCCATTTTTTCTGTTGGGGGGGGTTTACTGAGAGCTGTACTTGTTGTACAGTCTGACAGCTGTAGGAAGGAAGGACTTCCGATATCGCTCCCTCAGACACTTTGGATGGATTAGTCTGTTGCTGAGGGAGCTCGTCAGTCCAGACAGTGTGTCCTGCATGGGGTGGAGGTGGTTTTCCATCATTGATGATATCTTCCTTATCATCCTTTCCTCTCCCACCACCTCCACTGGGTCAAGGGAGCACCCCAGGACAGAGCTGGCCTTCCTGATGATCTTGTTCAGTCTCTTCCTGTCTGCAGCTGTTATGCTGCCTCCCCAGCAGACCACCCCATAATGTATGACTGATGCCACAACTGAGTCATTGAATGTCTTAAGGAGTGTCCCCTGCACTCCAAAAGACCTCAACCGCCTGAGCAGGTAGAGCCTGCTCTGGCCCCTCTTGTATAGAGCAGTTGTGTTGTCAGTCCAGTCTTTTGTTCAGATGAACACCCAGGTACTTGTAAGATGTCACCATCTCAATGTCCATTCCCTGGACATTCACTGGTGCCGGGGGATTGCATGTCCGCCTGCGGAAGTCCACCACCAGTTCCTTGGTTTTCCCCGTGTTGATCTGGAGGTGGTTCCGCTGGCACCAGTTGACAAAATCCTGCGTAAGTTCTCTGTATTCCCTGTCGTCATCATCCTCAATGAGGCCAACGATGGCAGAGTCATCGGAGAACTTCTGCAGGTTGGTGACTTGTAGGCGATTTGTAGCAATTGTGATGTTTGTCACCGATATACTGGAATCTCGAGGCATTATTTCTACACTGGCTGTCAAATACAAAATGAAACGTTTCATGACCCCACGTGACCCTCTGTACTTCGTTAAAAACTCTCCCTGGTTACAACAGTAACCTCCTGATCGATATTGGAGTGTTTGTCACGCGTTGGCGTGGGAGAGAACGCAGAGTTACAGTGTCTGTACAACGCTTCCTGTCATGACAAATCAGGTTTTTGATCATCCTACTAAAAAAAAAAAGTTAGCAGCCCCTAAAATCAGGTCACCGCTTACAAGTGAGCAGTAGACTGTGAAACCAGGCTGTGCACAGAGGAAATAGGGTTCTAACCACACAGTAATCATAGGCAATGTTTAAGCATCTTTATTCTATTGTCTATTATAATGACTGTAAATATGCAACATGTCGTAGGTTAAACCTGGAAACTTCCGCCATTAATCGTCATGTAAACTATTATTACAGCGTTAAGGTGTAATAAATGAATGCATGAATTATGTGTATGTTCAGTGACTGTGAAGAGCTCTGCTTTTGTATCATAGGCAGACAAGGAGTGCTGCAATTCTCAGAAATGCCTACAATTAAAAAAAAAAGTATTTTTTCAATTTTAAACCATAAATTTCTTTGCTCTCCGCCTAATGGAAACCACCACAGTGCTTCACAATAAAAGAAGCTGCAGTGTACCAGCGCTCGCTTTAACACGCGGGGGTGATATCAATAAAGAGTTTGTGAAGGGATTATGATGATAGACTCGCAGGTGTGCACGTACGAAAGAAACACCTCAGCGTTCCAGCGCTGCATCAATATAAAAATGAAAGAATACTCAACCTTAATGGCAGCTATGAGCAAGTCTGCTCTTTGGCTGTGCCTGCAATGTTTTCCATGGTTTAAGGATGAGTGGATCCTTCTGATAACCAATAAAAAAATATATATAAATGCACACAGGAAAAATGCAGAACCTGTGGTCACGCTAATTCCATGCTACAATATTCCCAAAGCATCACAATTAATTTTTTTTCAATTTATATATAGTTTGTTGAAAAAATAAAATTATATTTAATTAAAGAATACATGAAAATGGTATAAGACATTTATTGTTTGCACTGTTTTTTTGCATATGTGTGTGTGTGTGTGTGTGTGGTGTTAACCTGTATTTCCATCATGTTTGCATGATACAAAAAAGCACCACCAAATGTTATGTAACATCAACTGTTAGTGATTTAAGCAAAAAAATGGATTTGTTCTTTGCTTTTTTTCACCTTAAGTATGCATTAGCTATGTATGTGTACATGTGTGTATGTGCGTATATATATGCAAATATGTAAATATCTGTGTACGTGCATGTATGTATGTATATATGCTTTGCTTATGCATACTTTTTTCTTGCTATTTATTAATATTTTTTCTCCATTCTATGTCCATAATGCATACTGTGTGTGCTGATCATCATCAACAAATTCTACGAATTGGTGCATAGTGTTGTGTGTATTTTTATTTTTTATAGTTTTTATCTTCTTTAGCTTTTATTTTCTTTCTTTACTCTGTACGCTGCAGTAACAGACAAATTTCCCCGTTGTGGGATCATTAAAGTCATATCTTATCTTATCTTATCTTATCTTTTTTAACTCCACTGCAGATATCGACACTGTCAAAAACAACAATGCAGTGAAATTAAATAATTAAAATAAAAAATCCAGTCGACTTAGTTGGTAAACCGAGTCTGTGTAGCAGAAAAAAAACATAAAACAGAGTCTGATATGACGGAGTGGCAAAGCCACAACAAAGCTTCATCACACTTGCAGAAATATAGAAGACAACGGTTTCCTCCGTGCACACACACACACACACACACACACACACACACAGATCACCTTGAGACATGTCGTGGTAGGCCGTGATGGGCGTTTCCTGACTTCTTATGTTTTTCATTACAGGAAGCTGTGTTAACAATAGACCAAGAAGCACGTCTCTTCTCCTTTAGGAATCAACTATTACAGCGAGGATTTTACCGCAAAATGCTCTTTAAAAACCGAAACGCCACGTGGACGCTGATGCTGCTGTTTCTGCCTGGTGAGTGCAACGCCTGACGCGCCTAAAGCTCGTGCTAAACGGGTGAGATCGTACGAGATGTGCATGACTCCGTCTCTTTTCAGATGTGCTCTGCAACGCGCTGAGAGTGGAATTTCAGCGGCGACGCGTGTGCGCGGTAGAAGGCTCCTCGGCCGTCATTCAGTGCTCGTTTCAGCACGCCGACGACCTGAGAATGACGAGGATCCAGTGGCGCCGTCTCATAAGGAATCAAAGCGGCCATTTTAAAGTCAGGCCTGTTAATGCCCCAAGGTTTCAATATATCGGTGACAAACACCACAATTGTTCCTTAAAAATACACAAAGTGACTGATAAAGACAAAGGCGTATATACCGTTAGATTCATCGCCAGCAGGAACAAGGTCATGGGGCCTCGTGAAGTTGGTCAAACATTACACGTTGGTGAGTTTTTGTTTCTCGTGTTACTATATTTCACAAGCTGCAAAACTCCGAAACTGAAGCTTGTGATTGCAGACTTGAACGTTTTGACGGCGAACCCTGATGGAAATAAGACGGTGAGGGAAGGCGAGTCGGTGAATCTGACCTGCACCGGCTGCGAAGGCGTCAACGTCTCCTGGTCTAAGGATGGAAAACCCATGAGAGGAGGCCCTGTACTTCATCTGAGGAACGTGTCCTCCGCCAACGCTGGAGACTACGCTTGTTCGCTGGAGTCACGGACAGGAGCGGCAGCTTCACGCCTCATGAATATCGACGTTGAACGTGAGTATCAGGCTCAAAGCCGAGAGTTCAAATGAAATATTCGTTCACTGTCCATCGAGCTGAACCCGGCAGATCCTCTCCAGACGGCCCGAAGAACACGTCAGTGTCCGTCAGACCACCGACGGGGGGGGGCCACGGCGCCCTGGTCTGCAGCAGCCACGCGAACCCCCCCGCGGAGAATTACACTTGGTTTAAAATACACAGTGGCGATGATGAAGAGGATGGCGTTATGGATGTGGGCCACCAGCCCGTGTTCTTCCCTGCTGACGACGGTCAGTATTTATGCAGCGTCGCCAACAAACACGGACGCCAAAACTCCTCAGTAGTGACGTTAAGGATAAAAGGTGAGCAGGAAGCATCAACCACTCAATGATGATATAATAAAAATGATGATAAATGATAATAACATGACTACAGAGGAGTCAGAGTCAATTTATGTTGCTGTTACACAGCAAATAGAGTTAGAATACTGCAAAAAATACTTGAAATAACTTCCATAATTAATAAGACAAGGGTTCAAAAATCTATTATTTGTCCATAAAATCATAGATCATTACAGGACATTATTTAATAGTTTGTTATATTATATATATGTATAAAGGAAATTATAGAGGCCAAACTAAATAATCACACAAACAGCTCCAATCCAAATGAAATATCTAAACAGTGGTTAGTTGCAGCCCTACTACTGATATTATATTAAACTATTTTCTTATATTATATATAATATATATTTACTGATTGTGTTTGACTACAGATAAATATGTTATTTAGTGTTATAGCTGAGGTTTTCTCACGTAATATACAGGATTTAGGGTTTTTTCACAGGTTAAAGGTCCTGTATTGTTCGCGTTTTGCTATATCTAACTAGTTATACATTTGTGGTTTGTATTATTTTAATAGTTTTACATCTCCATTGTGTGTTTTTTTAAATTGGATTCTGATTTTTTATTTTTTTTATTTTACAGCATTTTGGGAAACAGCCACCAGAGACACACTCCTCATCACTTCTGCTGCGGTGCTTCTCGCTGTGAGCTCCGTCATAGGCGTCGTGAGGTCGAGATAAGTTCCAGACGTCCATGTCTGTGTCTCGCATGTACATTTTATTATCATTATTTTTTATTTATTTCATATTCATCTGTTTCAGGCTCAAGAAAAACAGGAAGTGGGCAGCAGTGAGCAGCTGTGAGAACACACAGGTGGCACCTTCAGGGTTATTTGAGCCTCCCTTTACTAGGCCTTTAAGGGCTGTCAGTATTATTAATATCATATAATAATAATAATATTATAACAGTATTGTCTGTAGTAAAAAGAAAAAGCATTGTTTGCATTTTTTTGTCTTCCTCTGTGAATCCAGGCGAGTCGGCGTGAAGAAGGAACACAAGAAGTGGTTTATGCTTCCATTCTCTTCAAATCCAGCAGAGGCTCAATCGCGTGAGGCTTTTTTTTTTTTAATTGTTTTTTGTTTTTTTTTAAACATTACTGATCACTGCAGTTGTGGCACAAACATGAACAAACTGTGTTTATCACCTGCAGGGAGCAGCGGGTTGACTCCCATAATGATGATGATGATGATGATGCATGTGAAAGAGTGATTTACAGCACAGTGCACAGGTAAAACTCAACACAGGCACATGCATTAAGAATAATATCCTATATCTATATATATATATAAACTTTTCTTTCTTTTTTCAGGAACCAAGAGTTGAGTCCTTCATGTATCAAACATTCCAGATTTAACAGCAAACATATGTGATGCTATTATATTATTATTATTTATTGCTGTATCAGCCACACATGGATTTATATCTATATACAACACACATCCATTATGTTTCTGTATCATAAAACTTAATGGGGTTAATTTTAATTAAGTCACTTTTGATTTGCTGGTTTTAAGGGGCGGAGCCTACAAGCAGTGTTTATGACATCACATTGTAACACAATGTAATTCCAATATTTAACATGTGCAAGTGTAATATGGAAACTAGGTATATATGACAAGAAACCAACATGAACACGAAGTTAGATTTTTAAAGACCTGACGAATGCTTCTTAAAACTATTTTAGAGTTTGACTTAAATCCGTAAATCCTAATGAGGTAGAATAAATAGATGCCAATTTTAAGGGTTTTAATCAGATAACTGGACTTTTTTGTGTGGGGAAAAATTTAATTTTACAAAATAGAGTATATTATATATATCTGAAAACATGATCTTTAAAGATTTTTATTTTAATACTTACACTATTTTACCTTATTCTGACTCAAAATCCAGGATAATGTTTCATCAGAGCTTCACTGGTTCGTTTTTTTTAAGGTTTCATGACAGAATTCGGTGCCTGAAAACGTAAAAAAAAAAAAAACTACTTCAAATAGAGTTGTAGAGACGCGCATGGTTTCTCGAAGATGTGCGTGAATCACGCGGGGGGGGGGGGGGGCGGGGCGGGGCGTCCTATAAGAAGAGCCCAGGAACCGGGACGCGGGGAGTGCGCGGCAGCAACGCGGAGGACCAGGACCAGCACCAGGACCAGGACCAGGACCAGGACCAGGACCAGGACCAGACTCCAGCCGCCTCAGTGCTCGTCGCCATGGAGACGCCCGCCAGGCTCGTGTTGCCCGTCGTGGTGTGCGTGCTGGTCGCGTGCAGCCCCGCGCAGGCCTGGTACAAGCAGGTGGACGGACCCATCTACTACTCGGTGGGCAGGGCGTCCGGCTTGCTGTCCGGGATCCGCAGGTCTCCGTACGTCCGCAGGGCCGAGGCGGACCCGCCCAACGGCGTCTTCCCCGAGATGACGTCACAGAGCTTCATCCTCAAGCCCGTGGTCAGTGGGTTTGGCACCGCGTTCCGGATGGCACCGTTACGCATGACGCACGGGGAGCGCCGATATCCAAACTAATGATTTCAGAATTTTTAATCTGAAAATCCAATTTCTCCGTTAGATAGAAAACAAATAACTGTAGAAATTTAGCAGAGAGACGAATTATTTATGAGTTTAGTGAGCTCCAGCTTTAGAATAGATGAAGCCTATTAAACGAATGTATTCATCTTGATCTTAAAACTACATTTTACAGAGAAAACCATCGAACAGCATGTTGTTCCTGGACTTGTAATTGTAATAGTTTTACAAGACAAAATTCAAATTTGTACTGTAAGGTCCTTATTAGAAATACAATATAAAGGCAGCAAAATATACACATGTAAAGTAGTTATAGTAGTAGTAAACAGCAGGATAGAATATATTTGTGAGGCAGTGGAGGATGAAGTACTCTGATCCTTTACTTTTATAAAAGTAGAAATACTGTCAGCAAAGTCCTGAAATCCTTTACCTAACCCTGTTACTTAAGCAAAAGTACAGACGTATAATCACAAAGGGCATAAATGCATAGCAATAAAAAGGAGAGAATGTAGGAAATAGAATATAGTGTATTTATTTCACATCAAATATTAAAATCTGCATCTGGAAATTACAGCTGCCAGACACATTTATTGGAATATGAAGTATAAAGCAGAAATACTCATTTATGTTAGTTGCCACCAATGAAAAGTGGATTTTTAGTTCTGATACATCAACCTGTGATTGTTCTTTTTTTGGACAGTTCAATCTCCAAGTTTTGTAAAATATGTATGTCTATAAATTATCTACTTAGAAGAAAAGTACTTTTACAATACCCTTATATATATATATAAAGTAGCATGAAACTGAAACACTGCAGTATTGAAGGGTGATTGAATGTTAACGTACTATTACTGGCGCAGTGATATTACAGAAGATGAAGAACTCTTATGTTAGGTGAGTTTTTCAGGGGATAATCACCCGTTTCTCTCCCAACAGCCCGTGTGTATCAAGGACGTCACACCCAACCTGCAGAGCTGTGAACTCCTCCAGGAATTCAAGGGTTCGTTTAAGTGCAAAGCAGACGTCTTCCTGTCTCTGGACCCGTCGGACTGTGCTGCGGACTGAGCAGCCGGGGCCACAGCTGGACGCACAGCTGGAAGACGCGAGGCCTCACGCCTCAGAACTGTACATTCACCGGTGGACCGCCGGCGTTTGCACGAGGCTGAAGTTACACTACTTTTGCTTTGACATTTCACCGCGTTATTTATGGAGAAAAACCTGTGTTGTGCAGTAGGCGTGATGTGTTAGAGTACATTCATGATTTGAGTTTTCATTAATAAACGAGTCACATTGCAGTCTTGTGGAAAATGCTGAATGCAAAATACTTGTTTCTCTGAAATTTCTGTGGGAGGTTACAAATATTATGCAGTATTATGACTATAATCTACCAAAAGTATCTTAGTATAGGTTCCATTTTAAACTAAAACATCGAATCCTTGTGTTTTTACCTAGTATTTACCATAATAAAAGCCTGCATAATAATGTAGTACTTTTACTTCTTAGGCTTTAAATACTATTTCGAGACATGTTATTTAATATTTTTGATGATAGTAGTGTATTATACTTTATCCACCGGTGTTAAACAGAAGCAGAAATTAACCCCATAATCTCCTGTAACAGCTGGAAGTGTAATAATAAATGATAATCTGATAAATTTTCCCCATTTTAAGATGTAATAGGGAAATAATGAAAATGCAATAAGAGTCCTGAACTGTTAACATATTACATCATCTGTTATTACATATGCAAAAAAAGTGAATAACCATCAGATTACGTAATAGCTTATTACACTACGCTTATTGCACTTGTATATTATTGGACTATTACATCTTAAATAGGGCAGATTTATTATGTTATTGGCTGCTATAAGCCATTGATTTTATCCATCTGACCTTTTTCACGGCAGCCATAACGGCATGAAATACTACTAAAGTTTCTGTTCCATTCAGATCAGTCGCTCTGCTTTACTGAATGCAACCAGCATACGTAGTATTATTGATATGATCCGTCTTTACCTACTAGTTCATGTCAATATGGCCATGCCATGAAAAAGGTCTATTGACCCTTTACTTTCAGACCTACTGTACCATGTCCTCAGGTACCACAGGGTGAGCTCAACCAAGACTATGGAACGTCGATGTAGAATTTCATTTATTACATTATTTATTTTCTATAAAAAACGCACAAACAGTCACGACTGCACCAAGTTTCACAGCTTTCCTTCCCACCTCATCTTGACAAGAGCCTAGCGGAGATAATGACGCATAAATGCCGTCACTGGCACTGATTAAACGTGTCTGACGTTGCAAAAACCTTCAAGAATCACAACAGGACTGAAGCGTTTTACAATGTGGAACAAACTGAAACCTAATTTCCATCATTTGTGCAACATGAAGAGATCAGTAACACTGGGAACCAGATGTGGTTAAAAGAAAGAAGCAACTTTTTCCCCTACACATAAAATAATATGGAAAATTACTAGTTATTGAGGATTTAGAGCCATAAAAACAACTTAACCAAGAGAAAGGACTGAAAGTGGCATTTGCCCAAGACAAACATGAATAGAATATGCAGTTAGACACCTGGGGTCAGAGGTCAAGGCCTATAGTAACTGTTTCTCACATTTAAAATATGACATGTTAGAATTACAGCAAGAAGGCATGGAACAATTATGCTTAAAAGGAGAAATGTTGTTTGAGGGTTTTTGATTTTTCCTCTTTAAATAGCGTTAGCTGTGCAGTAATGCAAACAAGCAGAAAGACCAGGCATCTAAATTAATACGTCTTTTATTTAAAATGCTTTAAAATAAACGAGGAAAGTGCAGCACCAGAAGGCCGACTTCTCTACCCCATCAATAAATAAATTAGTTTAAAAAACGACGTTACTGCTGGTCGGCACTAACGGCGGCCGACGCCTCACAGCAGCTGCACAGCGGCGAGGTTGTCCCTGACGATCTGGTCGATGACCATCTGGAGGACCCCCCGCACGTCGCCGGTGTCCGTGGCCGTGGTGAAGTGGAGGAAGGCCGGACGCCCGCGCCCGCCGTCGCACGCCGAGAACATGGCGGCGATGAAGCGCGCCGCCGCGTCCACGTCGCCGTCCGCGCCTGGACGAGAGCAGAAGAGGACGCGTTGGGACGAGGCCAGAACCCAGAGAGAATCTGAACTGGGTTTTTTATTCCAATCCTCCAGATACACAAACACGAGTGCATGATGCACGACATTAAAGATAGTTTTTATTCTGCTGAGAATAAACCTGAAATATGTATGAATGAGTGAAGCATGTATACATGGAGAGGAGTGTGTGTGTGTGTGTGTGTGTGTGTGGGAGGAATTCTTATTACCCAACAGAGAGGATGCAGCAAAACAAAAATACATCTACAGTATATAAACAATTCTTTGTGAAGTTTAAGAAATCCAAGTGTCTATGGAATGTCAGTAGTGGAAGAAGTACTGAATACTTTTAGAGAAAGTAGAAATACTGCAGTCGAAATAAACTCAGTTACAAGTATCAGCAAATTTAGACTTAATCCTGTTATGCTACATAATGTCTCCATTCTTATATCTGAATTATAACTAATGATTTATTCTATGGTGGTGTATTTTTTTTTATTTAAATAGAATTTGAGAAATCTGCCAAAGTAGAAAAGACTGTTCAATTGTTTAAGCATCTAATTATTAATAAACGCTGCAGCAAAAGATTGAAACTGAGTCTAGAGAGTACTACAAGGCTCCAATCGCCAGCCAAACCCAATCCTATCATTATAATATGGTAAATTATCTTTAGAAACCAACTTTTTGTGTTGTTTTTTTGCAATAAATTAAATAATTCAAGTAAATAAACTGGCATTTGAGAGGTTAAAATCTTGAAAATTATAGTTTTAAGCAGGTAAGCAGTTTTATATATAAGGGGTTTATGAAAAATTGCAGAAAAAAGTATTGATATGAGTTTATAGCAGTTTGTGCATGGACATTTTCTACTATGAAGATGGTAAAAAGCTGCAAAATTTAAGGAGTGCATGAGGAAAAGTCAATTCAGTTGGAGTGGTGGAGCCTGAATTCACCTCAGCATTAAAAGTTAATTATAGAGTTAGAAACAAAGAGCATACAAACATTAACGTTTACCTTTGAAGGTTAAAAAAATAAAGAAATCTCTCCTGCATACCTTCATAACCAGAAAGATAAAACCTCAAGTGTCTCCCGGAGTGAAGGATCTTTTCCCGGAAAAGGTCGGTTTTGTTCATGAACAGAATCTGCAGGAGGAGGATGTTAAGTTGAGTTGAAACGTCGCGTCACCTGCAACGCTGACGTGAAGCCGCTGACAGTTCTAACCCGGTCCACGAGTCTGCCCGCGCACACACAATGTTTTTGCAAGAACACGAGAAAGTTTCTCCAGGAACACGAACGTGCTTCATCTCCCCTCCCCACCCCTCCCATGTACCCTAAGGGGCTCCATATTTAAACATATCGGTATTTTATACCAACAACATATATCTGCAATTTATAGTACAAAAACTGTATTTCCTCGAGCGCCTTGCTGGAGCGCCAGAAATCACAGGCTGTTTTTGGTCTCTAAATATCCACCAGCTTCACTTCTGATTGGCTGTTTTTTTTTTTTATATTTTAGTTTGGAAGACTGAAAAAAGTGTGGTGGAAGTATAGATTTTCTATCTAGAAATAGATATTTACCTTCTTTTTAACAAGGTCCTGTCATGCAAATGCCTAGATACCAGGTCAATATTGATATCTTAACATGAAAGTGGCTGTTTGCATGATATGACTTAATATAGGAATTAAAAATACACATGCATATATATAATCCCTGTTTAAAGCTTACCAGTGACGTGCTGTTGAAGACCGTGTTGCTGTGGATCGACGTAAAAAGTTCAAGACTTTCCTGCAGCCGATTCTAATGGAGCAAAATATAAAGAAAGGCTTAGAATATATATACACAAGCTTGCATCAACATCTATACGGTCAAGTTGGGCGACTACAAATTTAAAATCATGGACATACGGCTGCAGGATCCTCCGTCCGCGACATGTCGTAGCTGCTGAGCGACACCACGAACAACACGGCCTGGATACAGTCGAAACAGCTCAGCCACTTCCTCCTCTCACTCCGCTGGCCCCCGACGTCATACAACCTGTCGACAGGCTTTAGATTAACTGAGGAGCTGCTGACAGACACACACACACACACACACACACTAACACTAGTGTGTTTTTCCACCTCTTAATTTGCTTAATCTGAAGAGTTTTACTTGTTTGTAGTAACAGCGTACATTCTGATACACTGCGTAACCTGTAAGCAAGGTGGTTTATGAGGACAAGGACACACACACACACACACACACACACACACTAACCTGTAAGCAAGGTGGTTTATGAGGACAAGGACACACACACACACACACACTAACCTGTAAGCAAGGTGGTTTATGAGGACAAGGACAAGGACACACACACACACACACACTAACCTGTAAGCAAGGTGGTTTATGAGGACAAGGACACACACACACACACTAACCTGTAAGCAAGGTGGTTTATGAGGACGAGGACACACACACACACACACACACACACACAGTAACCTGTAAGCAAGGTGGTTTATGAGGACCAGGACACACACACACACAGTAACCTGTATGCAAGGTGGTTTATGAGGACCAGGACACACACACACACACACACACACACAGTAACCTGTAAGCAAGGTGGTTTATGAGGACCAGGACACACACACAGTAACCTGTAAGCAAGGTGGTTTATGAGGACCAGGACACACACACACACACACACAGTAACCTGTAAGCAAGGTGGTTTATGAGGACCAGGACACACACACACACACACACACACACACACACACAGTAACCTGTAAGCAAGGTGGTTTATGAGGACCAGGACACACACACAGTAACCTGTAAGCAAGGTGGTTTATGAGGACCAGGACACACACACACACACACACACACACACACACACACACACACACACAGTAACCTGTAAGCAAGGTGGTTGAGGACAAGGACACACAAACCTTAAAAGAATATTTAGCTTGATAAATAATGCAGCTATGTATTGTCTATTCCTCTTTTGCACAAATGGAAGCTGGGCATGCAGTGGGTAAAAATGGCCAATAGCATGAAATCAAAGCCATACATACAACAGGATTGAATGGCGAGTCATCTTGACCAAATACAAGTTAAGTTTGCCGAGGTATAGACACTCCATGTTTGTAGGAGTGGACTTAAGGAAAGTATATAAAGACGACATTTGGAATCCGTAGAAGAAGGTCTCATATTGGCGTAGAGATTCTCCAAGATTTGGCATTATAGAGCCGGAGCTAAAATTTGGCTCTCAAAGATGCTCTTAAGATTCGGTGTGCGTTTGACACTGTTCTTTTTGGAATAAAGTTGTATCAGCACATCAAGAAACACTAAGTACAAGAAGAGAAACATTAGGATTAACTGTGTACATAGCATTGTTAGCTAAAGTTATTAAGTCTGCAGTAAAAATGCAAAAACTCTTTAAAAGCTTTATTGATGCAGTTGTCCCTAATTTGTGCAAAACACGGCAAGATAAACGATATTTAGGAACATCGGCACCTTCAAACCCGTTTCAACAGGTTCAACAAATATTGAGGCAATCCATTTAAAAAAAAAGGAGGAGCGGCCACTTAAGTGGAAACCGAGGGTCTGTGTGACACCGGTAATGAGTTCCCATTTGAGTCAGACAGTCTCCAGGTGCATGATTGCCGACGGTTTTCATGTCAAGACGCAACGGAGCGTTTATCCCCTGGGTCAGGAGTCAGAGGGAACAATAAAAGCCTCAAACTGGCGTTTGACGGCAGCAGAGCAACGCCATAGAGGAGGCAACTTTTATATCTGAACAATACTCCTAAAAACTTTAGATGCAGGTGGCTTTTTTATTTGCATAGAAACTTTGAACCATGTTTGATTGATCACAATTCAAACTTTAAGGGAGAAAAGTACATGCACAAGTACATACAGCCATATAAAATACTCCAAGTCCTGCAGACAAATAATGCACGAATCAAATATTCGTGCACTTCTTTGTTTTTCTCTTTCAAATGCATGTAAAATTGATAGTTGATAATTTGCCCTGATCGCACTAGCAGCAGGTACAGTGCTGCAGAGCTGTCAAACCAAACCTTTCACAAGCTGCAGGTTGTCACCACAACGCTCAAGAAAATTCAGTTTATGTAATATTTATGAAGTCGTGCTTCTTGATCCTGTTTCCCTGCGCCTGACCTGTCATAAGAACAGGCAGCATCGCGTCGAGAACAGCTGCTTACTCTGGGAAAAGTTAAAGGGAAAGGAGGGGACGCGTGCATGTGCTTCCCTCACACCTGCGTTGATATTCCTGGAATAAGCAGGCGGAGAGAAGCCGTTAATATTTCATACGGGAGCCAGGCGTCGTGTGGAGAGTCCACGAGCAGGAAAACTTTCATAGATGTGTAATATTTACCATTTTGCATTTTCTGTTTTTATGCATTTTGAGTCAATTGATTATGGTAGTATCAGTCCACCTTATGATCAGCAATCGTATGGTCACAGGAATATCGGACTTGTTTGCAATCCTGGTTGAACCCTCGATGCAATCATACGATTAAAGCTGTGTTCATATCAAAATGCAAGAACAGGTGTGTATCACAGCCACTAGTTATTTATATACACTTTTGCCTAAATGCATGTTTTTGCAAGTATATGCTGTAAAACATACAATACATCCAAGCTAATCCTGCTCATTTAAGCCTCAGCATGCAGCTCGTTGCATATTTTTGCACATATTAGTAGGAAATGTTAACACTGCAGTTACCAATTAACACTAGGAGCGTTGAAAGCAACTCTTAAGCATATTAACAGTGGTGATTTTACTGTGCAGCGATGTATAGCATTCTCAAACTCAAAGCATTAATCTTTAGTTACACTCAAAACTATTAATTTTGAGTGCATGAAATATACATGTAGACGATAAAACAGTCTGCACTCCATAATGAACACTCCGTGTTTTGTGTGGAGCTGCAGGTAATTCTGGATGATTTTACTTCGGATATTTTCCTGCTTTTGCTCGTGCATCCCCCCCTGGTCACAACAGATGATGCTTTCAGCTTTAATGCCGTATCAATTAAGGTTTCTTTATTGGAGTTGGTAAGTGTTTCACAGAACCTGCATTAACGCTTCACTGTGCTGCCAAAAAACACAAAAAAGCTGAACTGTGTGTAAGTGTTTAAGCCAAAATAAAAATCAGACCGTCCCTTGACAGCAGCAGAAAGTGAAATATTGTTTTAATGTTAAGCATGATCACAAGTGTAATTGCCCCCCTAACAAAAGCGTAATGCATGATGCTAATTTGTTCATAAGCGCTGTGCAGGTTGTATTGGAAGGTTTCTCTGAGCCTCTTACCGGAAGACGACGTCGTCGACTTGAAACTGCGTCTCGATGATTCCACAAGTCCTCACCCTGACACGCAGAACGTCCGTTTCAGTGGGGACGTAGAGGGGAGCGACGATCCGACTCATGTTCTCAAAGAAGCTGGAGGAGGAAGACGGACCGAGAAACACCACTCATCACTCAGAGTAAAAAAAAATAAAAAATCTTAACCTGTCAAGGCCGAACAAAAGTCAATTCTCATTCTTGCCAACTTCAGGCCTGGAAGAAGTGGTGATTTAAAGAAAATTGAGCAGACATCCGGGCACGCTCTCATGGAATTTGAGGTGTTCAATGGTAATAATGTGTCAGAAAACACAGCTGCCTGTTCATAAACTATAAGAAACTAAAATCTCCACCGATTTGTTTAATTGAAACTCCATCCATCCATCCATCGTCTATCCCGCTTATTCCCTTTCGGGGTCGCAGGGGTCTGCTGGAGCCTATCCCAGCGCGTTAAGGCGAGAGGCAGGGGGATACACCCCAGATGGTCGCCAGCCAATCGTGGGGCACACACACCATTCACACACCATTCACTCTCACACTCACACCTATGGGCAATTTAGAGTTTACCAATTAACCTGAGCATGTTTTTTGTATTGTGGGAGGAAACCGGAGTACCCGGGGAAAACCCACGCAGACACGGGGAGAACATGCAAACTCCACACAGAAAGGCCCCAGACCCAGGCCCAAGGCGGTCTTGAACCTGCGACCTTCTTGCTGTGAGGCAACAGTGCTACCCACCGCACCACCGTGTCGCCCCTAATTGAAACTCATAGATGTTAATTAAAACAATGGTAGTTCAAACTCCAATGTCTAATCTACTGCTGATTTCGATGCTGCGATAATAAACCACATGTTTTAGGAGCATGTGACACATCATTTAAACCACACCAGCATCAGTTACATAACTTATTGAATTAGAGACACACACATATATACATACATTTATAAAGACGACTAAGTGCATTTTACATTTTCTGTCAAAAAAACAACAACAAAATACTAGAAAAATGACACATGCACAAGATTTGTTTTCTTTGTTAGCCAATGCCTTCATGTTCTTAAGTGTAGGTCAGTTCATCTGTTCCATAAATACATAATATTCACTTTGAAGCAAAAAGCTCAGCAGTGAATTAAAGTTATTATCTTTATTATTCGAGTAGATCTTAAAAAAACAGAACCCGTTGTGTCAATAATTACATCCTGAATCGGTTTCTGCTGAAGCTAATTGTAAGTCATTTTTAGCTCTCGGTGGGTTGAATGTGTCGCGACACGTTCTAATTCACTATTTCTGGGGAGGGCTCCAGCAGAGTGAGAACGCCCACAGAGAGCTCGTCGAGTTTCAAGTTATCCTCCAGCTCCCAAACGTATGGAGCTCCGATAATTAAATTGTCAAATCTTTCATCTTTCTCAGCTGGAGGAGCTGCTCCGTGTGAACTCAGCAGACGTCCTGTTGCTCTGGGAGATAAGAAACTCTGTGTGGTCTGAATGCAGTGCAGCCGCCGCACTGAAAAGCCTCACATGTACCGCAATTCATATCACATTTTTAATTTGTTTTGTTTGCAGGTGACAGACGAGCAATTTATGCAGCAACCAAGTTCCAAAAGCATTTAAATGGGAGCCATCTGCAAGCAGTGGATGGAATATACTACAAGCTTTCCTTGTAGAAAAACTGTCAGCAGAAAAACACTCAAGTAAGAGTCCTGTATTTAAAATAAATAATATATACTTAAAGTATCAAAGCTAATAAAGTACTTGAGTAGACATGCATCAATAAAATTGGATGTAATTCCCCTCCACAGGGATCTTAATATAGCGCACACACACACATTATGACATGATGAACTGACAAGTACAAGTACACACGCGTGTACACACACACACATGCACAAGTACTATTAAACTCAATTTGGCTCCACATATCAAGTACACCTGCACAAGTACACACATGCACGCACAAGTACAAGTACAAATACACACACACGTACATGAACACACTCACAAGTACAAATACACACACATACATGAACACACTCAAGTACAAATACACACACATACAAGTACGTACATGCAGGCGCACAAGTACACACATGTGTACAAGTAAATACTGTCAGTAGAAAAACACCTCCTCCTGAGTCCTGTATTGAAAATTAATTATTAGTAAAATATACCTAAAGTATCAAAGCTAATAAAGTACTTGAGTAGACATGCATCAATAAAATTAGATGTAATTCCCCTCCACAGGGATCATAATATAGCACACACACACATTATGACATGATGAACTGACAAGTACAAGTACACACACACTTACGTGCACAAGTACTATTAATCTCAATTTGGCTCCACATATCAAGTACACACACGCACAAGTACACACATACATGCACACACTCACAAGTACGTACATGCAGGCGCACAAGTACACACACGTGTACAAGTAAATACTGTCAGTAGAAAAACACGCAAGTGAGAGTCCTGTATTGAAAATTAATTCACACACACACACACACTTTTTTCCCCCCTACATCGGTTTCATTGCTGTTGTTTCTGGTTTTATTTGTACTGATTCTTTTTTTTTTCCTTAACATTTAATCCCAATTAAGCCTTCTGTCCCTCAAATGTCAGAAGCAATGATTTCCTGAAGCTGTGCTTAGCATCAACCCTTCACACCGACGCTCCGCATAGACAACAGGTGACTTCACACGACCCTCAGTGGGACAATTTCCCCTGACATTTCCAGCGTCACATGTAATTGGGTGGAACTGTGCAACATTAACAAAAAAACACAATCGCTTAAGGTTGTACTCACTAGAGCGCAGAGTCGTTGAGCTCGAACTCGTAACCTCGGGCTGCAGCTGCTCGCACGCCCTGGTCGGCCCAGAGGGCCCGAAAAGCGTGAGCCACGAACGCAAGCAGCTCCTGGTCGTCCCCCACACACTGGCTGCAGGACAGGATGGAGCGGGCGTGGGTCTGCACGGGACACAATTACACGTCTATGAGAGAACTACTGTTGAGCTCAGATACAAGGAAAAGCCATGAATTTAAAAAAAATGTCACTTGAGGGAAAAGTAGAGAAGTAGCATCAACAAAATAAGAATCCTTTTTGTCCCACAGTGGGAAAACTGCATTGGCAACAGCAGCAGGGACAGAGAAATGCAAGACAAGAAATATTGCATGCGGAAAATAAAAATATATGACTAAAATATATACAATATAATATAGGACAGCACCATATATTTGGTTTTTAGCAGCATTTGTTGTACTGTCCCACAGCAGCAGGAAGGAAATCCTGCAGAATCTCATGTACAATGTACTTGCAGGCTCAAAATGTACTAGTTTTGTCACTATTAAACAGGAGTACTTTAACGTTCTAGTTAATCAATGTGAAGCCAATTGTAGATTCTTTAGTACTGCATAAAATAGAGTAAATACAATATTTTCCTATACAACAGCATAAAGTAGCATCAGATGGGAATACTCAAGTATACCTCCTGCATTAATTAACAGTATTCAAGTAAACATACTTTTACTTTTCACTACTGCACACAAGTAATTTCTCAGATTTGCCTATACTAATAATCGCTTATTCTCAGCATTAGTTAAATATTGTTTTGCTTTAACAGATCAACTGATGTCACTTCGGTTTCTATCAATCATCTCTGCTGTAAAGATCGTTATTGATCACCAACTTGTAAAAGTGTGTCAAAGACTGACATCTAGTGTTGTAAAGAGGGGTTGCAGCATGGAAGAAGCCGCCTTCCACACGCAGAAATAAAATATTTAGAAAATAAAAACCACCTCTTCTATTTTTCTACTTATAGAATCACCTTGTTGTTCTTGTTAGCGAGGTTTATCCTCAGCATCCCCATCCCGCGTAGGACCATCTTCATAGAGGTCAGGAGGTTGTCTAGCACCGCGGGCTGCAAATATCAAACGTTTTAAAACCAAAAAATGCATATATATATAATATACATATTTGCACACACACACTCGATGACTAGCCGGCGTTGCACCTTGAAACTGAGGAGCTCTGGTTTGGAGAAGCCGTGACTGTGGATGATCTTTATCTGTTTGATCAGGGTGCTCTTCCCGCTCTCTGCAGCTCCTGCCGCACACAGGAAACACTTCAAAACCACACCAGTCTGTGGTAAAAATATAAAAAAAACCCTGCAAGCATGTTTAATAGAAACTTACCCAGCATGAGGATTTTCACCACGTCCTTCTCCGTCTTGGCCTGCTCACAGAGGTCTTGCTCTATCTTAGAGCTCCGCAGTTTGGCCTTTTTGTCCTCCTCTCTGATTTCCTGCTGGAAGCACATTCCCATGCAGACCTAGGGAAGAAGCCACCGTGTTCACGCCCCGGATGCAACTTTTAAATCATGAAGAACTAAAACAGAATGATTTTAAATCTCCTGAGAATTAAACTGTGTAATTTACAAGCAGCCTGATGGTCATTTTTTTTAATAATCTGCAACCTGCTGTTGCATCCCATGGAGATAGACTGATTTTATTAAACTCAATATTTAAGAAATATGAATCTACTGTTTAAATTTATTTGAATTTTATCTTTGATAATTATTTCTTGATTTAAATAAAACAAGTATCTAACCAAAGCTGCACCTCTCACACGCTCAGACGCAGGAAAACCTGCGAAGAACTCCTGGTTTTGCTTGTTCCTGCTTTAACGAACAGGACAGGTGAGCGTGTCGTACCTGCAGAGGGGCCGGCAGCACCTTCAGACAACAGAACATGACGCTGCTCCTGCTGAGGGCTTCAACTCACTGTCAAACAAAGAAGGAGGCGTGAAGCTGGCACAGCTGTGAGCGACGGCAGCACTCGTTAGGCCAGTTAGCTAATTAGGCTAATTAGGCTAATTGGGCTAATTGTGTTAATTGGGGAAACCTGCTCACTGCTCTAACGCCTCCAAACTCAGAGCTACTGTGGAGAGAGTTTTTACAACTTTAAAATGTCACCTATGAGTCAGGTGACTTTATTAAGAAAATCTAAAAACTTTGAGTAATTAAAATAAATGTCGACTAGTTAATTATTACAAAAAAGGCTTATTCTATATGGAGAAGATTACACTCTGGTTGAGAATTGCTCAGATGTTTTTACTAGAGTAAAAGTATCAGTACACTAATGTTAAAATACTCCATTAGGAGGATAAATCCTGCATGACATAGTTTTATAAGCTCAATGTTAAATAATGCAGTAAAAATACTGATTTCCTCACTGTGATTTATTATATATGACATTTTATTCTCCATGTGAAGCGTCCGTTTAGTCCAGTGGTTCAACTTTTTATCATATTTCCTATTCAAAGATCATTTTTTGAGTAAATCTTACATGTTTTATCTGGTTTATTTTATATTTTTCAATGTGTTTTTGAATCACAATTGTGTTTTATTAACTACTGCCCTTCCTTTAAACAAAAAATATAGTTAATTTAACAAAATTAAAAGTAATTAAATTAAAATTTAAGGTAATTTATGTCTTCTGTGTATGTATATAATATATATGTAAGGGTAAGACACAGAAACATGGCTAAAAGTATTAAATCCAATGGATTTACCTAGAATATGCAGGAGTTAAACTTTACATTTTTGTACCAAAAATTATTAATTTAAATAATCCCATCTTGATTATTTCCTAATAAATCTCTTTGAAAAGTAAATTCTGACAGTAAAATCATCTTAAAAATACATCTTGAGTTAGATAAATTAATTGTGTGTAGTTTTGTGAATAATGCATAATAATAATAATATATGCAACAACAGTATATATAGTGAAAAGAAAATTCAGAAACAGTTTTTTTCAGATTAAATTGTTATTATTGTCAGAAATAATGTACTGTAGTCCAACCATTTTCTACAGTATTTGTCAATCATATATAGATGGCAGCCTACAGTGAATACATTCCAACTCCACATACAGACGTATTGATATGCTCTTTTAAACAATATGAAACCATCTATACAGTAGTTAATGGAGAGGAGGTGAGTAAAATATACATCTACAAAAAATATATTATTTAATCCCATTTGATATTGAGACAGAGGTTAAATTGTGACAGTAAGAGGTCGACAACAGTGACGCCACAGATCTCTGGTTATTCTATGGAAATGAAATGTTAAAAGCAGTCTGTTAAAACGCTGTAGTGTCCTCTACTTTAGGATAAAGCTAAGAAGTGCTGAGAATTAAAAATTAAAACAAAAAAAAAGTAGAAATATGGAAGTAAATCTGTCTCAATAGATTTTGAAATTGAATTATTAGCACTGAAATGATGCATTTGTTCATGAAATCCAAATTCTACACATAAAAAGCATCATCATATATCCTATCCTGTGTATTCAAAAGTATCCTGGATGTGTTGAATCTAATTTTAGGAGAAAAACTTGAATATTTGACTCTTGGTGTACTGTGTTATAATAAAAAAAAAAAGTGATATTTGCAAACTCAGAGGCCAAAAATTCATGCATGCATATTCACATGTGCAGATTGCAATTTTAAATTCCAAAATCTGGTTTCCACGGATATACTTCCATTAAAAAAAAAGAAAAAAAGAAGAGGGATTGCACTGAAAAAGGCCAGGCGTGCAGGTCTCCACAGCACGACTTAAAAAAACCCGCTCTGCAGCTGAGAGCAGCCAGTGCACATCTGGGATGACGTCTTCTTCTTCTTTTTTTTAAATGAGGTCTTTCATCCATCTAAACCCCGTTTCTCTGCATCCTCCAGAGCACACGCTCGCCCCCTCGTGAGGGCCCGACCACCACGGTAAACGTATTCTGAAGGCGAAAGGAAATAGAGAAAGGAGCGGAGGACAGGAAATAGACAGTGGCGGTGCGATGTCGATGCGTTTGCGCCTGTCGCTTAAGACGTCTGCATGGGTGACGCGATGTAAACATGTGTTATGCAGGACACACACACACACACACACACACACACACGCTCTGCAGACCTGATGCTGTCCTGGTTAAAAACAGGCTGCTGTGATTAGCCACGATCATGTGTGGAGGGTTATACACTTATATAAAAGGGCTTTTTACTGTACATGAGATCAGATTATTTGAGTTTGTTGGTGCGTTGTTGACACGTAGAACTGGTAGTGCTTGTCTGGGGGGGGGCTTGCGTCCTACAACACGGCCTGGGCTCTCTCTTTAGTCTTTTCCTCCTCTTGCCGCTTCATGGCCTGGATCACGGCGATCTCTTTGGCCTCCTTCTTCTGGTTCCTTGCTTCAAATAGCAATCTGGATAAAAAAAAAAGCGAAGAAAGACGCTACTGATACATTCCAACAAGGAGTCACATTTATTTCCTTAAATACCACGAAGCTGCAAATTAAACGTGGTTGTTTCTGCCTCGGTGACTTTGTGGATTATTCATAAAAGCTGTTGTTGAAATGAACAGAGCAGGAATATCCAACATTTTATTTAAAGCCTAAACAATAGAAAGTAAATACACTGAGGAAACAATTTGACATTATAAAATGAATCAATCTCTATATATGTATTTTTAAGATGAATGTACTTTTATTTTTTCAGTATTTGCACAATATTTTTTTTGTAGTAGAATTTACCAAAATATTTCTACTTAAATACATTAGGAAGGAATTACTTACACTATTTTTTTTATACTTTACAATAGTATAGTACAATGAATAATGTAGATTCAGACAATGTAATAGTTCAACTTCTACATATTTAAGTTAAATTCAATGTAATTAAAACTTATTTTATTGAATATTATTGTGTATCGTAACTTTAAATACAGTGAATTTAACATTCAGATGATAAACACACATTTTTTCTTAACACTGCAAAAACTGAAATCCTTGTTTTTGGTACAATTAGTCCATTATTGAGTAGAATTTTCTTATTCCACTGGCAAATACGTTTTTTTTAAATAGTTTTAGTCAATTTAATCTTATTTTACCAAGACTTTAAACATGATAAATAAGATTTTTCAACTATTGGACTAACCAAGAACAAGACGTCTCCACCTGTTATGATTTCTAGTTTTTCCTCAGTGTAAAAAAAAAAGAATTAAGGAAGAAAAAAAGCAAATGAACCTGTTTTTGATTATCCTCTGCACGATGGCGTCCGTAGTGAGGCTGTTCCCACTGTCCACGGTGCGCAGGATTCCTTTCCTCCTCGGCTCCTGGATACAAATAAAAGTTATTTTCTCTAAATAAAAGTATGGGACGATTATAATTATTAATTACCCGACACATGAAAAGGATCAATAACAGAACCATTAAACTACAGTGAAATGCTGTGAGTCTTACAGC
Organism: Eupleurogrammus muticus; assembly: GCA_036785175.1. NCBI lineage: Eukaryota > Metazoa > Chordata > Actinopteri > Scombriformes > Trichiuridae > Eupleurogrammus > Eupleurogrammus muticus. The sequence goes on from JAYKQN010000011.1 coordinate 3,654,355, forward strand.
GTAAGGGTCGGATCCGTCCTTGTCGGGGTAGATTTCCGTCTTTCCGTGACAGACGAGATCCACCTGGACATGAAACGAGAGCCACGTGTTAACACCATTTATTCCCTGTTGGATTTTCGCGAGGCGAGAGCAGCATCGCGTCGTTCGCGTTCACCTTGAAATGGTCCAGCAAGTCCTTCGTGACAGCGAAGGGGGCGCCGATCACCACCTCTGACACGTACTGTAGGAAATTAAGGAGATTTATAGGTGCAATGGTTTTTATTGATAGAGGAAATGTGAAAAAAACAAATAAAAAAAAAAACGCACCCGACAGGCGAGGACGCTGAGCGTTCTCTCGTGGACATTCATGATGGGGTAGTTTTTCCCTTTGTAGCGGTTCACCTCCTGCAAAATTAAGAAGGAAAAAATAAGCAAAAAAAACAAGGAATAATAATGTAAAAAGAGCAGGAGGAGACTCGCCTGGTCGAAGTGCAACCCCACGATGATGTATGGCTTTTCTGCGAGTTTGTGCACCGCTTCCAGGAAGTCCACATGGCCGATGTCTGGCAGGGGTCAAGGGGCGACTTCACAAAACTGGACTTCTTAAAAGGCGAAAATACAACACAAGCTTGAATAATGTACTCCCTGAAGCACTCTGCTTTATTATTGGGGCCAAGCAGAAGCCTCATAGTGTTTGTATGTTTCCTTCTTTTTCAGAGACATGTAAAAAAATGTGAAATTCGGCACTCAGCCCTTAAAAAACACTTTAAAAAGTTTTTTTGCGCACACATTTTGCCTGATAAACTGCAAACTTGACACACATCTTTAGACCTAGATGCGCAAATGCACGAATGCATTACTTTGTGTCTTCAGAACTACAATAATCCGCTCGTAACAGCAAAATGAATCCATCTTTTACCATTTTGGATTGTATCCCATTATGGGTTAGAAATAAAATTCCAAAGCCTGATCACACTGTGGGTTTTTGCCTATTTCTTAAGGTATTTTTAAGTATTCGGTTGCCATGTTGGATCATATCAAATATTATATATATTATCAAATAATATAAATATCAGATATTATATTCCACTGACTACATAATCCGTCCATTAAACAAACTTGATGTGTAACGCTGTAATGATGTGATTCTATTGTCTCTAGAAGCTTTCAGCCATTAGAACCAATAGATTTGATGGTGAAGCCCCTAAACAGGAAGTGGCCTTATATCTCATCCAAACTTTGCTGTAGTTACTTAAAATTACTTGTGGTTGCATAAAAGCATGTTGTTAGCTGCTATATTTATAATTTTATCTTTTCTCTTCACATACATTAATTGAGTATTTTTTGTCATAATTGCCTTTTTATTTCCTTTATAATAAAAAACACAAACGTCATATCTTTTTTTTCCACATACATTTATTGAGTATTTTTTGTCATAATTGACTTTTTATTTCCTTTATAATAAAAAATACAAACTTCATATCTTTTCTGTTAACATACAATAATTGAGTATTTTTGGTATTTATTTCCTTTTTATTTCCTTTATAATAAAAAACACAAACGTCATATTTTTTCTCTTTACATACATTAATTGTGTATTTTTTTTTCATAATTGCCTTTTTATTTCCTTTATAATAAAAAATACAAACGTCTTATTTTTTCTCTTCACATACATTAATTGAGTATTTTTTTGTCATAATTGCCTTTTTATTTCCTTTATAATAAAAAACACAAACGTCATATTTTTTCTCTTCACATACATTAATTTAGTATTTTTTTTGTCATTATTGACTTTTTATTTCCTATAATAAAAAACACAAACGTCATATCTTTTCTCTTCACATACATTAATTGAGTATTTTTTGTCATAATTGACTTTTTATTTCAGATAATAAAAAAATACAAACTTCATATCTTTTCTCTTTACTTACATTGATTGAGTTTTTTTTGTCATAATTGACTTTTTATTTCCTTCATAATAAAAAATACAAAGTCATATCTTTTCTCTTCACATACATTTATTGGGTATTTTTGGTATTTATTGCTTTTTTTATTTCCTTTATAATAAAAAACACAAACGTCTTATTTTTTCTCTTCACATACATTAATTGAGTATTTTTTTTGTCATAATTGACTTTTTATTTCCTATAATAAAAAAACACAAACGTCATATCTTTTCTGTTAACATACATTAATTGAGTATTTTTTGTCATAATTGACTTTTTATTTCCTTTATTATAAAAAATACAAACGTCTTATTTTTTCTCTTCACATACATTAATTGAGTATTTTTTGTCATAATTGACTTTTTATTTCCTATAATAAAAAAACACAAACGTCATATCTTTTCTGTTAACATACATTAATTGAGTATTTTTTGTCATAATTGACTTTTTATTTCCTTTATTATAAAAAATACAAACGTCTTATTTTTTCTCTTCACATACATTAATTGAGTATTTTTTGTCATAATTGACTTTTTATTTCCTATAATAAAAAAATACAAACTTCATATGTTTTCTGTTAACATACAATAATTGAGGATTTTTGGTATTTATTGCCTTTTTATTTCCTTTATAATAAAAAACACAAACGTCATATCTTTTTTTTCCACATACATTAATTGAGTATTTTTTGTCATAATTGACTTTTTATTTCCTTTATAATAAAAAAATACAAACTTCATATGTTTTCTGTTAACATACAATAAGTGAGTATTTTTGGTATTTATTGCCTTTTTATTTCCTATAATAAAAAACACAAACGTCATATCTTTTCTGTTAACATACATTAATTGAGTATTTTTTGTATTTATTGCCTTTTTATTTTCTTTATATTAAGAAATACAGATGTCATAAGAACGCTAAGAATTGCGTTCATGCGATAAAAGCAAAAACACATTTCCAGAACGTATTTTCGTTTCAAAAGGATACGGAACAGGTCGAAGGCTCCTGCCACATAGATGATGGTGTCTCCGGGTTGAGGCTCCTGGCCCGACGCGAACTGGATGATCTTCTGCGAGGTCTGCAGGAACTGGGAGACCCCCGTCCAGGGACTGCGACCCTGCGGACCCCGACGGCCCCCCAGCGGAGAGACAGGTCAGAGAGTCCCAGTACAAGCAGCACGGAAACCAGCGATGATGGTGTGAGAGTGTAAAACCACTGCAGGATGTCAGATCGGGGTTAATACAGGTCTGAGGAGCAACATAAACCCCTCCACCGCTTTCATGCTATTTAGAACCGCAGCGTGTTGACTCTGATTTACTTTTTCCCCAAACCGGAACAGAAGTGGCATTCAGCGTTTTACTGGCAGAGGCCTGCAACTCGATTAGAAAGCGGGAGCACAGGGAAGGCCTTTGTCTGACGGGGGTTGACATCTGGCCTCGCCAAGCAACTTTGGTGACTTGAAAAAGCGAAAGGCAGAGGAAGCGGCTAATTTGCTTTGAAAAAAAAATAGATCAATAAAAACGACGCTCCTGGAGAGTTTCATCGTGACGATGATGCGGAAACGAACGCATTTGGTACGTACCTTTCCAAAGTTGTCTGTGTGCTGCTGGTAGTCTGAACTATCCTGAAAGAGGAGACGGGAGAGCGAAAAAAAAAAAAATCAGGATTCTGCTTTTAAACCCCCAAAAGTCAGAGATAGAGAGAAGGTTGATGTTCTCACGATGTTGCTGTGGTGTGCTTTGGTCATCAGCAGCATTCTGCCAACCAGGTCTGTGGTGGACACCCCCTGGGTCCTCTTACACTCCCTGTAACACACGATATCATGACGCAACTTTGCATTGGAATTAAAAGCAATTAATGGAAGTAAATGGGAATTTTACACTAACTGTATTCACCTTGCCGTATGCAGACGTAGATCTTTTTCTTTGCATGCAAATATTTCTAAAAAAAATTGAATGGCTTTCCCCCACTGAAGAGGATCAAACACAGCTCTGCATGCTTCCATCACATGCACGGATAATTCCACGCATCCTCCCCCCACGCTACACCGGGGCTGCGTTTGGACCCGAGGACGACTTCCAGGAAGGTGCGTTTGATGACATTACCGGGGTAAATGTTTGTCAAACCTGCCTATTTTTAAAGATAGGAGCCCTTTCTGTAGCCTCCAGCTAATTGTCTCGGCATGCAAATGTCATTTTTTATCTTTTTTAAGTAATGTAATTTCCCATGGGGGGGATGCCAACTTTGAATACTAATGGGATATTTCAGGAAGTTTTCTGCAAGTTTTCCAGCCCCAGGATCGCTCACCTGTACCGTCCCGACTTCTTCACCTCCTCATACGTGTCCTTCCCGTCCACCGTTAGTGTGATGTCATCTGAAACACAACATAACATAGTCACATTTTAGAATTAGTTTTTCTCCGTTATATCTGATTTATACCAGATCCTAGATCAACTCCCTATTAGAATAATGGCCTATGTCGTTTTTTCAAGGGAAAACACATAAGAAAACTTGATCAAAAGGTCAAATATTTAATTATCATTTTAATCAAAAAAAGGCTTTGACAGTGGATGACTGTGAACACACATAAGAAGTTGTGTCACTTGTGCAAAATTAAAGAATAAAGTGACATTTTTTAATTATTCTTTTGTGACTTTCAACCTGGACTGACTCATTTCTATAGTGAACACTCTGAGTTGAATTAAATGTCAGGTAAATCAAATTAGCCAGGAGGTTAAAGTTCCCTGATGGAAAAAGTTCATTCATAGATATGCACAGCACTTTAAATTAAATTATTATTAAAGAATAACTTGTGCAATGTAGACGAATTACTATAAAACATTACAGCCTAAAGGCTTTATGATAATAATCCTCATCACACAGCAGCAGAAACTGATTCCAGAATCATGTTCAGAGCTTCTTCTGCACCATAGGTTCCTGCTTCCTGATGCAGCCGCCACCATTAAAGCTCGTTAAATAATCCAAGTCTAATCTAAGTAAAATGTGCATTGTCCTATAAGGAATAAAGAGTATGATCCTTTTAAATCAGGATTATAGTGATTTTACCAGACGTGGCAGCATCATCCAGAGGTGATTCAGGTCAAAATCTCATTTTTCATAAAAAAAAAAGCAACTCAGGCCATTATTATTATTATTAACGTGGTGCCGACGTGGCGTGACGTTGGATACCTCCGTGCACACAGAAGTCACAGTTGTACTTGTCGAGCGTCTCCAGGGTGGTGACGTACGGCGCCCCCTCCACCACCTCGTCCACCCACTTGATGGCGCGCACCATCTTGTACCGTTCTTCCTGGGTGAAGACCGGGGGGCCCTTGTGCTTTGCGATTTCACCTGGAAAAAGACAGAATTACCTTGCATTGTGATCAGCAGATTTTCTGATTTCTTTATTATGAGCTGCTGGCGTCTGACAGTGAAGTCACTCTGTGTTGTCACTGCGTTGGAACGCCCCAGGGTGCCGGCGGACGCAGGTGGCGCCGGGCTGGTAATGACGGGACGACAGTAATTAAACAGACCGAGCAGGTACAGGCTGAAAAAGCTGCAGGTGATAAACTACATGAAGCAGAATTCTGACGGTTTTCACAAAACAACTGTTTCATTAAATATAAGTATTTTTCAGGCCCAGAGGTCTGATGTGGGTCATCTTGCTGTAGGATGATCTCATGACTATATGATAAGATAAGATATGACTTTATTGATCCCACAGCGGGGAAATTTGTCTGTTACTGCAGCGTACAGAGTAAAGAAAAGAAAATAAAAGCTAAAGAAGATAAAAGCTATAAAAAAATAAAAATACACAAACGCAATGTACAAAATTCATAGAATTTGTTGATCAGCATACATAGTATGCATTATGGACATAGAATGGAGGAAAAATACTAATAAATAGCAAGAAAAAAGTATGCATAAGCAAAGCATACATACATACATACATACACATACACACATATTTACATATTTGCATATATACGCACATACACACATGTACACATACATAGCTAATGCATACTTTAGGTGCAGGGTGTGTGTGTAGAGAATATATATCGGGTAGAACTAACAAAAATGACCTAGACATGCTTGTATACAGACAGGAAGGGGTTAATTAATTAGCAAAAACTGCAGCTTATGTAGAAACGATTTGGATCAACTTTCAATATTTCATATACTGTATGTCCATTACTGCAGAAAAGCTGTAAGTTTAAGATAATTATTACATAATTTCTAAGATTTAACATCTCTTTTTCTAGGTCAGGGAGTTAACTACTTATATTTGTACCATTTAGAAGTCTCATATTACACACTTTTCTGTTTTTTATTTGAAATTTTGACGTTTCAGCAGGACACATTTGAGCATGTTCATCTCCATAAAGTTTTACTCCTTGTTTTGTTCTGAGCCTCTCCTCTGATTGGCTGACGGGGTGTCCGTGTGGGCGGTGACTGTACAGTTGTGACATCATAATTTCACATAAGTCAGGACTGCTTGTTTTAAGGCGCCTGGTTTTGAATACAGGCTGTGTATGTTTCTATGTGGATTGGGCATTTTAAAACACAATGCAGGATTCATCACATATACAGTCAAATATATATGTGGGTCTAATATATTTGATAAATTTAAATAAAAATAGAGGAAAAAAGTCCTAAAACTTGTGAATGGTAGTGCATATTGTTTTCTTGTTTTTCTAGTCAAATCATATGAAGTATACTATGAAAAAAAAACTAAATCTAAATAAGGCTAAATGTCACTGTTTCTCATGTTATCTAAATGTTTTGAGATCCCGGTTTCCCCATTTAAAGGCTGCCTCAAACCAGTAAGAGGTTTTACTACACGCGTTAGTACTTCGGGTACTACTTACTGTCTGTGTGTACTCCAACGATGAGGTAATCTCCCATGGCCTTGGCCTGTCGCAGCTGGTTGGAGTGGCCGTAATGGACCATGTCATAGCTGGGAAAAGAAGAAGGAAATAAAAGAGAGTTAGGAATATTCACAAAAAGGTGCACGTAGGAAACACAAAGGATTATGAGCACCATAAGATAAGATAAGATAAGATAAAACTTTATTGATCCCACAACAGGGAAATTGTGTCTGTTACTGCAGCGTTACAGATAAAGAGAAGAAAATAAAGCTGAAGATAAAAAACTATAAAAAAATAAAAAAATAAATAAAAATTAAAAAATAAAAAAACACACAACACAATGTACAAATTCGCAGAATTTGTTGATCCACATACACAGTATGCATTATGGACATAGAATGGAAAGAAAATGCTAATAAATAGTAAGAAAAAAGTATGCATAAGCAAAGCATATATACATACATACATGCACGTACGTACCTACATACATACACATACACACATATTTGCATATATATATATGGACATACATATCCACGTGCATACCCACATGTACACATACATAGCTAAATGCACACTTAAGGTGCAGGGTGTGTGTGAAGAGAAAAAAGTGACCAGTGAAAAAGTGACAGAGTGACTACAGTGAGGTTTATGTTTATGTTATGTTATAAAGTCTTATGATTTATTCCTGATGAAGGTGGAAACACTGGGTTAATACAGCGAGGTTTGCTATGACTCATTTCCCCGTAACTGTGAAATAGGAAAACAATAACTGGAAAATAATTGTAACTGGAATGTAGATTGTTATATCAAATTAATATGAAATGTGCAAAACTGTCTGTTAGACAACACTAGAAAAATGTAGTTCGCACAGAATATTGTCTCCCACCCAACATCCTATACTTATTAATAGACTGCAAAAGATGGCGCCTGTGTGACTGTGTCCATGTTCCGCAATGTCACCGAACGACAAAAAAAATTCAAAGTGATTCAGAAATCAGGATTTCTTCCGGATCTTTACCAAACTTTAATCATCTATTCATGGCACCAGTCCTGATATTCGTTGAAAACTTGATGAAAATCCGGCCCAAACTTTTTGAGTTATCTTGCTAGCAAACAGACAGACAAACGCTGGCAGGGGAAATAAAGAAGTGCACAGTGTCTTCTTCCCAGGCCACCATACATTCTGCACATAATTAGATTAGCATAGATTGGAGCCCGAGATTTTAAAATGGTAATCTAGGATAGTAATAAAGAACAGATGGGCATTATCTCTCCATCACTATTACTTTAGCTGACATTAACTTGATCGCTCTTCTTCTCCTGCTCCGCTTTGAACACGATATTTGTGTCTAATCAATCATTGATGCAAAGGAATCACTGTCGTTCTGTGTCTGTGTCGCGTATCTTAAGAACCGCTCATCCGATCCACTCCACACACGGGGAAGGTGTATTCCCAAGGCCCGAGCAACTGGCCTGCTCCCAGCAGGCCGTGCACAGGGCCCGGACATGACACAAAATGGGTTTGAGTTTTATTAGCACACATTTTCACTTACTGAATCGGGCTAATAGAAATCTCAGGTAATTAAAACGCTGTAATTCACAGCTCTGTCCTCCTCAGCGAGCCGCCACGGCATGTCAGCACTCCTAAGGCTAATACTATGAATAGCCTTTCTGCAAAAATCAATGAGGAAAAACCAGGCTGCAACAGTCTCAGCTGCAGCCTGTGTTAATGAGAAGCAGCATCTGGCACTATAGAAAACAGCTCGGACTGCACGTGAGCGTGTATAATAAACTCCTAACTGCATTACAGGAACTGTGCGCAATTCTGCAAAAAAAAAAAAAAAAAAAAGGCACAAGAAGCGTTGGAATCACTCGCAGTGTTGAAATGTGATCCACGTGTGCAGCCTGGGAAGGCCAGAAGCATGCAAAGAAGCAGGAGGGGGAGGGAGCGTTCGTAGGTGAATGAAGAGAGGAGAAAATCCCGCGACCCAAGACGGAGTTACATAAGACCAGGAGGCTGCTCCGGGGTGTTTGCCCTTGGAGCGACGGGGAACACAAGCCCCGCGGCCCGACGTGTGACCGTATTCCTGTTTTATATTTCAGCGGGGGAGGGATCATGACAGTATCACCGCGGGGTGGTGAAATATTAATTAGTGCAGGCTGCCAGCGGACACCCAGACAGCACCTCGGCCTCTCAGAAACAACACCAGACAGACATCTGCAGGCGTGGCATCTGCTGGGGTGGAAAACACTGCTGGTCACCAACTAACACCTGGAAAACAACAACAAACATCAGTTTTTATACGACTATTTGCAGATTTCTTTTACTATAATTGTCTAACTCATTCTTAAATTACAGTGCCTATGATTAGTATGGATGTTTTACCCTTTTACTGCTTTCATAAATCAATCATGGTTAAATACAATTTGGCTTTTCAGCACAAAAATATCTTGTAAAAATCTGCCCACTTTGGGCAATTGTCGCTCCATTGTTCTTTGCAAGGCCGCTCAAGCTCTGTCATGTCAGATCAAGTCCAGCCACAAATTCACTATAGGATTGTTTTTTTTATAACCATAACTGTGATGCTTTTGCAGAATGCTTTGGATCATTGTGTTGCTGTAAAATAAATCTTCTCCTAAGTCGTAGTTCTCTTGCAGTCTCCATGTGTAATGGTAGCCATGCATACTGTTTTATTCCTCCATCACTCAGGTGATCTTCATTTCACTAATTGTGAGACTATTGGCGAAAAATTTGATTGGACCTCTATTGAATTAAACCGTTACATTAAAAAAAGGAGGTGAATAATTATTCAGACAATTATATTTTTACTTCATTGGCATTACTTTGTAAAAATCTGTTTTCGCTTCGACATTAAAGTGTTTTTTTCCAATAAATTCTTTTGTTAAAACAGCCAAATTTTATTTATGTGCAAACAATAAAAGAGTAAAACACCCAAGGGGAGTAAACACTGTATTACCTCTATTATTATACTGTATAAATTTATTGGTACTGTGAATTTTTTTTCTTTCAAGCGAGCATTTACCATTATTTTTTACTTATGACGACGTTTATGGAAAATAAAATACTACCTGTACATTCTCTGTTTATAAGTACAACTGTGATTTATTTGTATTTTCAATGTCTTGTTCAAATTTTTTTTAATTTACCATTACTATTGCCCTAAATGTTAATATGTACTTTTATCCTCTTTTATCCATCCCACACACCCATCAGGAACTCTACAGAACTTTAAATCTCTTCTTAAACCCACTTGATTTGCCTTAATTCCTCTTTTTTCTTTATTGAAGTCATTTCTTTCTCATTATAATGTCAAGCGTCTTTAAGTGTCTGAAAGGGCTCTGTATTAAAATAAAAAAATGACATTAATCTGATTGCATATGTCAGTCAGTCATTTTCTATACAAACCTATTCCTAACCAATCGTATTATTACGTAGAGGCAGGGAAACGCCAGCCTATGATGGGACACACACACCATTCACTCACACACTCATGCCTACGGGTCAGTTTTTCTCCAATTAACCTGAGCATGTTTTCGGACTATGGGACAAAGACAGAGAACCTGGACATGAACATGAAACTCCACACAGAAAGTGTGCAAAATAATAAAAAACAGGTTAATTCCCAGGATTAGTCCCAGATAAACCTGGGATGCACCGATGCAGCTTTATAGTCTAATGCATGTGCACACTCCTTCTTGGTGATGCCTCTCTGACAGCTGACCTTTGACCTCTGTCGCCTCATTTAATGGCAGCTTATGAGAACAGAGGGCCGCTTGCTGCGTCTCAACAGACGAAGTGACTGTGCTCTTTTCTTGGAATTTTCCTCTCATGCCGCTGACGGCGCCGGACGGGAGCGGGGAGCGTGATGATGCCCAGCGGAGCGTCGGGGGAACAATGCGCTCGGTGACGGGCCGGGCCGCACGGGCCCGAGCAGGTGTGGGCCGGAGGGGTTAGAGGGGTTAATGGCGTGAGCTGTGTTGACATTGGCTCCCTTTGCATGCTCACCCCACCGGTTAATATTGTGGCATCCCAAATATTCCGCAACATTCCGTCAAACCACTGCCAGCCGCACCTAAATGGCAGGAATTCTGCTAAAAGCCACCATAATCCTGGCCTTCATATACGGACAAACCAAAACATTCATTTTGCCACTGCCCTGTGAGGACTCTGCACGCCAAAGCTCCCAAAGAGCTGCATCTTTAAGGGTCAAACAGCAAAACTTTTCTTTTTTTTTTCCTCTGATACGTATCTGCCGCCACTGCTGCACAATGAGGGAAAGAATTTGGTTTATTCTTGATAATCCGAAGACCTACTTCCAAATGCTTCCCAATAAAAACCGTCCACAGTGAGAGCTACTGATTATTCCGAGTCAAGAGCGAAGGTAGAAAACAATAGAGATGATAAATTAGCAGTTTATGTAGCTTTAGTAGAGAAAAAAGCTCACGTTGCATGAGATTTGACTTGTGTAACTGTGAAGTTGCATGGAAATTGTATTTCATGCAACTTGCGTCGTCCATCTGGTTGCGTGAAGGTTTCGCCGTGAAAAAGCAGGCGTGAAGGAGTGTATCGGATCCTCTGCAGCAGCTGAGTTCATGAGCCACATGTACGGTGCAAGTTAATCTCAAGTCCAGTCAAAACAAATATAAACATTCACACAATTAATTAAAATTCTTAACCAGGAGAGTTTACATGAGAAAAAAAAGCTATTTCATTATTATGTCTCAGTTATTCCATATTTAGTCAGTCTGTGAAGAAACAGGAATTTTCGTCTCACTTTGTACAGTCATCCAGCAGCACATCCTGGACTGGACCGTTCCGCGGGCCGGTTCTGGGCCCCCGGGCCGCGTGTTTGACATTCCTGCTCTCGCAGAGCGGCCCAGCTGTGCTGCGGACTCTCCTGAGAGTAGCTGCACGTCGCCTGACCTCGACGGGGTTTATCTGAGACGACGTCGCGCAACATTTTCATATTTAAGGCTTTAACTATGCAGAAAACTGTCCACAAACGGTGCACAGGAACGTTAGCATATAAGTACTGGTTCCCACAGCTGTGTCAGGACATGAGTTCCATCCCCTGTGATGCATTAAAAAAAACACATCTGACGCTCAGTCTGCAACTTAAATAATTCTTACTTTCTACATCGCACTGGAAGAAGACATCCCAAACTGAGCCACGTTCAGAGTCGCCATACAGGGCGCGATGTTCCAATAGGACAGTGTGCGAGCGCGTCGTCACGCTACGGTGTGCTGAATATCATTTGAATAACATTAACTCCTATTCAAATGACTCACTACAACGTCAGGAAACAACAACGGAATTCACACCGCTGTGTTTCCGTCTATGGAGTATTTCCACATGAAGCTATTTCATACTTCTCCTTTACTACATTTATTTGACAGCTTAAGTTACAGATTTGAGACGATGGATAAAATAACAAGCATTTCTAAAGGTGAAAGGTGAAGCCAGTGGTTCCAACCTGTCTGTTGATGTCACATTTCACACATCACTTCACCACTCAGTGCAATACATTTATATTTATAATGTATATACTGTCTGTTGTTTGTGTTGTTTATACTGTTGTTTATACTGTTTTCAACTTCTTTCAATGCTGCTGTGTGTCTATCTATCTATCTATCTATATCTATCTATCTATCTATATCTATCTATCTATCTATCTATCTATCTATCTATCTATCTATCTATCTATCTATCTATCTATCTATCTATCTATCTATCTATCTATCTATCTATCTATCTATCTATCTATCTATCTATCTATCTATCTATCTATGCCTCTGAACATAGCATCATTCCAAGAAATGTTCACCAAAAAATCTAAGATTACAGTAAAAGGTCCTAAAACCTATTTGTGAATTAGAACTTTGACCCTTTGACCCTTTGGCGTGGCCTGACCCTTAGGTTGAGAACCACCAGACTAAACTAGCTAAGTGTAGAGTACATGAAGTATAAGGTAAAATAAAATACCTCCAGCAGATACAACAGCAACAGCTGCTCTAACACTGACGCTTCATATTAATGATCTAATTATGTCGGCTATAATAATATCAGTTATTGCAGGAGTACTTTAATGGAATACTTTAAGTACATTCAAATGCTAATACACATGCACTTTCATTTAAGTAGGATTACTCTTGCAGTACTTAGGATTCTCCAGCACTGATGTGATTTCACAGCCTCGCTGACCTGATTCGAACAGTTCACTTTGTGTACATTGTGTTTAAAGAGGCTGAATTTAACTTTGCTGATACTCGACAACTATTTTTGGCTCATCTATCTTTAGAAAAGCCCTGGATAAAGTACTGCCGGTGACATTATAATACAGTACAATCATTTCACACGCACCTCAGTCCAAAGCTCTTGCCATATTGGGTCATTAGGTTCAATGTCGTACGTGGAGTGATGGAGAGGAGGCTCCCTTCACGTGACCGTGAATTATGAAGTACAGCAACAAGGATCAATATGCAGTAAATATGTCTTGATGCTTTTATGTATCAGTGTTATTATTGAAGAAAAACAGCAGTGGATGAAGACCTCAGATCATTTATTTAAATGAAATTAGAAATACTAGAATTAAAAAATCCTGAATTCAAAATGGTACTTAAGAAAATTACTTATTATACAGAGTGTTATTATTATTAATTACACATTATATTATTATAGTACACTAGCATAGTTGTTTTTATCACTGAAACCATATACACACACTAACATGGTAGACACTTGGGTGGTAAAAGTACTGCATTTTTTTTTATAGTAGGTTTACATTTAATACACTTATCTTTTAATAAGTTGTGCTCAAATAAGATTTTCAAAGAAAAAAAGAGTAAAAATATTAAAATATATTATGTGATGTCAAATCTTCACCTGAAAAGTAACTACAGCTAGCAGATAAACCTAGTTGAGTATTTGAGTGGATAATTGCAGTAAAGTGCAAGTACCTCCAAACTGTACTCGAGTACATGTACTTCGTTACTTTCCACCACTGAGGAAAGTGGAAGTAATGCGGTGTAAACGGAAGAATCCGGAGTTGCAGTGGTTCTGATCCAGCTCCCATTCTGGCATATTAAATGAAAAGTTGTATGTGTGTGTGTGGCAGTGTGCGCGTGCGTGCCTGCGCGTGGCAGCGGGTCACCTGCAGCAGGCCTGTCCCGCCGCTGTCAGCTCACGCGCTCATTCAAACCCTCGGTGCAAAAAAACAAAAAAAACAAAAACAAAAACATAAAAGCAAACAAGAATGAGAGCAGCACATCAGCGGCTCCATCCCCACGGCCACTCACCAGCCGTCGCACCACACCCGGATCCTCCGCCGCCTCTTCTCGGGGCTGCAGGCTGCGGCGCCGGGGGTCGTCCCCGCGTCTTTCCCCGCCGCCGCCGGCGTGTTCGCCTGCTGCTGCTGCTGCTGCTGGTTGTGGTGGTGGTGTCCGTTTTTGATCATTTTTTTTTCCTTGTCCGCTACCGGTGCGACTGTGGCCACGGCGCCGCTTCCCCACAATGAGATGATGCCGTGTCGGTCGCGTGCCTCCTTGTTCCAGCGCAGGACAGCACAGCTGTTTCTGTGTCAGCAGCAGCGGCAGAAGCGGCAGAAGCGGCAGCGGCAGTGGAGCGATGCGCCAACGCCTCCTTTAGCGGCGACGCAGAGACGCACGACGCCCGCTGCGTCAAGTCGGCGGAAGTAAGCGGAAGAAGCACGAAGCGAGATCCCGCGTGACGGTGAGCCCGCGCGCACCGCGTGTGTTGAAGCGGCTGCTTTTATTTTGAAAAGCCCGGACGCGCGCGCCGTGCCTCGCGCGCTTCGCTTGACGCGGCTTGAATCGTACGATGAAGTGCCGGTGCGCACGAGCCGACATGTTGTTACATAATAGAGGCGTTTTTTTTTTCTCCACTGTCATGTGACAATATCTGGATTCCGTTATCTGAGTGTGTGTAAATGTGTGTGTAAATGTGTGTGTGAGCCCGCAAGAAAGAAATAATCAAATATATAATGGTACATTATAGATAGGGGATATCAATACAATTATTATTTCATGTTGTCCAACTGGATATAGTCAGTGTTTTTCATTTTATTCATTCATTCAAGTATCAGCAGGAAATGTATGTAAAATATAAAAAGTACTTGTGTAATAATATACCTTTAGATATATAGATTAATAGAAATACTGTGGTACTGCCTTATAATATTAATACACATTTTTGATACTTTTTTAAACTAAATGCTTTGTGCAAAGAATATATTGTTTTATGTCAAATATAGATCTGAAAAGTGAAACTGTAAGTGGAGTTGAAATATATTAAAAATTTCCCTCTGATGTGCAGTGGAAGTATAAAGTAGCCTCACATTGATATGTGTAGGATTATTCAGTTTTCTTTTACACTGTAAAACTTCTAAATAGTGTATGAATGCTACACATGTTTGAAACAACACAATATTATGTTTTCTTATGATAAAGTATATAAATCAATGTTTTGTCTAGCATTCCTGTAATAAATCCTGTAGTACTGACTGTGTCTAATACTCACCTGTCAGACATGTTATAGTTTTTCATTAGAGACTCTATATTGACTGTGGACTAATATTTGTACAAGGTGCGACTGTTTCTAGTCAAAACTAAGCTGAGAACTGCTGCAAACTGTTAAATGGTGAGTATTCTGAATTACTGCGACTTTATTCTGGTTACTATGTTTTTATTATAACCTGAAATTCTGCCAGTGGCCAGTTTGTTGGAATGAATGATCTAACAGCAGCATCAAATACTCTACAGCAGGGGTTCTTAAAGCGGGGGCAACCATGGTATGTCCACAAAAAAGACGAAAGAGTAAAGAATAATCGATTTTCACTATAATTCCATACACAATGACAGCTAGAACCATTTTTTGGAGGACTGCCATAATTAAAAGTAAATCAATTGCTTTAATTAATTTATCTAGTAGTATTTATTTCCTATTATTTATGATATTTTCCCTTTGCACATAAATGTATTGAATTTCAAATTTTATTTTTCCATATTGATATAATGATTATGTTAGGTTTGTGGGGTGAAGATTTTTGAATAAACAAATAAATAAATAAATACATAAATAAATAAATACAATTTAAAATTGAATAAATAAAATTTAAAATTGAATAAATAAAATTTAAAAATGAATAAATAATATTTAAAAATGAATAAATACAATTTAAAAATGAATAAAACAGATTTAAAAATGAATAAAAAAGATTTAAAAATACATTAATTAAATTTTTAAAATCAAATAAATAGGGCAATAACACAGTAAAGTGTAAATTGAGTAAATATATACATTTACTGGTATATTTATTTATGTACTGAGTCATTTATTTCTTTGTTTTATTATGGTGGCTTCCTGAGATGGGGTCTGTGGTCTAGTTTTTATGGCTTCAAGGTGAAAACCTTTGAGAAAATGTGCTCAGCTTTAACTCACTGGAAAGTCCAAAAGTAGTTGAAGTGACTTAGCGTAGTCCGATCCTCCATGAGTGAAACGCAGTTGAGGGAAAACTGTATATAAGCAAATATACTTCAACGCTTCAACATGTGGGTGAGGTTGTTAAGAGGAGGGAAATCCTTCTTTTGGCGGTGTAGCGTCATCTTGTGGAACAGCCTGCTCAGCCACACACGGCCTTTACACTGGTGATCCAGCAGAGGGAAACCCAGACCCACATATGGCTGCTTCGGCTCCTGCAAAACCCCACATATGCGTTGCCTCTTTTCTTTTATCTGAAGAGGGTTTTTTGCCATTGTTGCTGTGAGAAGAACTAGCCAACACACGGAGCTGGTTTGACGCTTCGCTCCCTTCCACGCTGCGTCACGTGATCCCACATATAACTGGCCTGAACCAGAACAAACACACCTCGGGCCCGCAGGCATGTCCTCTCTGCCACGGATGACATTTGCAGAGCGGAGCGCCATGCCAGGCCCTGGCAGGGCCCAGACGCCGTAAATGAATTGCTGATGGGGACGGCCACATTAATTGTGCGGCGGAGCCGGCGGTCGGTCTGAGAAGTGGGGCAGGCACCTGCTGCTGCGGAAGTGGGTGAAGATGAAGAATGCTGTCCTAGATTACCCAGCAGCTCACCTTAAACCCAACCAGCCAAATTAATCAACTCTTCAGAGGCCACCCGGTTGTCTGGGGCTGATTTAAGGCACAGGTCACGCAGGACCTGTAGCCGCCTTCCTCCGCTCGAAGGAGAAATATCAAAATACTAAAAAAACACAACGCTCCTTTACAAAGCATATATCAGTCTAAATGTTTCCATTCCCTGGTAAAAGAGCATCAGACTGGAATAATCTACCTTTAAACATTCCTTTAATGACTCCTTTCCATATATTAGGAGTTAAAGTGTTTCCAATGATGTTTTATCATTATTATTTATAGCACATTATAATCTCAATTTGTAATTATCATGTTTTTCCACAGTTACAGGCTTATTTTACTGCTGCCATGTGATTTTGTACAAATTTTTGGTACAGTAGTTTTTGTTGTCTGTAGATTGTTGACTGTACCTTTGAAAATAAAATAAAAAAAAAACAGGATGACTCTATTAAATAAGTTTAATTAATTCTATTAATTTTTGCATTTTTCTCATTATTTAGATGTTGCATTGTTTATCTGTCTCGCAATTATAAGTGTTGATTATGATAATGATAATTATAATATGATTGTGTGAGAATGAATAAGAAGATCTTTTCTCTCTTCTTTCTTCTTTGCGTTTTTTTTAATTTCATTTGTGTTTTACGTATTTAAATCAAAGTTTAGAGGAACAGCTCACAGACAGGAGACACAAATTTAATTCCTACTGTATCTTCATAGAGATTGTTGTATCTCTGGGTTTGGATTATATGCCTAATGCACATTATTAGTTATTTATGTGGTTGTCAGAATTATTTTTACTTCGCTCTGCTGCCTTTTAAATTGCCCCTCAGGGACGAGTAAAGGGATTGATTCTCATAATTGAATTATCACCTGTTCTGTGTTTAGGCATAAGGTTTAATTATCAGTATAGTTTTAGACTCTATTTACCTTTTAATTCACTGTGTAAAAAAATACCATTGTCAAACTAATATCTCATTGCCTCCCATTAAAACTACAGATTTTCATCAATTTTTTTGTTTGTTTGTTCAATTTCAGAATTTAATTATTCCCATGAGAGTTTTGCCTGTTTCCCACTTGTGCCATTAGTTTCTACGGGGGGTCTATCATTATTTATCACATATGGCACTGCAGAATAGCTGAATAAATTATTGCAACTAAAAATATTTCCCTGTGTTATTAGTGGTGTCAAACTGTAGTGTGCAGGTATTTATGAAAATTAAGTGCTCATGTGAAATCCATAGATGCAAAAATTTGTGTGTGTGTTCAAGGCCGAAATCGGAAAGAAAATTGCAGAAAGTTGGAATAATACACTCAAATAACATTTATATTTGTATACCAGAGAGTAGAATGTGCCGGAGGGTGCTGTGAGAATACACCGAGGGTTAGAAACCAAGATGAGGCTCCAGGGTTTAGACCGGCCCCGCGGACGAGCGGTGAGACGCGGCCCGTCTCAGGCCATCTGTCTCTTTGTCTTGTTATCTCATGAGATGCGTTCCCATCGTGTTGGGGTGTCGAAACGCCGCCGCCGAGCAGGGTGATGTTTTATGAGGGGCGCTGAGACGTGGGGGGTGGGGGTGGGGGGGGTTCAGGAGCCCCCGCGAGGCCCCGCGATAACTAACTCACTACTCCTCCTAATCTAGGACAAGCACACCTAGACATCCTTCATGACTCTAATGTTTTACTCGTGTCGGGCCAAAAATACGTCCACCGAGGTTAGCCAAAGTGGGTCGCCCAACAGCTTTTTTTGGATCACAGAAAAAGAAATCGTGCCATCTAAATGATCGCTGTCTTCTAAAAAACCCACCCTCGACGGCGAAAAGCCTTCCCCGCCGGTTTATTTTTACAAGTATCGAACTGGGTCAATGACGCCACAGAATAAGACAAAACCCAATTTTCCAACAGTGTTTAAAAGCCTCAAATGACACAGTGCTTATGAGCCTTTTTCAAAACATTTTATTGGTCTTATAGAAAATAAAGTAAGCTGTATCAACAAACATACAATATATACATCAATAACTTAGACACCTCAGAGAATCACGTTTAAATCCACAGTTGTTACTGTATATATGAATACATAGTACTTATCTACAGATTGCAAAAAGTACAATAATTTAATTTATAAATAATTACAATTAACTATTGTCTGTTTTCATACAAAGTACTGCAATATTTTATTACAACCCATACAGAAAAATAACAAAACGGATTATTAACTTTGTATTACTCGCTTTAGTCAGATTTTTATACCTTTGAAACACACTCCATAGAGTAAGAGGAAAAAACCTGCACAGTCGACTGTTTACAAAGCATAATTTCATGAAAAAAGCCACACAAGTGCTGTTATTTATCCTCTCTAACATGTTGCTTGTAAAAAATAATAATAAGAATAATAAAAAAATTAACAAAGAAAAAAAAAAAAAAGCTACAACTAATTAGAATTTAAAGTCGAATTTCTGAATTTTTCAACCCGGACCCTATTTTCCTATCATTTTAATGTCAAAATCTGCTGAAAATACGGAGTGAGAAGCAGCCGCCCACTTCACAGTTTAAGCTAGAAAACGGAGGCTGGCTGTAATTGTTGTTTTTTCACCTCCTGTCGGGCTCAGGTTGTTATCACGCAGCAGTGGGTGAAGATGTAAACCATCCAGAGTTCACGTTAACCAAGCTAAACGTGACTTTCCGATGGCCAAGACGCAGGTTTCTTGAGTATTTGAAAACACACCAGTCACACCAGGATAATACAGAGCCCTTTACTGGCAGGAGGGATTCGGATTTTTGTAACTTTTGGGATTAGAACAAATGGTGATTTCTCCTCATTTTCGCTTCTCAACCAGTGGAGCGAGGCAGAGTTCTACACACAAACACACACCGCAGCTAACACGACACTATGGCAACAATCTGATCCTGACAGAGGTGCACGAATAGAGAGGCTGCTAGCTAGACAGCTGCTAGCCTCCATCACGGCGTGTTGCTGTGAAGCGGGCGGCTGCTTCCCCGCAGAATTTCGCAATTTCTGCTCCTATCGCTGTCGCAATAGACAACACAAGACGGTAAAATAGGGTCCGTCCTGAAAAAAAAATTACAAAAAAAAAAATTCTCCTTTAAATCTGCAGAACAAATTACAGTGTAAGATCAATTTCAAATAGAACACCCAACAGATATGAGAACAGAAACGCTGTGGATGATGCTACAGCGAACGACGAGCATTAATGACTGGTGTAGCAGCAGAGGAACCTCAATCGTACGAACACGCACACAAACGTACCGAAAAAAAAAAATAGAATAAAAAACAAAAAAAACTTAAAGATATTGCAAGTGGCCCTTGTGACAGAATCTGTTGTAGCATCACTCAGTGCACAAACGTAAGGTGAGACACAGCAGGCAAATTTAATCAATTTCGAGATTTGAAGTATTTCGCTTCCATTCATCAAGTCAGCGTCGTCTGCACCGCGTCATATGAGGTATCACTGTGAAGCTGCTTTTCTCCTCCATATACCTGACATAATATGATCATATAGCCTTTTTTAATATTTAATTAAATAGCCACCGTCTGTGGAAGTACGAAGAAGAGTTTAAAGCTAAACCAGAAATCTCATTGGCTGGTGTTGCAGCACTTGCATATACAAAACTCTCCAGTTTTATTCCCAACTATATCCTGAAGGTTTTTAAAGAGGGGGTTTGTTCATAAATCATTCATAGCCTGTTTTTATAGAATATTTTACTACTAAAACCTGGTGGAAATATATATTTTCTGATTTTCAGTGATATAACATCCAATATAACATTCCCTCTTTAAAAACCTTTGACTAATATGTCAACTCAATTAAACAAGAATTTTGGTTTTATCCATTGTTGTTGCAAATCAGTGCATATTCACTTAGATGATGCCTCATTTGCATATTTCACAACATTTCAGAAAAAAAAATTGTAATACAGAAAACAATTGTCTTAATTAACTGGGTAAGTTTCATAGTGATTTTACTTTATATTTACCTGTAATGTCTCGCCTTAACACATATATATACCATAATAGTAATATTTCTGTCAATTATCAAAAGTCACATTGATAGATCCTGTAATTCGGCTAATTTAAGACCAGAGTAATGCGTGAGTAAGGCTTGAACGCAACATCTTCTGATTCCTTTTTCCATCATTTTACCCCATTACAGTTAGAACATGTCGGCTATTTTAAACAAGGGCCAGTTGCTCTTCCATTTAGCAAAATCTTCAACAAGAAAAAACAAAGATGTTTTACAAAAAAACCCATAGAAAAACAGCAATTATTAAATAACAGACCATAGTCACTTTGACAATATTGATTACTCTTACATCTACTCTTTCACACCTTTCCACTGAGTTGCATATTAAGGGTCACTTTTTCACAATGGTCATTAATACCTACTGTAGCTACATACTATACACCTGTGAGAAAGAGAGAAGAGTCATCGTCTCTAGCAGGAGATTGAAGAGATTGGTCGACGGTGCCGCTCGAACACCGCAAAGACACTTGACACGAAAAAAGATTCACTCCACAGGACTGCCACAGCAATAAGGACGCCAACATCAATACTGGGCTATGTCAAGAGTCAGATATATAGGGTTTTTTTTTTTTTCTCCCACAGTTAACCAGTCAATGTAGATAGCTAAGCATGTTGACGAAAGTGAGGATAGGATTTAGGGTTGCAAAGGGGTGGAAATTTCCCATGAGAATTTAACGTCTGGAAATTCTAGGAAAAATGTCGGCAAATTTCAATGGAGGAAAAAAAATGAATCTTTTATTATATAATATTGATTCGAAACCTATTAGTTTAAATATGCATGACTCTTATCACGTTAAATAAATCTGTATATGGAAAGTCAAATACAGTTTCAGGTTTGATCCCATACATTCCTATTAATTCCCATATTCATTTATTCCCATTGAAAGTTTCCATCTTGGAAAAAATTCCGTTTTGCAACCCCCAGGACAGGAAACTTGCGCACAGACAGTAAAAACCAGCACCCAGGTCTCCGACGTGGAGTTTTTATGCTGAGGCGAGCGACCGTTGATTCAACACCTTCTTTTTTTTTTTTTTTTTTTAATTTTATTTATTTTAATTTTTTTGCCGACATCTACAAGACATTCTGACCAGCGGGAAGGCCTGGATGAAGCGCGCTCCGTTCACGTCGTCACGCAACTGCTTTCACCTTGAGGTGTAAAAAAATAAATAAATAAATAAAAAATAAAACAAAAACTGCTTCACTTGATAAATTCCTTTTAGAAGACCGGGGAGAGCGACGCGACACTTGGCACAGAGGAAGCGCTGCTGGCAGCCGTTGTTGATTGTAATTCTACGTGCTGTAGCTCTTTCAGAGTGTGGATTGAAAGCCCTTTATGACATGCTTATTATAAAAAAAGAAGAAAAAGGAAAGGGAAAAATAATAAATCGAACAGAGCTGCCATCCCCTGCCTCTCTCTCTCATCCAGAACGGTTTGTTCATTTTTTTTTTTTTTTAGAGTGACCTGTTTTGTCCTGAGCAAAACAAGTGGGAGCTTAGTGCATACAAACCCTGGGCCGAGCCCTGATCTGACAACCTTAGAGTTCATCGACGCGATCTCACTCAAGAGTTAGCTACAGTCTTTTGAGAAACTGCAATAAAACAACTAAAACGTGTAAAAATGTAAACCGTTCTTCTCTTAACCTCTTTTTTTTTTTTTGTCAGTCAAAAGCGACATTTGGAGGGTTTTTCCATTCCTTATTCCTCTGATCTCATTCAGACCAGTTAAGTGCCCAGAATGAATATGATAATGAAATCTCCCCAATAATGAAGCCGTTTCCCCTCTGGTTTTAGGGATGGAGATCTGCTACTGCTATCAATATGATGGAGCAAGCAAATGTATATATTCATAAATTAATATTCCTATATTCATATCACATGTTGGGCTAAATTCTCAATTTTCTGAGTAGATCTTGAACACATCACAATGTAAACTGTAAGCTCATATCCTAAATTCAACACTGGATTATTAATTTGGACTAATTTAAGACTATTTTAGTGTAAGTGGAGGAGAAAGCAGCTTCATTCTCCTTTGACTGTAAGGAAGTGACGTCCAATTTCTCTCTGTTGAGTTTACCCCCGGTTGTTTGGCAATTCGCATTCAATTCCTAAAATGTTTATTAGACGATCGATGCACGTTTGTTGCACCAGTGATTTGATTTTAATGACTCCTGACTGGAGATCTAGTGTTACAGTTACAGGACCCAGCGGGCTCGACAGGGCCGTCTTAATAGACCCGGGTTTCGATCTCCATCCCT
This sequence comes from Eupleurogrammus muticus, assembly GCA_036785175.1. Lineage (NCBI taxonomy): Eukaryota > Metazoa > Chordata > Actinopteri > Scombriformes > Trichiuridae > Eupleurogrammus > Eupleurogrammus muticus. The sequence goes on from JAYKQN010000011.1 coordinate 3,677,598, forward strand.
GTTCAGGTTACAGCCGATGCATTTAGAGGGCGTCCAGCACCAGGTGCAACCATTATTCAGGTTCTGCAACGACAGTATCACTTTGACCTTCGAGGAAAAGTAAAAAAAAGTCTTTAGAAAAAAAAAAAAAAAAAAATTAAAACGCAGCTTTTCGAAAAACCCAAACGCCATTTCACCCCATTCCGTCTCACACGTGGCAAACTCTCAATGACAATATGATTCGTAACTAACATCAAGGAAGCAGAGGATATCACGGATGCCAATACGCACAAAGACAATTGACCTTGTTTACACCACCTAGTTTAGCTCTACAGATTTGTTTTTAAATAGCACAGCATTGACATCTATACAGTGAACGACACTGCCGAACTTGTCACTTACACATCACATCACGCGCTACCCCACAGCACGCGCCTAGTCACTAGAAAAAAGCTATCAGACTTCAATAGTAAGCCACTTTCGGTACAATTGCAAAAAAGATGTCACAGGATTTTTTTTTTTTTTTTTTTTTGACGTTTTCTTTTCGTGTATTTCTATAAACAATGGAAGGTAATCTACCTAGTAATAAAAACCAAGAACTCAACATTAGACAAAGTTTTCTACACCTTAACAATTCAAACAGTAAAGCTTGTGTAAAGATTTTCTTTTGGAAATATCCGACGGCCCTGTCAACAAGTAATTACAAAAAAATGCAATATATATATATATATCTTCTCAAAACAAAAATCAACTTGAACATATTGTCTCTATGAGCAAAAATGATGTTTCAAAATGTTCGTGGTTTACACTGTCCCCCACAAAAAACACGAGGATATTACTGTAATAACATTCAGGTTTTCAGATATTGTAGAAGAATCTTGTCATATTGGAATGGCACTCAGCTCTGGAACAATAGCATTAGGAACAGCTGATCATTTTTGAACATTTCCACTTACCATAAATATGCAAGACCTCTTTGTATTTTCAGTGCATACATATATTATTGCATCTACCAGTCATATTGATAATGACGAGTTCATTAAAGCCTGCCACGGATGCATAAACAGAAATGAATGCTCGGTTTGGAAGCATTATTTCACGCTTATATTCTTGACAGACGACCAACAAAGAAACAAAAAAAAGAGAAAAGAATCACAAATTGGACTAATTTCCGAGTACTGGGTGAGTCAGGCTCATGGAAGCAAATCCCTCGCCAGATGTTGAAATTTAGCAGCTTGTTGAATTTCTAGCACCGACATTACATACATACAGTTTTTCTTTGAAATTATATATATCTGAATTTTTAGCTTCTTCAAATTTGATATGATAACTTGTTTGGACTTCTATATTTCAATAATTCCAAAGTCAAAAAAATTCTAATAATATATATATATATATATATATAAATATTTATATATTCAAATTGCTCTAATTTGATACAGCAAATCCAAATCCTAAAATTCTCAAAAAGTAATATGGGATTTTATTTTCTATTTCAATAACTTTAAAAAAAAAAACACAATTTCACATAAAATCATTTGCTTATCTTTGGTATCCAAAGTTATCTGGATTATTTTTTTTTTTTTATTTCAAATTTTGAATTGAAACATTTGAAAATTTTGAATTCAGAGATCTGAATTTGGCCTGTACAGAATTCTAGCAAACGTGATTATATATTTGAATTTTTTTCAAACTTTGAACATTTTTGAACAGTGAACAATAAAAGTGAAAACAGGTTATTGAAAAATGTAAAGAGTTAAATTTGAAGGAAAAAAAATTCAGATAGAAAATGAGAAAACAAAAGTGATAGAAATTGATTTCCAAATTTTAAAATGTGGTGAGACGGATTCACTTCCACGCGGCTCGTTTTAAAGACCAGGAGTTTGCGAGCATGTGTCATTTACCCTCATTTCAGTCAGTGCATAATAACAAGCAGAGGGGTTCAATGTGAGACATGTGCTCGCTCTTTCTTTTTCGTTGTAAAATCGACAGATAGTGGTGTTTATTATAATTATTAGTATAATTATAAGTATTATTTTACTGGTCGTGATCGGCTGTGAAACTACAAACACACTGATCCTTAGGACGGAAAATACTTAAGAGCTCAGTCTTAAAGAAAACAGCACACACACACACACACACACACACAGAACCTTATCAGAAACCAACAACCTATTAACATTCGCACTTGATGCCGTTCACCATTAATCTCAATGATGACCAAAAAACACAAAAACAAAAAGAGAACATTTATTCTAGTATGTTTTCGCCAACCCAATATTGCCATCTCAAGTATCTGTTTTCCACAGCTGGCTTTTTTGTTTTTTTGTTTCAAATGAAAGGTTTCAGTATTGCCAATGTGTCGACATTCTTCGATAACACACAGGAGAATAAAATAAATAAATAAAATAAAATCACACGACTGGATTACCTGTGCCACCGTGAAGCACGACGTGTCTGCCGGCAGCCAACAAACTGCTGAGTCATGCTTCAGGTGGGAATGGGTGGCGGCGGGCGGGGGGAAGCATGTCGTTAGTGTTGGTGAAACTGAGATTTTTATTTCTTTTTTTTTTTTTCCTTTTTCACACACAGGTAATCCTGTGCCATGTTACAATGCACTGACTAGTTTAGTCTTGGGATTCTTCATCTTTGCTGCTACTACGACCTAGCCCCCGTCTTGGATTTGACGATGGTGATGACGCTGGTGGCGGCTACTTTACCAGGGATGAGGGGCCCTATGACGGAGGCCATGGGGCCGCGGGCCGAGGCGACGGGGCTGCGGGCCACAGTCCTGGCGAAGCTCTGCAGGGCCTCGTACTTGGAGCGCAGCGCGTCCAGCTCCACGCGCATGCTGGCGTTCTCCGTGGCCAGCTTGTCCACCTCCTGCTGCAGCTGGGCCTTCTGCTTCTCCAGCTCCTCCTTCTGGGTGACGCGCTTCACGCGGCAGCTGGCGGCGTAGCCGCGGTTCTTCAGCGTGCGCCGCCGCTGCTTCAGCTGCAGGATCTCCTCCTTGGTCAGGCCGCGCAGGTGCTGGTTCAGCTCCCGCACCGACATGGTCACCAGCTCGTCGTCCGTCAGGCTGGTGCCATTCTCCCCCGGCTCCCGCTTCACCTGTGGGGAGAGGGGGGGGACGTGGGTGTTTGTGTTACTTCACGCTGTGGAACACTCAGCTCTGAGGCTGCATGCTGAACAGGTCCTCTGGTCCACAACACACCCGGTCCTGTGATTGGTTTTTAAACGCCTGAGGTGGGAAGACGTGTTTTTACTTTCTAAGCTCCTACACTGCGGAATGTGAAATATTATATGATGAAAATATCATGTTTTGGGATACTATCAGCCCAGATTTTTGTAGAATTATCTTATTCCACTGGCAGATCATTTATCTTATTTCAAGTTTTTTTTTCAATTTAAATCAAGAAAAGACTTAATTATGAGATAAATCATCTGCTAGTGGAATCAGATAAGCTGGACACATTGTACAAACATTATTTTCACCTTATAAAATTGTAGTTTTTGCAGAATACGGTCTGGATCTCTGCAGAGAGGTAATGTCCCAGTATCTATGGGACATTTTAGATCTCTGCTTACAAATAATTAAACGTCGACTTGCACTTGTTTTATTTGATGCAATTTATTTTAAACCTTTGTAACCCAGAGTTACTGAATTGATACTTCACTTATCTGTAGTAAATAAGTAAACAGTCAAGTTCATGATATTTTGTTATTATTTTTATGAGTTTTAAAAATATTCCAGAGACATTACGTGTATGAAATAGAATAAGGAAATGTGTGTGAGTTCCGGAAATATCGCGGGAGTTCAGGAAGAGCACGCGAGGAGAGTTGGGGAAGACGGGGAGAGAGGGAGAGAGCGGTTCGGAGTGAGCCCGCGGAACAGTGTGACAGACTGCCTGAGACGACATCATAAGTCGGTGGTTTCGCCAGCAGCCGTCGAGAGATAGATGCAGCCCGTATAGCACCACTGGCGACCAGGGTAACGTCAGTGGTTCCTCCGGACGACGAGGGAGCATCGAACTGAAAGGACGCCATAGCCTACTGAACGTGTTAGCAATACCAACGTGTCTACAGTTTGCCACGCAGCGGTATTGTGAGTAGAGACTATTGAGCGAGAAAAAAGACACTCAAAGAGAACAGGCCTGCAACGTTTGTTGTTTTTATTTGCCGGCTTTTTGTTTAAGTTTGTTTGGTGCACCGGTGCATGTGGGAGGGTTTTCTTTTTGTGTCCAGAAGTGTGTGATAAGCCCTGGGTAGTTCACAGGGGAGATTTTGTGCAGTGGCTACCCACCGTTACATTCTCACCGAGTGTGATAAGTGTAGTATTGCTAACGCAGTGAGCGCTCATCTTTTTACGGTCGTCTGTGCACAAAGACCTGAGGAGTTAAGAAAAAGTATATGTGAGTTTATATTGTAGCCACGGTTTAGCGGAGTGGCTGGTAAAGGAGTGTGATAGGTTGTAGAGGTTATTTTTGTGCTATATAGCAAACGTATTTCTTCTTGTTCCTCTATACCAGTTATCAGGGTATAGCTGCTCCTAAGTTTAGGTGTGTCGTCATATACTTTGAAAGTTTCTGCTTGGAGTACATATGTTTTTTTTTATAGTTCATTTACACTGAAGGCAATGACAGTGCCTATTAATGATGTATGCTTTAACATTTGTGGTTAATAAATACTTTTTTATTGCTTGAAATTATATACATAGTGTCAGACTCCACTCACTTCAGAGTAAATATATTGGTGTGTACACTATATTGCTATAGCTTACCACGAACCCACTTTAGTCTGCTTAATTATCTGAATGGTAATGAGATGGGCTACATAAAATGGCGACGAGGATGGGATCTTTTCTAGATGTCTAGTAGTGGGTAGATTCTTATTTCTGCAGTTACATTAATAAGTGAGTGGAGTGGTTAGTTGAGTGTACGAACCAGTAGTACCAGTAGCCATGTCTCTGTTGGTAAATTGGTGTAAGGGCGAGGGGCTAGACCTCAGACATGCCTTAGTGGTCCGAAATGTCCCAGCTGAAGTTAGTGGTGAAACAATAGAGGAAACACTACATACAATTAAACGCCTTGGTCGGGTTAAAGTAAGAGGCAAGATGTTTGACCCTCAAAAGGATGGATTAGTGGTGTTATGTGCCTGTAGTGAGGTGGTGAATATAAAGGCAATTCCCCTGGATGTGGTACCTAGCACAGGAGGGGAGCCATGGTTGTTAAGCGTGCCTGTAGGTAATGACAGTGATACCCCAGAGCCCGTGCCTCAACCTGAGTCACCTAAATTTACTACAGAGCAGTTCTTGAAGTCCATCGGGGACATAATAGAGAAAACCCAACGTCCAGTCGGGCCAGAGAATACTGCATTCAGGAGGTTACGTGCATTCTCAGGGAATGTACCGTCCCCAGCAGGAGAAGAAACATTAGACACTTGGCTGATGCAGGCCCATTTGATGGTGGATGAGTGTGAGTGCTCAGATGGTGAAAAGCGTAAGCGCATAATTGAGAGCTTGAGAGGCCCTGCATTAGAGATAGCCCAAGCAGTTAGGTCTAGTGACCCCTACGCTACACCTAAGGACTATCTAGAGGCCTTGGAGCGTGCTTTTGGCTCCTCTGAGTCAGGGGAGGACCTGTATTATGCATTTAGAGCGTTGCGCCAAAACCATGGAGAGAGGTTGTCTGATTTCTTGCGGCGCATTGAACATGCCTTAACTAAGGTTGTTTTCAGAGGGGGTGTAGCGGCGAGTCAGAGAGATCGCGTGCGCATTGAACAACTCTTGCGGGGAGCAACTGAGTCCGACCTTATGTTGGTGCAGTTACGTCTCCGTGAGCGCAAAAGTGCACCACCCTCATTTTTGCAGCTCTTAACTGAAATACGTGAAGAGGAAGACCAGCAGTCAGTAAGACAGAAGTCTACTATGTTGAACAGTAGAACTACTGTGCGACAAGTTAGGGCGACTGACGAGGAGCTACTGAGCACTGCAGAGGCGGTGAAATTGCGAACAGAACTTGACAAACTCAGAGTGGTGGTTGCTAAATTGACAGCTAATGAGGCAAAACAACCTGCAGAGAACAGGGAGGCTCACACTACAGCAGTTCAACGAAGTAGGTCAGTTGAATCTGATAATGAGGTTAGAGCATTACAAAGACAAGTAACTGATCTCCAGCAACAATTACAAATTTTGACAGTGAACCACTGTAGCGTGCCCATGAGTACACCTGCTGCATGGAAGCCTCAGGTGGCAGGTGATCTTTACCGCAAACCTAGCTCCACTAGCGGTAGGAGAGTTCAGCCTTCTAGTGTGGAGGGGGACTACTTCTGTTATCGTTGTGGGCAGGATGGTCATATAGCCAGTCGATGCAGTGCAGAGGAAGACTCTGGTAAAGTCATCACTCGACTTATTCGTACGTTGCGAAAGCAGAAGGGGGAAGACCGTGAATTTTCTCAGAATAAACCTGAATCAGCAGATGGTAATTGCTCTGTAAAAAAGAGTCATGTAGAGGCCCCTGTGACAGCACTGCTGCCTGATGGGTTGGTGGGAAAACCGTCTCTGTGTGCTGTGAATATAGAGGGACACACATGTACTGCTTTAATGGATAGCGGGTCTACAGTTACTATTATTTTTGAGAAGTGGTACCATGAACATTTGTCTCATCTCACAATCCACCCTATCTCTAGTTTATGTATCTGGGGTCTAAGTGACAGTAGCTATCCTTACCGGGGTTATGTGGCAGTCATTTTGGAGATACCCGATGATGATGGCAACTTGTTTACCCAGACAGTCTTGGCTTTGGTGTGTCCCGACCCACAAGGGCCCGACCAAGTCCCAGTAATCATAGGCACCAATGCAAGAGGGTTTCAGCATGGACCAGTGAAAGGTAGCCAAGGTCGTGAACAGCCCCATGTGATAGCCTGGAGAGTGGGTGCTGGCCTGTCGAAGCCAAGCTTTGAACAAACCAATGACCATATTTCGGGTAAGGTGGGGCAGGTTAAATGGGTAGGGCCTGGGTCACTTACCTTGCCACCCGGAGAGGCCTGTCTAGCTGTTGGTAAGGCCACTATTAATGAGACTGGGAACCCTGGGATATTGGTTGTGGATAGCTCAGGTGCTTTACCCCACGGGGTGGCCTTACCTCCTTGTGTGTTGCTACCAGCTGACCTTGATAAAAACAGTTGTAAGGTACTCCTACAGAATGTTTCTCTGAAAACAAAATTCATTCCTAAAGGAACGGTCATAGCTCAGATCCATAAAGCCGATGTGGTAACTGGTCTTGTACAGAATTCATCTATAACAGATGGCATTGATCCAGCTTTGTTTGACTTTGGCAACTCCCCCTTGCCTCACATGTGGCGGAACAGGTTAGCTCAGAAGTTAGCGGAAAGGACCAAAGTTTTCTCAGTAGAGGAATGGGACGTGGGGTTGGCTAGAGATGTGGAGCATCGCATTAGGCTTTCTGACTCACGGCCTTTTAGAGAGCGGTCAAGGCGTATTGCCCCTGGAGATATAGATGATGTACGGCGACATTTACAGGAGCTGTTGGCTGCAGGAATCATTAAAGAGTCACGCAGTCCTTATGCATCACCCATTGTTGTAGCACGAAAAAAGAGTGGCAAAGTTCGCATGTGTATTGATTACCGAACACTAAACACCCGCACCATTCCTGATCAGTACACCGTTCCCAGAATAGATGATGCTCTAGATTGTCTATCAGGAAGCAAGTGGTTTTCCGTGTTGGATTTAAGAAGTGGTTATTATCAGATCCCTATGTCTGAGGAGGACAAGGAGAAGACCGCTTTTATCTGCCCACTGGGTTTCTATCAATTTGAACGAATGCCACAGGGCATAATGGGTGCTCCTGCTACTTTTCAACGTTTGATGGAAAAAGCAGTGGGAGATATGAATCTGTTACAGTGCCTAGTATATTTAGACGATGTAATCGTGTTTAGTCAAACCCTTGAGGAACATGAGGAGAGGTTGCTCAAGGTATTGGATCGTTTGGAGGAAGTCGGGTTGAAGGTGTCAATTGACAAGTGTCAATTTTGTCAGACTCGTGTCAAATACGTAGGGCACATTGTGTCTGAAGCCGGTGTCTCTGCTGACCCAGACAAGATCAAAGCAGTGGTCCAGTGGGCCCAGCCAACGAATTTGACATCATTGCAGTCATTTTTAGGGTTCTGTGGTTACTACAGACGATTTATCGCTAGCTACTCAGCCATTGTGCGCCCTCTGACAGACTTAACAAGAGGGTATGAACCCCCTAGAAGGGGGAGACCAAAACAAACTGGGCCGACGAAACAATATCTGAGCAAGACTGAGCCATTTGGAGAACGATGGACATCCTCCTGTACCGAGGCTTTCCAAAAAATTAAGAATTGTTTGATTAATGCCCCAGTGTTGGCATTTGCGGATCCAACACGTCCTTACATACTTCACGTGGATGCCAGTTTTGACGGTTTGGGAGCTGTACTCAATCAAGAGTACCCAGAAGGGTTGCGACCAGTGGCATTCGCCAGCAGAAAGCTCAGTGCGTCAGAACGCAACTACCCAGTTCATCAACTTGAATTTCTCGCCCTGAAATGGGCTGTAGTGGATAAATTTCATGACTACCTTTATGGCCTTCGTTTTACTGTACGAACAGACAATAATCCGCTAACTTACGTTCTGTCTACAGCTAAACTGAATGCTTGTGGCCATAGGTGGTTGGCGGCCTTGTCCGCATATGAATTCGGCATACAATACAGGCCAGGGCGTGAGAATGTAGATGCTGACCTGTTATCTAGGAATGTGGCTGATGAAACGGGGTGTATCTCTCCCGATGGAGTAAAAGCCATTTGTAAGAATGTTAATGTCCCTTGGGCTGAGGACACTGTGTCCAGATGCATTGATCAGTTAGGGGCATTGCCACAGTGCATTCCTCAGGCATATGTCCACTCAACCCGGGTGAGTAATGGGACGTTAGAACCTTTTAGTTTGAGTGAGTTGCAGATGGCACAGGACGGAGATGTCGTCATTCGTAGAATGAAACAAGCTCTGAAAGCTGGACGACTAATTGTCTCCTCCTGTGACCCTCCAGAACTAAGTGCATTAAGAAAAGAGTGGCCACGTCTGGTCATTAAGAATGGGGTGTTATATCGGAACGTTGTCAAGAAACTAGGGAAGGAACTTTCACAGTTTGTACTGCCCAAGAAATTGAGACCTCAGGTGCTTAAGTCGCTCCATGATGATAGTGGACACTTGGGGATTGAGCGCATCACTGAACTGGTGCGCGAGAGGTTTTTCTGGCCAAAGATGGGGGTAGATATAGCCAACTATGTAAAGACTTGTGGCAGGTGTGTAGTTAGAAAGACGCTTCCTGGACGTGTTGCTCCATTACATCAGCTTACCAGTAGTGGGCCACTGGATCTGGTCTGTATTGATTTTTTATCAATTGAGCCAGATTCTCATGGAGTCATGAATGTGTTGGTAGTTACAGACCACTTTACAAGATATGCACAAGCTTACCCCACTCGAGACCAAAAGGCACCTACAGTAGCGAAAGTGTTAGTTGAGAGATTTTTTGTACATTATGGCTTGCCGGCCAGGATACATTCCGACCAGGGGAGGGATTTTGAAAGCCGATTGATCAAAGAGATGCTCAAGATGTTGGGAATAAGAAAATCTAGAACGACCCCTTACCATCCCCAAGGAGACCCGCAGCCCGAGCGGTTTAACCGCACTTTGCTTTCCATGTTGGGTACACTAGAGCCTGCCAAGAAACAAAGGTGGAGCCAACAAGTGGCCACACTTGTGCATGCATACAACTGCACACAAAATGATGCTACTGGCTACTCCCCTTATTTTCTAATGTTTGGCAGGGAGGCCCGATTGCCTGTAGATGTGTGTTTTCAATCAGTGCTAGACAGTGATAAGGAGGTATCGCACCAACAGTATGTGGCAACTCTAAGAAAGGACCTTGAAAAGGCTTACCAATTGGCTGTTGAAGCCTCCAATAAGAGCCACCAAAAGAACAAACGGGCTTATGACCTTAATGTGCGACCGCAGGCGCTAGAACGGGGAGACCGAGTACTTGTGCGTGCGTTGGGGGGAAGTGGCAAGCAGAAGTTGAAAGACAAGTGGAGTTCAGTTCCACATGTAATCCTGGACAGGCTGCCTAATTTACCTGTGTATAGGGTAAAACCAGAAATGGGTGCGGGGATGGCAAGGACTCTACATAGAGACCATTTGTTGCCCATTGGCCATGTAGTAAGATTGCCATGCTCGCAGAATAATGACATTGAGGTACCACAACATGGCCACAAGGGGGTGTCTACCCGACGTAAAGGCCGGTTAACAAATACTAGACAGACACCACATACTGATCAAGAGTCCAGTTTCTCTGATGATGAGAGTGACCAGTATGCACCTACAGTGACACCAAGTTTAGAGCCTTACTTTTCACCAGCTCATCAAGAGTCTGGGAATAGGGAGACTACAGGTCAAGGAGTAATGGAGACCGTTCTACCTCTGTCAAGGCAGCCTACTCCAGAGTGTAGTGAGGTAGATAATAGTGTAGATGACGGTCCTAACGTCAGAGAGGAAGATGTTGTATTGTCAGTTGATGATATGGAGGTACAGCAAACCTGTATAGACCCGACAGCATGTCCAGCAAATGACACGGACAGTGACATTGTTAGTATTGGGGATGATGCAGAGGGTTATGTTTTGAGAGAGAGGCGACAAACAAAGCCAGTAATCCGGTTTACCTACGATGAGTTGGGAAAACCTTCAGACCGCCCATTAGTTATACAGCACAAGGGCATAAGTGTATTTGTCAGCAAGGAAGGACACAGTCCTAGTACCTCATGTTTGATGATTCGTATTGTTCCAACGGTCTGATGGGGACATGCAGACAATTGAAGGGGGAGGGTGTAACCCAGAGTTACTGAATTGATACTTCACTTATCTGTAGTAAATAAGTAAACAGTCAAGTTCATGATATTTTGTTATTATTTTTATGAGTTTTAAAAATATTCCAGAGACATTACGTGTATGAAATAGAATAAGGAAATGTGTGTGAGTTCCGGAAATATCGCGGGAGTTCAGGAAGAGCACGCGAGGAGAGTTGGGGAAGACGGGGAGAGAGGGAGAGAGCGGTTCGGAGTGAGCCCGCGGAACAGTGTGACAGACTGCCTGAGACGACATCATAAGTCGGTGGTTTCGCCAGCAGCCGTCGAGAGATAGATGCAGCCCGTATAGCACCACTGGCGACCAGGGTAACGTCAGTGGTTCCTCCGGACGACGAGGGAGCATCGAACTGAAAGGACGCCATAGCCTACTGAACGTGTTAGCAATACCAACGTGTCTACAGTTTGCCACGCAGCGGTATTGTGAGTAGAGACTATTGAGCGAGAAAAAAGACACTCAAAGAGAACAGGCCTGCAACGTTTGTTGTTTTTATTTGCCGGCTTTTTGTTTAAGTTTGTTTGGTGCACCGGTGCATGTGGGAGGGTTTTCTTTTTGTGTCCAGAAGTGTGTGATAAGCCCTGGGTAGTTCACAGGGGAGATTTTGTGCAGTGGCTACCCACCGTTACATTCTCACCGAGTGTGATAAGTGTAGTATTGCTAACGCAGTGAGCGCTCATCTTTTTACGGTCGTCTGTGCACAAAGACCTGAGGAGTTAAGAAAAAGTATATGTGAGTTTATATTGTAGCCACGGTTTAGCGGAGTGGCTGGTAAAGGAGTGTGATAGGTTGTAGAGGTTATTTTTGTGCTATATAGCAAACGTATTTCTTCTTGTTCCTCTATACCAGTTATCAGGGTATAGCTGCTCCTAAGTTTAGGTGTGTCGTCATATACTTTGAAAGTTTCTGCTTGGAGTACATATGTTTTTTTTTATAGTTCATTTACACTGAAGGCAATGACAGTGCCTATTAATGATGTATGCTTTAACATTTGTGGTTAATAAATACTTTTTTATTGCTTGAAATTATATACATAGTGTCAGACTCCACTCACTTCAGAGTAAATATATTGGTGTGTACACTATATTGCTATAGCTTACCACGAACCCACTTTAGTCTGCTTAATTATCTGAATGGTAATGAGATGGGCTACACCTTTCTTTTGTTTTTTGGTTAATATGCATACTTTATTTCCTTGCTCAAGATTGTTGTGATTTTTTATTTTTTAGTTTAAATAAAACTCCTCCTCCACCTTTAAGACAAAATTCAGGAAAAAATCATTTGCTCATCATTGGTATCTAAAGGCATTCAGACATTTAATCAAAAATACCTCCATTTGTGAACATTGAACAATAAAAGTGAAAACAGGTGGTTGAAATTTGAAGAGTGAAATTCAGATGTGAAAAACAAAACATTATATATTAAATTAAAATTAATAATGTAAATATATATATATATATATATATATATATATATATATATATATATATATATATATAACCAACCTATTATTTCTCTGTGTTTTTTTTTATGCTGAAATCAATGAAGAAAGTTAAATATTCATGCTATCCTAATGATGGAAAATTAAAAACGTACCTTCAAGGCCTTGTTTCCCTTGTTTGTAGTAGTCATGCCACGACAGCCGCGTCCACCTGTACTGCTGGTTGGTCTGTGAAACAGAAAAGTCACCATCATATAAACCAGTGGAGGCTTCGAGGAGCTGTTCACACAACTTTAGAACATAGAATAAACTGCGCGCCCTTCAAATCCCCCCCCAAAAAAAGTGGGTCAAGGACTTCAGACACTTCCTTGTAGGAGATGCTGAGCCTGTTTGCTGCCTTCTACCTGGATTATTGCTGCACCTGCTGCCAGCCACATTTCCCAGTGGTAACAAAAAAAAACTCCCCCAGCAACACGCGCTGGCTCCATCAGAACCAGACGATACGATCCGGCGGATTTTTAGAAAATCTCCCACTTGAATCCTGCAGAATAAGATTTAGTTGGCTGGCAGCACCTCACAAAAAAAAAAGTTTCTTGGAGAAACAAAAACTCACACGGAGTCAGTTCCGTTAACTGCAGCCTCAGCAGAGACGCAGATGGAGCCAAAAGGACCTGAACTTCCTACTGGACATAAAACACACACCAAAAATTAAATATAGAATTAAAGCAATAAATAAGAAGGTTAAACAGCAAATAAATGTTTAGGTTAATTTCTATTTCACAGTTTTATTGTGTGGAACAATGCCAAAACTGTCATATAGTGAACCCCTAAAATCTTGGTACCAGATATTTTAACTAACTATACATGTCATCAACTAGTTTTACATTCTAGGTGGATTGTATATTTAACATTGAAAAAATTAATAATCGTACTAGCCTGTTATTTCTTTATTATTTAATTTCTTTACTTGTGAATATGGCAGTTTCAATCCTCCAGATAAACAGGAGAAATTAATAAATACTGAGATAAAGAACAACTGCTTGGGGAAATATAGTAATATTGGTTTTCCATTTCTGTGCATAGGCATTTCATTTTTAAATAAAATGCATTTTTTCTATAATCATATGTATTTAATAAGTCATTTATTCATTTATTTTTTCAATACAGCAGTCTCAGTCCTCCATACGCCCTCAGCTGAAAACACACAAGGCTTTCATCTACTCTATGAGCCAGTCTAGACGGTCACACCTGTCTAGGTTGGGGCGATGTGCGACTATAATCCCGTAAATCAATGAGAAAAAAAAAGGGGGGGGTGGGGGTTATGCTCTATCTGCGGCAGAGCCTCAGCTCCCATCCAGAAGAAACAGAGAGGGGGCTGCAATGCAGTTTATTCTGCCGTGTCAGGGCTGAGAAACGCCGAGAGAGGCCGCGCAGGTGAGAAATCCAACCTGCCGGTGTTAGGACTGACGGAGGGCTGGGTGCCTTCCACCATCTGAGCTGTGTCACAGGATAAGCACTCACACACATGCACACACACACGCACACACACACAGTTGTGGCCCTGGGTGCTTTACACTACACCCAGCAAATGCTGCGTCAGCGACACCACCACCATAGCCAGCACATTGCCTCGCTAAGCTGATTTAAGCAGCGCTGTATAGTATAACGTTTGCACTGAGCACAAACAAATGCATGTGGGCTTTTACATCCCATTAGCATCAAAACAGAAGAACTCCCCCCCCCTCTGTAAAAAAGGGGGCGACCGCCGGTGTGCTCGTGCGTTTACGGCCTACACGCCCACCACGCTTGTCATCATGTATATGCATGATGTGCTCGGCGAGGGAAATAAAAAAAAAAATAAAAAGAGAACGAGCCGGAGCTCTGAGGCGCGCTGAAGACGGCCGGGGATATTTCCATGGCAACAAAAAGGGTGCTACAGGTGGAGCGGTCACCTGAGCCAAACAGGGACAGACAGACGCTTGTTAAAAATGACCTGAAAACGACACTATCACACAGGCTGGGGACGTAACATGGGGTCAGACTGTGACTCGCATTCTAGATGCTTTCACTCGACACACACAAGCACAAAAAAAAATCCTCTGGCTCCTCATAAAACTACAGCGTTCCTCTGTGTTGCAGATGCCAGGATAAAAAAGCCTTTCACGCTTTGTGCAGGACCTTTTTTTTTTTTTTTTTTTTTGAATGTGATACTTTCATCCCTGTTGGGCTGCCTATGAATAGCTGACTGATAGTAACACCTACCTTTTTTTTTTTTTTTTTAAACTGGCTTTTGTGGCAACTCATTTCCAGTAAGCATTTGGACCACAGATGCAAAACATAATAGGATAATGGTTTGTCTGATGAAGCGCGGATAATGGACAAATAGACAGGAAAGTACTCCTGCTGATAGCTACCGGGATCAGAGGAGGAAAAAATACAAATGTCGAGTTCGCCTAAGCCTATCGGGCAGCCCCAGACCCAACATTCATTAAGCGGCTCTGGGATCTTGAAAAACCAGGTTTGAGGGAAGGCGTACGCTGTCACACAGCTGTAGGGCAACGTAGTGGGCACGGCTTGGCACGCCGAGAGCTCGCCATACGACGCCGTGGAAGGACTGCAACCCTCCAGCACAGGCCGCTGCCAACAGACGGCTACCGATGACAGGGCATGGCAGCACAACACAGACAAGGTCCACTGCACAGCTGCTGCCTTCCACTACCAGGCATGTCATACCGCACACACACACACACACACACACACACACACACACACACACACACACACACACACACACACACACACACACACACACACACACACACACACACACACACACACACACACAAAGAGGAAGAGACAAAAACACACCTATAATTTTGCACAGAAACATGGTGATTATAGACTTCCTGCACGGATTCGATTGCAATTGAAAAACTTTCTGCATTTGACGAGTTCACTCGCTTTAACTGACTGACCTGGGGACAGTAGACATTAGGATTGACGGTATCAAGGTATGACCATATACTAGAGAATTTAGATATACAACTTTAAATAGAAATGCTCAGCTTGTTATTATCTTCATTTACCAAATTATAGCCTGAGTGTTTATTTGTTTCGATCACTTAACAGATCCGGCATTTATTTTTTTAGATTTATTCCTTCCTGAGAAAAATCTTGCTTCAAAAACTGAAAAAAATATAGTAATTTACTCAAATTCTTTCAAATACAGTTTTCCTCTGCATATTTAATGACAAAGTTAGAATTTCATGTTGTACTTTATATATATATATATATATATATTTTTTTTTTTTTGCTGCACCAGAGGCATAGCAATGGACAATTAGCAATATTAGCATTTTATTTATTGTCATTCGAGCACAACTTTAAAGAAGTCAGGACCGAAGTGTTGTGTTAAATTAATTAGTCTCTGCATTTATTGGTAAAAAGGGGGCCCTCAAGTTTATTAAAACTCAGTTATCATTTGCTACCTAACGCTAAGGTGAAGTATTGTAGTACCCTTCTCCTACCAGTAGAGGTCATTTTCTCCCAGTGGCACAGGCCGCTTTTTTACCCATCATCACATACAACGTACGTTTGCTCAGAACCTACAATTTAATGCACTGACCACCACTTTAGCATCATTTTTTAAGTTAAGTTTTAACACTAAAAGGGTTAAAACTGACACTGATGGGAAGCGAACTGCAGTCTCCTGCAGCAAAGTCCACTTTTTTGCAGCCATAAGTATTTAAACACAGGAAGACTTGTCTAAGCAGGTAGATTGCATAATATCATTGTCAAATCATGGCTCTAAAGGTATGAATAAAAAACGTCAACTGATGTCATTCGTGCACGTTTGCGTTATGTGAACTTATTTCAGTCTTTCCATCTTGCGTCCAGCAAACAGCGGCTGGAGAAATCAGCGGAAGGCAGGGAGCGGGCACAGGGACACGGGCGGACGGTCTTTTGTAGGTGCTTGCTGAATTTTTATGAATCGCCCCGGAAAGAACGCTGACAAATCAGAGCTGATTGCTAGTGGAGGAGAGACATCACACCCACAGGAAATAGAAAAACGCTGAGTGTGGTCACCCGGAGAAAAGGAAGGAGGGGATGGTGCGAGAGAGAGAGAGAGGAAGAGAAGCAAAGACAGAAAGAGAGAGCAAACAGCCTTGTTAAAATTGCACGCTCAACACATTTAGAGGAGCTTGAGAAGAACAGGTTGAGGGAGGGGGGGGCAGGGGGGGGGAGGAGAGGAGGAAAAAATACTGATCTCAGCAAGGACCAAAACCAAGGTGCCAATTAGGAAGTTGTGAAGTTGAACTAACACGAGGAGAGCAACCCAGCCAACCTTCAAAAGCTGTCCGTGTTCATCTAAATCTATAGAGAGCAGCCCGGGAAGGTGGGGTTGGCTTAGGTTGAGGCTTTGAGGGGGGGGGTGGAGGGTGTGGGGGGGGCACTCTGGTGGGATAAATGCTGATGTGACATGATAGGTCAGGCCTTGAGCCTGTGTCATGCTTTAATGATCTCATCCCCTCCACGGGATCTCTCCAGGGGGGCTGCCAAGGATGGACACCATTAGCCAGGGGACCCTTTGTTGAGGGGGAGCCGAGGCTACAGCATCCAGCGCCCCCCCCACCCCCATGAATATTTATCGCTGCCGTTCACCGCCTGAGGTGGGGGTGGGAGGCTGAATAAAGACGCTCAAGAGGTGATTCTTCAAGGATACATCCAAGGAAGGCTCTTCCATCAACGGCTGTCTCAAAATGGCGGTAGGGGCGACGAGGTGGAGGGGGGGGGGGGCGGCGGATTTGTGGTACTGGAGGTGGCACGCATGGAGGTTCAGGGCTGCAGGGGAGAGCCAGCTCCACTTGACAGCAGTGTAACAAGATTATCAGGGCCATAAGAAGAATCCGGCAACCTGCTTCAGGAATCCAGATTACGAGCTGGTCCGCTCTGTGAATACTAAACGGCTAACGGGGGGGGGGGGGGGGCGCCAGGAGCGGATTGCATATCACTAATCACGTGCACGTGCAATCCGCACGGAGACAGGATTGCCAAAAACCACACGTGCACACGTATAAAATTTAACTTGTCACGATCGATTGTGGGAAAGAAGCATCGGAGCAGCACTCGGCGCAGGCGGCCTGCTAATGAAGAGAAGAAAAGTCGCCGGTGGAGGTGCATGCTGATGAAAAGGCTGTTTGCAAACAACGGAGCAACAGCTGAGCAACATCTCACGCCAAACGACACGTTTCACCCGAACAAACGAGATGTTAGCAATACTCTTATTAATACCATCCCCTCATTTGTTGAACTGAGAGGGGACTGGAAGTAGTGGAACTCCATGATTATCTGGTTTTATTTGAAGCTTCAATAACAAAAATCTACAGGCTCCATTACAGTGGAGCTCTCATATCTGTTTAATATTGCCGTCAAACAACCAAACTAAGGCTGCAACTAACGACTATTCTGACAGTCGATCAATCTATCGATTATTGAAACGAGTAATCGATTAGTTGTTTGGTTTCTTTGCTTTCTCTACACACACATATCCTGCACCTTAAGTATGCATTAGCTATGTATGTGTACATGTGTGTATGTGCATATATATATGCAAATATGTAAATATGTGTGTATGTGTATGTATGTAGGTATGTACGTGCATGTATGTATGTATATATGCTTTGCTTATGCATACTTTTTTCTTGCTATTTATAAGTATTTTTTCTCTATTCTATGTCCATAATGCAAACTGTGTATGCTGATCAACAAATTCTACGAATTTTGTACATAGTGTGTATTTTTATTTTTTATAGCTTTTATTTTCTTTTCTTTATTCTGTAACGCTGCAGTAACAGACAAATTTCCCCGTTGTGGGATCAATAAAGTCTTATCTTATCTTATCTCTTATCTTCATAAAATAGTGGATCATTCTTTCCCAAAGCTGAAGATGCTTTTTTTTTTTTATTCAGACCAACTGTCCACAAAACACGAAGATCCTCAGTTTACTATTATAGAAGACTAACGAAAGCAGAAAATTGTCAGATATCAGCGGTAAAACCAGAGAATTCAGACATTTCTTGTTTTTTTAATCATGAGAAATGAGTCAAAACATTAATCGATTATCAAAATAGCAGGTGATTAATCTGATAGTTGACAACTAATCAACTATTAAAATAATGGCTGCTTCCCACCTTAATATCTGTATTTATACAAATTCAAGTCAAATTCACTAATATTTAACATCCAGCTCTAATTCTGTGGATTTAAACAGCCGTTTTCAACATTGGATCACTGTGTTTGACTAACTCTGATGATGAAGGCTGCTTCGTCATCATCAGAGGACGGTTGAAATGATGTATAATAACGTTATATATATATTATTATTGTTATATAAAAACTTCTCTTAACATTTTTTCATCTTGGCCGACACGTCTTTGCTGTTTCCTCTGCTCTATGACCTGTCCAGGCTTGTAAAGTGGACCCGTGCAGCCACGTAGGAGCGACACGGGGTTCGGCACCGATGTCTATGTCACCGTCTCTCCCAAGACCTGCACAACACAAAAGGAGGGACCTGGCCGCGAGGCCGCTGTGATCGCCTATTCAGTTTCCCTGATCAATAATGTATGCGAGACTCGTCGCCTCTCGCCCGCTCATCATGGACTTTCCACAGGATACGGAATGATTTGAGACGAGTGCGATAGAAAAGAAGAAGAAAAAAACCACAAATATCAGCACTTTCCCATCATGCATCGGCTCGTTAATTTATACTTTGCTCTCATTGGCTGTCTCGGCCACTCACTCCATGTTCTCGGGGGTTGAGATGTTTAATGTAGCCTGCCAACGTCTTCGCCCCGTACGCCATAAATAGCCATTATCCCCGACACTTCACGCCTGATCAGAGCCTCCACGTTTATTCCCTCCCTTTCAATCCCGGGTTGAAAAGATCACCTAGATATTCAGATCTAATCATTCCTCCCTTCAGCCGAGTGGAGTCAATTATCGAGCGAGCGGCACGCGTCGGGCGCCATTTAACTGCAAATTAAAAATCAGACTCCTCTGATAGCTGTGGAAGAGTTACTGGAAGAATGCTGTAAACTTGTATGTGGAGACAACAGCCAGTGCGTGTGTGTGTGTGTGTGTGTGTGGGAAAAGGGGAGGGAAGCTATTAACTACTAAGTATTCAGAGCGTGAAATAAGAGTGACAAAAAGAGGGAGAGGGGAAATCATTCAGCAGCTTTCAGAAGGGAAATGCGATATGCTTGTAGTAGAGGGGAAACACTAAGCCGATACTTGTGACCAGCAGAGGTTTTAGGGCATCGCTAAAATAGCAGCGAACCAAAATCTTACGCCGGAAACACTGACCCTTAGAATAAATACAGCAGGACTATAATTAGGGCTAAATGGTTGTTAGCGAAAGTCAGTGATAGCGCTCTGGTCTGCAGACGATGAACAGATGGATGAAACTCAACAGAAAGGTACTTTAATCAAGATTAATGGAAATCAGTAAAGGGGAAAGGAAAAAAAAAGATCAGACGCGGGGAGTTAGGATTGATATTTCATCCAAGAAATTCTCAGAGTCGCGACTCTTTTATCCGCCTAATTGAGGGTTCTGAAATGTGGGGAATGTGTTTGCCACCTGCTGCACAATAAAAGCACGAGGGAGAATCGTGCGTTCGCGCTTTCTCTCAGCCCATTTATTTCTGCACTTCTCATACCAGTGGCTTTGGTATCCATAGCCTAGATGCATTTTATCATTATTATGATAATTTCATTGCAATTCATTCATAGTTTTGATTGCAAAATGACTGTATCTGTCCTGTGCAGTTGCTTTTGTTTAGTATTTCATGAACCCAGGGATGAAATATGAAAATGGAAATTAAAAATAAATAAATTCAAAAAATATTTCATTAAATATTATTAAAATAAATGATTTAATAAAGACGTTTTGGATAGTTGCAATTAAAAATGTATTCCTTCATGTAGAGGAATTTATTTTGAAATTCTACCAGTTAATGTAGAGTAAATTGCTTAATAGGTCAAATAAGCCTAAACTAAGATTCAAGATCATGTGGTTTTTCATTCAAATATATGATAATTCTGCCTTTTTTGCTTGTCATAATATTGATTATTTGACATTTGACAGTGTGAAACATTCTGAATACACTGAAAATCCTCAGCTATATGTGTAACATGTAGACTTCTGTGGACACATCTCCTAAATGTGTCATTATGAATTCGATCACTTTTACAGGTCATAAACATGTGACTGATTATTTCATACCACGATGCACACGTGGAAAAGTGGCGTCTGAAATCTGGTGGGTTACAACCATGCGGAGGACACGCTTGTGTCTGGAATTTTGCATCCGGTTCATGTGGCTTTAAGTGGAAAACACACACACAAAAAAAAAAAAAAACGTGAATCATGAGCCTCCGGGGAGTTCATACTTTCCGCAGTCACCGATAATGTGAGGCTTATTTAAAGTGACTTGGATTAGACCGGTTGTTTTGATACAGAATCCATTTCCACTGCTGTTTACAGTCGCAGCTTCTTCTCCGTTAAGTACGGGCGGGAGGAGAGACTTCAGCGCTGAATCTGCCCGCAGGCCTTGATTAAACAGGAAGAGAACCGCTCTCGATACTCCGGCCTCGCGCTGGCAGGAGTAGTAACGGCTGCAGACAGCCCACACACTCGCAAAAAAAACGTGGTTGCATACATATTAAATGCATACGCGCCGACCTCACAGCTACGATACGGCCTTTTGCAGCATACAGCAGGCTCCAAACATCGCACTGTGAATACATTTGGATAGTCTTAACTGTGATAGTAACGGCAAATAAAGCAAAGCAGCACAACCAGAATAAATAGTCATTTAACAGCTGTATTACCTGAAATATGCTAATTTCTATTAATAACGCTGCCACCACTCAGTTCAAATTATGCCACGTGATTGATGAGGTCTGCCTACAGGATATTTGACGGGGCCTCACACTCAAATGTGATTATCCAAATAAATAAATAACTAACTAAAGAGGCTCCAGGACACAGCCTGAATTCACAAGCGTGCATTAAAGTAAGGCTGGAACCTGCTTCACTGCAAAGTGCAGCGTTCTTCTCCTATTTCCTAAATCACTTCAGATGAAAAAAAAAAAAAAATAGAAGAATGTGCAAAAAGATTTATTAAAGTGGAGACAGATTTAAGCCCCACAGCTGTCTAAGATACTGAGTTAGTAAATAAAGAGTAGTTTCTATTCAGAGTGGAAGAAAATATCAATACTACAATATTTTACACTATGTAATCAACACACTAATATGGATTTGAATATGGATTTTTTTTTTGACACAGGTCCCCTGCTCCGTAGTCAAATTATGGATCCTGTGAAACGGACACCACCACACAGTGAGTAAAGACATATTTATGGTTATTGCCTTTTGAGGCATATTTATCTCTTCTTTAGCCACAGATATGATGGAAGAACCGTAGATGATTCGTCTCGCAACATATATCGACAAGCTCATTTAAAACAACCGCAGTTGCTCAAAATAAAAAAAAACAGTGGCAGCACAATACATGAAATGCAGGAGTCTTAATGCGTGATTTCCACTCATAGGTTCTATTACCTAAAGAGTTTTGTCACTTTGCTTGTTGACATTGAGAAGATGTTTGTAGAGATAACCAACTTGCATGTATAAAACTAGAATGCCGTCATACTTAGTCAATGCAAGTACTAAGTAGCCCATTTTGAGGCACTTCATACTACTCAATATTTCCACTACAGAGGATAATGTTATATTTCCAATCCAATACACTTATTTAACACTAATATTTACTTTCCAGATGAAGATTTGAATATGCTTTAATAGTCTATTATCCATTAAATTGCTGCACTTTAGGAAATTGGCTCTGCACCGTTTATGATGAAGTACTATTACTATGCATCGTAAGCATCTAAAAACTGGCTCCTCAAAACATTCAATTTATCTCACATGTAGCCCATTTAGTATTAGTATTTGACTTAGTACAAACATGTAGTATTAGTATATTATCTATTATGTCTTCATACTGCTAATTTATGACAGTGTGTTTGCATAATGAGCACTGATAATACTTCTGTTACTACTTTTTTGACAGTATTTCTGAGATAAAAGGGTTTCCCTTCATCCACCACTGGTAACGTACAGCATAATGCAGCCCTGTCTGCATCATACTGTGCATTCATTAGATAATCTTTGTCCATTTCATCAAGAACCAACACAGGCAGCACTTAATGCAGCCTAATGATCTGCATGAGCTCCTTTCCAATGTGGGTTATAGACTGCTTATCTTAGAACAAGGTCTCTTTAACCTCCTTAGAAATTCTTCAACAGTCTAATTTTGTCACTTTTGCCGTGACTCCCAAAAAACGGGAGAGGTCTGCATCATTCGTTGGTTTTTCCATTTTGACTTCTCACACAGATGTGGGAAAGGCGAGATCGCTTTTTAACGTCAGTTTACCCGCTGACGCGTCTCCCACATAAATCAGCCAGGATTAAAGTAGGTTACATGAAAAACAGCAGAGAGCCGGCGCCTGTGCACTTCACGCTCTCCCATGTTCTGTCCGATACCGGCTTAATCTAAAATATGAACACGCGGAAGGCAGTAACGAACATGCCGAATCTGACTCAAGTTCCAAACAGAAATTCATCAAACATGCTTGCTACTCCGCCTGGATGAAAGTGGTACTTTGAGAAGTGGAGCGGGCATACCGCAACGCTAAGCAATCATAATCCGCACTACACTTGCAAGAGGTTTCATCACCAACATTCCCTCGCTGTTGGAAAAAAACAGGGGAGGGAGAGAGAGAGAGAAAAAAATAATAATAAAAAAAACAACTATATTGATCTTTTTCTCCCTTGCTTCTAGGCATTCCCATTTCCCCGTGCAGCTTAAGCAGCACTTTTGTGGACAAATCCCACATTTGTGTTCCTTTCTGGAGGCTATTAATTGTCCTGAAAAGGCGTAACTACTCCCAGGGCGCCGCTGTGCTGTGTTGGCCATGCTGAGGTGTCGGTGGCCAGACTACGCCGTGCAAAGTCTTGCCTCGTGTTTCATCAACCTTGCATATTCTCTTTCTGCCCGCCATCGCCTGAACCTTCCGAGCAACGCCACGAGGCGCGGGCAGCGCGCTCTCGCCACCCCAACGGCATCCGCCATCGTTTTATCTCCTGATATCAATGTCAGAGGCAATAAATCTCAGAGGAGGAAGGGGGGGGGCTGATCTCCTGCCTCCACGTGCACGCACGCCATCACCGGGGCCCTCTCGCGCGTGCTTCCTCATCTGTTCTCGTTACCTGCAGAAGGAGGCGAGTGATGGGCATTACGCTTTATTGCGAGAGCCCGGGCCTCTGATGTAGCGCTGGCCTGTCTGCTAAACACACTTCAATGCCCCCCGCTCGCATGAGCAGAGATGATGAAATAAGTTGGATATCGGCGCAAGAATGGGCAACTTCTATCTGCTCGGCCCCCCTCCCCCTCCTCCCTCCCTGTACTGTATGTGCTCAACAGTTTCCAAGGGGACTTTTCAGATTGCACAGAGGTTCTCCACATAGATAATTCATCACCTGTCCTCCTCCACGAGGAGGGTGCACTCTAAAGGATGCAAATTTCATCATGTCACACACACACACACACACACACACACACACACACACACACACACACACACACAAAGGGAAACATGTGCATCAGGATGTAGGGAATGTCATTTTCCCCCCCTCCACTCGAGTCTTCAATTGATTTTTTTTTTTAAACAAAGCCTTGAATATCTGTCTCCATATTTCAGGACTTCATTAAAGGCTGAACAAATCCTCAGATTTGAATAAATAAAACAGTCTGGTCTTTACCTCCTTTAATGAAAATCTCTTCAGGTTCATCAACACAAATAGATATAGAACAATCCAATAAAGGCATGAACAATAATCCCCACCCATTTAGATAATGTACACTTTACACTGTTATATGACAAATCTGTAGTGGAATGGTGACTGGATCTGAGCTTTAACAGGATCGTAAAAACGCTTCCAAACTGCAGATTTCTTCAACATCGTTCCACAGGTGTCGTCTCTGCAGCGGCGAAGTGGAGACTGCTCACCGGAAGCAACGAGTACAAAGGAAATGCAGATATATGCACACTCTGCAGAACGTTAAAAATATGTTTGTTTTTTTAATAAATTGAATATTTATTCATAATACAAATGTCAAAGTTATATAAATCCCTATGGGAGCATCTGCCAAGCCAAAATAAGCTAAATGAAGTGTCATAAACAAGCTGGCTGTTGTATATAGAATGAACAATAAGAATAAATAAGCACTCATACTTATGAGTTGAGGTCTATGTACCTTAATATCGATGATGCGACAATGTAGTAGGACTGATTTTTTGTGCTCTCACAAACTGAGATTTTTGATGAATAACCATATGGATATAATGATTAATAACAGAAACTGACATCAACGTAGTGTAATGTCGCCTTTAAAGCCAGGAAAAGACATGCTTCAGCATAATGGCACTATATCCAATCTCATATAGGGAAATCAATATAATATCAATATTATTTCCCAGCCCTACTTAGGGAAAAACACACAGAAATCCATATATGCTCCCATTTTATTCCAAACGCGGTCTGATAATTGTTCTCAACTTCCCATGCCTTCCATAATTACACATGACCCAATTTAAAACAGCCACTCGTTGCAGGACTCGCATCGTAACAACACAGCGGGCATAATATACTGCTTAGCGTGCATTTTTAAAATGGATTTGACACCTGAGCACTTAGTCGAAATGTAACTCACACCCCGTTTGTGGATGTACATCATGACAGCGCTGCAATAAAACGCACATTCCCCGCTGAATGTAGATGAGAGGCTGTTGAAACATGCATGATGGTCATCGTCACTTGATGCTTCATGACTTGGGAGGACAGATCAGCACCATTTCGATCCATCTACTCCACGGTGATAATCATCGACCCCCTTTTTATCCACCGAGCACAGACCTTTGTCCGGTGGTGCCATATTCAGGGGTGGATTTCTTTTTTATTATTATTCCACGAGAACGTCTAAATACATCATTGTGATGATTCAGCATGATAAACACACAACGCAGCTTATTTGCTGGCTGTGATAATAAAACAATGCTGTGGGTAAAAATAAAAATATTCAAAAAGAGAAATTCATAAAAATAAAAAAAAGCCAAGGACGGCTGCTGTTGGGTTTGCCATTGTTAGAATTTAACCCAAATGACACTTCAGGTGAACCGATTCAAAAATATGCATCATTTATGGGGAGAATAAAAGAAGAGGGGGAAAAGGGGGGATGGAAAACCGTGCATGCATTGTGCAGACGCGCAGATTTAACAAATCAGAAGAAAAAAAAATAATATTTGCAACCGACCTGATGTCGCTACACCGCCGCCGCTGCTGCTGCTGCCTCCTCGGCTCGCTCCTGCTCTCGCTCCCTCTTCACGCAACGAGGTGATGAAGCAGCAGGTTTGCACGGAGCAGCATCGGGAGAGCGCATGAGTCGACAAACCCGGCGGAGGAGCGCTGCGATGCGCCGCGGCGGACACGAGACAGACGCTCAGCTCGCACTCAGCGCAGCCCCGGAGTTGCACAGCTGGGTTGGCTTTTCTTTTTTTTTTTTTTTTTTTTTTAGCATTCCGCGACTCGCAAAAACGACCTCGCAACGCCCCGCGCTCGCGAAAAAAAAAAAAAAGTGGCGAACGCAACTCCCCCCGCCTACAAAAAAAAAAAAAAAAAACAAGCGGGCGAGGAAATCCCCGGTGCTCAGCCTTGGGCGCGCGTGCGGCGGCACATCAAACGAGGAAGGAGGGGGGGGGAAGCGCCGTTTCTGCGCGCGCGGAGCGGCTGGCCGTCGGCGCTACATCAAAGGCGGCGTCCGGATGACGCCTTCATCGCTGCTAACGAGTGTGTACAAAAGATTAGCTGCCATCTCAGCGGCATAGTAGCAGCGAGGCAGCGCTGACACTTCGCAGCGATTACACTCGGCGTTTCCGGCACCGACTTTCAAAATAAAACCTATATGAAAAAAGTATTTTTTAACAAAAGTGAGTTTTTAAACCTACCTAAATGGTCACATCTGGTGTTAAAAAGGATTATATTATTTATGCCCATTGTCGTATAATTCAATTTTTTTATTTTAAAAAGGTTTCATAATGGCGGCTGCTTCAAGAAGCATGATAATCCATAATTAAAGGTTATTATCATAAAGGTTTTTAGTCTAAATTTCACAAGTTATGCTTCAACTTTGCATATCAAATTCAATGAAATATGTAGTCAAATATTAAAAAAGGGAGTTACAGGATCTTTGGTCCATTGAACATGTTAATGCCCGTTGAGTGTCATCGCTTCATCGAAGATTTGCCACATCTAAAGTTTCAAAAAGTCATCAAAACTGTATGTTGGAAATGAGTTAGGCTCAATAGAAAACAGGCAAAGTGATGAAAAAGGAAACTGTCTCTTGACCAAATTGATTTATATTGTATATTGTTTTTAATTTAATTTTTTTTTTACTTATTTCAATGCTGCTGTAGCACTGTGAATTTCCCCACTGTGGGACAATAAAGGAGCTATCTAATCTAATCTAATCTAATTTAACTGACATTAGTTTGATTTAACTCCAGCTTTAACTTTATTTTTTAGGAATTAAAGGCCAGTTAAAACCAGGTTTAAAGGTGCCCAAAGTCACGCTAGAATGTTAAAAAGTTTACTTTACTCTTCAGCGTAATATAAAGTGACACAAAATATTCTATATATGTCCACTGCCACCCACAAGGCCTTTTTAATTGCAACGATTATTAAGAAAAAGTGTAATTTTTTAGTTTAGTCTGAAACACATGAACACGATTGTGTCAATGCAACTCAATTTAACATGAGTGAATCGTTCTCAGTTTCATGACAGTATTATTTGTCATTAACTTGTCTATAAATAAACTATTTGTCTTGTGTACAATGCGTTTTCAGAACATTTATTTTTCAAAATTTTGTGAAATTTTGTTTGTCATGTAAATTGTATGCACTACAAAATCAATAAAGATATAATAATAAATGTGAATGGGAAGAATTATGATGTTTTTGCTCTTTTTTTATGTGAACTTCAGACATCCTTTTAAGGAAAGTGCAGAAAATCAGCAGCACAATCTCAGCCTTCCTGAGTAAATCACCAAGAGTTTTACACATTAACTAAAATTAAAACACAATTTAAACAGCAAGGCAAAACTACTAATATGGAGGCTTTACTGAATGCAATGTTCCTGAGAGCAGCAGACTAAATAAGTACAAATCAACACTGCTCTTATTTTGAAAAGCAGATCTGGTGTAATTCCGGTTAGCTTGATAGACGTTAGCGGCTACGGCGGCTAACCCGTGAAGCTAGCTTGTCAGCGGCGAGGCGAAGGCGTGCACACTCAGCACAACAACAACCGACTCCCGGTCGTTTTTTTTCTCGCACTCACCGGACTCGAAATGACGCCCCGTGAAGCTGCGGCCGTCAGGCTTCTCTTCGTCTCACGCCAAGCCGCGGAGGAGCAACCATGAGCGGCGCAGGAGTAGCTCGGTCCCCGCTGACAGAAGCGATAGTGCTCCTTGTTGATTCCTTTCTCTTGTATCCAAGCCAGACGTCATCGTGTTTGGTCACGTGCCTCCATTCATGAAGGAGCGTCTTTCCTCGCAAATATTAACAATTTACGATTTTGTCTTTCACATAATTGGACGAGTGATGTGCGAAATGCGGACAGGCTATGTTTTCCCATGTTTGATAAAAGAGACAAAGAATATGAACTTAAAGAATATTTATGTTTTCAAAAAAAGGAAAAAAATCAATGCTTCTCATTAAAGGGGTGAAAATATAGACGTTTTTAGAAATAATCAGACTAAAAAAATAGTCAATTACAAGTAAATTATAAAGTATGTATTCAAACTGTTGCTAAATAAAAGTACATGAGTGTTATCGTCAAAACGTACTTAAAGTGTCAATAGTATAAGTAGTAATCATGCATACTGTTTTATTTTTTTATCAATAAAAAACATGAATGTATTTTATCGTTAATTCAGTATAGGAGGAGGTAATTTTAGATACCTCAGTTACTATAATAATTATTAAGATAAAGTAAATAATAGTAAAATATATTTTATGTCATAATTTCATCTGAAAACTACTACTACAACTAAAGCTGTATAACAAATACCTCCAAATCATATTTATATACAGTACGAGTTAGTTGTTTTCCATCACTGCTGTAACTAGAGATAGGTCTTCAGGACCCATTTTTTTATTTCCCTTAAAAAAAAATTATTGGAAATTTGTGTGTTCAATACGACTGAAAGTTTTTCAGGCAGATGCTGTGTAAACTGACCTGAGAAGATTACATCTGTAGTGAAGTTTAAATAAATAATACACTATAGTTTTGGGAAAAAACATGGTTCATTTGTACATTTGTTGAGAATTATCCAATTTTGTCTGTTTTATGATTATTTCCTTATTTTATTTTAATGAAAAATGTAAAAACAAAAGTGACATTTTCATTCATAAATGTGATTTAACACAGGTAAATGGAATAAATGTAAAACGTGATGTTTATGTTACAAATAGAATAACAATGAACTTAAAAGGGTTATAAGGATGAAATTATTATTTAAAAGGATAAATATAGACACTTGATTGATTATGCGACACCAGGAGACATTTGGGTCATAAACTGGAATAGTTCTTTATATATTTTGTCTGTGTTCTAATTGTAATTCTATATTTATAATTATGTGTGCAATTGTTAAAATGCTGTATGAGTTGATAGAAAAGTGAGGATATAAGTTTTACTCTTACATGATTTGCCTATGCTCAAAATCAAATCAGGAAAATAAATATTTTAACCAGAAATAAATTGCATTTATTATTAATGCAGCAGACATAAATAATAAAATAGTGCCTGAATTTACTGTATCCAACTGCACATTTGTTGCATTGACACATTAAATCACATCCAGTGGTTTGAATGTTTATTACGAGTTTTTAAAACACTGTTAGTTGCATTGCTTTATAAAATATAACATTGTGTGTAGGAAAGGTTGTAGTAAAATACTTTGAATGACATTATCACTTCATATTGTATAAATAAATGTTGAGTTATAAATTACCTCCAGAGAACATTGTTTTCCTGCAGAATACAGGATTGCATTGATAGCTTAGCAGAGCTGACTTCACCAATCAGGAAGAACTCAAACAAGATTCCTGAACAAATAGTCATAGTGTCATAAAACTAATGTTATGGGTTCGTTCGCATTTATAGAACATTTTTAGAGGAAGGTTAGCAAATATATATCTGGAAGAACTGTTCTGGAAATATTATGGGAACATTATGCGTTACCTGGGACATTAACCATATATGGAAATGATTCTGTCTCTGGTGTAATGAATTGACCGTCGGAAGTGACAAGAAAGGACAGAATGTAAAATAGTGCTTACACAGTTTTTTTTGCCCCCTGATGCTAGAATTCATCCCATATTTTGCTTCATTTCATCAGCCGGTCATAGTCTGACAGGACGTGCTGCATCTTGTGATGTGATAAGCTGCATCATAATGTGCAGGTTTGCATGACAAAAAATAAAAAAGGGGGTCAGTTCTTCTTGGTCCTTGTGGGTGTGCTATTGTTGAAGACGCTGATCCCCCGGGACCGGACCCCCCCGACCTCGGCAGTGACTCCCGGCTGCTGCAGCACTTTGTCCAGAGTCGTCTTCTTTATAGCAGCCAGGGAGATTTTCTCCTGGTCTGCCAAAAACTGAAGTTCCCTTTGTAGAGGACACAAAGACTTTTACAACATGGCACAATATACTGTAGCTTATTGATGTAATAATGTTTTTATCACTTGCTTATTAGCAACCACAGGAGGAAATGTCTCAATTTAATTTGCACACAGCTCCATCTGCTGTTTGAATTATAAACTTCAAAAGAAATATATCACCCTTGGGCCGTTTAAGTAAGACAATCAACTTAAAAGCATTTCTGGTGTGTCCTTATGACAGGAAATATGATTTGTCGCTTTGTTTGTCTCGCATTCTTCTGATCAGATTACCTGGTGCGAATGCAGGAGGCCTCCACGGCGTTGATCAGGAGGCTGCGGAAGCCGCCGCTCTCCATGACGTGCAGGGCGTGAATGGTGGCTCCCCCTGGCGAACACACGTTGTCCTTGAGCTGCCCGGGGTGCTGCTCCGAGTCGAGCAGCATCCGAGCTGCCCCCTTTGGAGAAACACAAAAGAGAGATGGAGAGATCCATGTTGGAGCGAACAAAGCACGGATTAAGTCAAACACGGCCTGTATCTCTGCCTGCGGCGATTGTGTATCCACGCCGTCCAGAACCGTCTAAGATAGATGATGATGAAGTCTTATCGGCTTTGTGTGTCTTACAGGGACAGTGCACATTAATCAGCCCTGGAATGAATAAAGGATTTGTGTATTTTATGATGTTACAACGGACGTAAGGAGATATAACCAACTCCTATTGTCAGAAAAGACCAGAAAACATGAATCTGCAAATTATGTTTTACTGCAGCAGTTGCAATGGGTGGGAAGATAATTAGGTTTTTGTATTTATTCAGTGTATTATTGCAGAAAGTCTATAATAAGTCTGGTCAGCATATGCTAGACCAGTATTTTACAGCTTAAGTATTCATATTAAAATTTATAAAGAAAAACACCCTATATCCTATAGCCCTTATATCGGGCATATTAAATTTGTAAGTTGGATCAAATCATTGTTTTAGAAATTAAACCTTTTCTGGGATAAAATACTGCTACTTACTCACCCATTTCACTTCGGCGTCATTCGAAGTGAGTGATTCCAATGATGTTGGATTCGATTATAGCCATTTAACAGGAGAAAATAGGGAAATGAAATGCAGCCAGTAAGAGACCGAAACTCAACCATCTGTCTTAAATAGGATTGAAACATTTCGTAGGTTTTTTTTTTTTTTTTATTTAGATTTTGCAGCAAATTCCTTTTGGTATCTCATCTCTTTGCCTCTTTCTGAGCTCATGGTTGTTGTATATGTGCCGACTCCTGACCCAAATGTCTGTATACGATAGTAAATGTCTCATTAGAGAAATGCTCAAGTTTGTCATTTACTGGCTGCATTCCGGTGCCCTGTTCACTCCTGTTGAATGGATATCATCAAATTCCAAACGTCATCGGAAACACTCCAAATGATAAAGTGAAAGGCGTGAGTAAACGGCAATATTTTATCCCAGGAATAAAGTCAGATTTGTAAAATAAAAACAGCAGCTGCCCTTTAAATCATCAGAACCAACATACTCTACTCAACAATGAGAACATTACATGGAAAACACAAGATGTTTTGTGGTGCGTCTTTCACCCCAATACAAAAAAGTCTCTCACAATATCCCTGATTTATTGTGAGCAGTGTAAATATAATACTGGGAAAAAAAACCTTCTCAAACAAAAGATATAAATTATTTGACAGGGAACCCTCCTACCAGCATGGCCTGGGCTCCGAGGCGAACGGCCAGTCTCCTGGGGAGCCCCATTTTCACGCCGCCGTCAGCCAGAGCGTCGACAGCAGTGAACGCCTGCGAACGCCACAATCATCAGCGGTTAACAGGTGGACAGGAACGACTGGGGAGAAGAATAAGCGTCCGGCTGACACTCACGTAAGCGGGGCCACTGCCGCTGAGGCCGGTGACGGCGTCGATCAGGTCCTCCTCCACCTCGGTGCAGTAGCCCACGCTGGCCATCAGCTGCTCCAGGAGCTTCCCTTCCTCCACCTCGGCGTGGGTTCCCGTGGCGTACACGGTGGCGCCTTCACGCACCACCACGGGAGTGTTGGTCATTAAACGCATCACCTTCGGAGTGGTGCGATACTGCTGCAGCTTCTGCAGAGTAACAATGCATTATTTTATGGGCTGCTTTCAAAAAAACAAGTTTAGTGCAAATCCACAACCTAAAAAAGGCTTAACCATTATGACAAGGTCCCTACAGGTTTCTTCAAGTTAAATTAAAGTCTATTTAAGGCTATTTATATAAAACCTAATACCCATTTAACACACCTACCATCAAGAAGAAAAGTACTTTTTTTCCATTTTTCAAACCAACAAAAATCTTTTTTTTTATGTTCAATATGTTGTTTTTAACAGGTTTTAAACTATTCTGTGAAGTTCTGAGAAATTTTGGGCCATGACAGTTCCTCCAGTTTTTATTTAGTTTTTAATCAAAATAACAGTGATTGATGACAGAACTCACAATGAATTCCCTGACAGGACTATAAAGAATTTCTTATATTATCTTTTCTTAAGAGTAAACAATATATCTTACATAGATTTTGATCTGTGTGATGCTGAAGTAAAACTACAGATGATCTGAAGTTTAATCACAGTAATATTCTCTTGCACTCATGTTTTTTCTGTTCTGACATATGTATGGATATAGTATTTCTATCTCAGATTGAATATGAACTAATCATCTTTCTCTGAATTGTGTCACATGATAAATAAGGTGATATTTGATCGGGTATGGCACGGCTTGCCTTCTCTATGGAGCTGATGGTGACGCCTGCAGCACAGGAGACGATGAGATGACGATCTTCTATGTCAGGTCCGATCTCATCCAGCACAAAAGGAATAATGTGGGGTTTCACAGCCAGGAAGAGGACATCGCTCTTGTTCACGGTTTCCTTGTTGCTGGTAGTGAAATTCACACCCAGTTTCTGTCGAGACATTGTTCTACTTTAGATTACAGAAACAAATTGGCTTATAAGGAATTTACATGCAAAGAAACGCCCTTTTTTTCAACCCAGCAGTTAAAAGCTCGAATAAGACTGAACACAATCACAGTTGGAAAATACAGAGTAGTAGTGATTTTTGAGCCCTGTTTGTCTACCCACCCGCAGTCCCTGCACTGTGGGGAGCTCTGTGTCTGGGGAGCTGGCTGTAATTCTGTGGGTGGCAATTACGCCTTGTGGGAGAAGGGGAAAAAAAAATATATGCAGAGA
This sequence comes from Eupleurogrammus muticus, assembly GCA_036785175.1. Lineage (NCBI taxonomy): Eukaryota > Metazoa > Chordata > Actinopteri > Scombriformes > Trichiuridae > Eupleurogrammus > Eupleurogrammus muticus. Next base: position 3,711,028 of record JAYKQN010000011.1, read on the forward strand.
AATAATTTCAGTGTCTGATTGCAATCAACATACAGAGGGGTCCACAAGTCTGAGACTTCTTTCCCATTACATCAACAACATGCACAGGGAAGAAAAAACACAATTGTCTTGTTACCAAGTTTCCAGATATTGAGGTTTTCCTGTATTTTTACACTTGCTTTCTTTGACTCTTGAATATCTTTATAAAAAATGTTGGAGAGCCTCTAGGTCTGTGATAAGATTTTTTACATTTTTCAGATGTTTTCAGCTACTATCGTAAACCAGACGGTGTTCTTATAATATATAATTAACTTTATTATTCTATAAAAAGTTGTTTTCTTTTTTTAATCAAAAAAACACATTTTTCAAAATATTCTTGAACAATTTCCCCCTAGAATTTAAGTGATAATTTAAATCAATCACAAGACATTTATACCATGTTTGCATTTGTGTCCCATTCTACTATAATTATAGATGTATTTTTAATTTTAATTAGTACATTTATTTTGAATTATATTAATACAGGGAACATCACAGATCTGTTGTGTCTTTTAAAACACATTTTCATTCATTTGAATAAGGTGAGACTATTTCTCCTATTTGTCCACTCACATGTGAAGAGTATTCACAAGTGGGAAAAATTTACCTTTAAGGTATATTTAAAACCGATGACAATGCGATTCATTTTGCAACTATGCAAGTAGCTCAACCTGAAGGCTGATAATATGCATTGATAGTGATTAATGATAGCCTATAGCTTCTTGATTTTGCTCTTAAATTGCACCGGATTATTGCATTTAAATTTTAAAAAGCTCAACTATCTCTAACCCCTAACCTTTGACCCCCGGAGAAGTGTGTTACTTGCTGACACTAGGCAGGATTTAACTTTAAATTACATTAACATAGATAATGATCAAATTAGAATAAATTAAGCAAAACTTGCATGCATTGTATTTAGAATAATCCATTTTCAGTGTGCTCTGATTGTGCTGCTGTACCTGTATTTGTGAATGGGTGAACTCACCTGCAGCTGTGAATCCTCTCACCAGGGCATGAGCCAGCTGGCCTGCACCTATGAAGCCCACACTCATCCTACTGCAAACACACACGAGAGAATCAGAGACATGTAGACGGAGTTTAACCCTCGTGTAACAACTGGAGCACGAAAACATGGCTCCGGATATGTTGTGCGGTGGGAAACAAACTATTCACTTCCTTGTTTGTAAGCGAAGAAAACAAGAGTGAAAACATGGCGGCCCGAGCCAAGTTACTGACATTAAAACACACTCACGAGTATGTAGAAGTCACCTTCTGAATGAACCGTCCGACCGTCAAACGCAGCAACAAACCGGCGGAAATACCTGCAGCGTCGACGCGGGCGACGTGTCCGCGGCTCCGCTCCTGCTGCACCTGGAGGCAACAAGTTTGATTGACAGGCGGGGGGAGCCACTTAACTCGCGTGTTTATTCACGCAGCCAATCACCTGGGGAGTCGCTATAACGTTCAGGCGGGTCCCGTCAAGTCGAAAAGAACAGTTTGTGCCGTTGATATACGTAGAACAACGTAGAAATCAATAGAACAGGAGATGACTCCCCCAACGCTGCTGTGCAATAAGCCGCGTCCCGTCACGACCGCCATCTTGTGTCGGGCCACTCGTTCGGAAGCCTACAGTAGATAAACTATTACAACAACCATATCTGATTCAATTGTCAAACCACTTAGTTTGTTATAAACTTCATTAATATAGGTGACATTACATTCTTCTAATTATGAGTAATTGTAATTATGAGTTTTCATTATGCAGATAGTTAAAGTAATAGCTAGCTAGTAGTTTTACACACAATCACAATAGAACTGTCATTTTTCACTGGTCACTTTTTTCTCTTCACACACACCCTGCACCTTAAGTGTGCATTAGCTATGTATGTGTACTTTTTACTTTTTACTTTTTTTCTTACTATTTATTAGCATTTTCTCTCCATTCTGTTGATAATGCATACTGTGTATGCGGATTAACAAATTCTGCGAATTTGTACATTGTGTTGTGTGTTTTTTATTTTTTTTATAGTTTTTTTAGTTTTTTTTATCTTCTTCAACTTTATCTTACTTTTTCTTTATCTGTAACGCTGCAGTAACACACAAATTTCCCCGTTGTGGGATCAATAAAGTTTTATCTATCTATCTATCTATCTAATAACCTTCACATAAGCAAAAGCAGAAATACCATGAATTAAAAATGTTTTATAAAAAAGAATTACATTGCAATGACAAATACATGAGAAGCTACAATTTTAAAATCTTAAAAAAAAAAATCTATATATCATAGCCTCCTTCATAACTTATAACCAATAACCAAAATGTCAGCGAGTTATGAGTATTTTTTTATGTGTTCAGATCTCTCACTTTATTGCGGTTAGAAAAGCAAAATACAGCCGGCGACGGACCGTCCCAATATGGCCGCCTCTGAAGGACGTTGGCACGTGTACACCCCCTTGATGTGGGTCACCCCTCTCGGTTTGTGCTGCAGGGCGCTAAGAAGTTGAGGGAGAAATGGCGACACCTGCTGGCGATAACATGGAATTACACGCGGGAGAGTTTTCCAGGAATGGAGAGAAATGACCTGCTGACCCAGAAAACCCGAGGGAGTTAACTCGTAGCCTAGTTAACATTATTAGTGATATTATCTAGATAATACAATTTTGAAGTACTTTCACTTTACTTGAGTATTTCCATCTTAAGCTTCTTTAAACGTTTTTCTCCACTACATTTATCTGACAGGTTAAGTTCATTTCCAGAAGCAGATTTTAGTATCATACATCTTATCTTTCTCTCTTTATCTCTGTTCTATTAAAATTTCCATCTTTTTATTGAATATGGAATCTTATATCTTATATTATGAACTGCATATATTGTGATACAGTACATAACACAAAGTGCAGTATACAATATATGATACATATATATATGTACTTCATCTTATATTATAATACAGTACTATTACTATTAGTCCACCAAATGTGTCTAAAATTAGTTCCACATTCATAATTAAAGCATAAAATGCTCCCAGTAGTATAATGTATTATAATAAAAGTTAAATTATTATACTAGAGTATTTTTTCCCTTGATACTTACATAATTGATACTTACATAATTACATTTTGCTTCTGTACTTTTCTCTACGTAACATTTTCAATTCTGAATTTTTTATTATTATTTTTATTATGTCTACTTTTATTCAAGTAAAGGATCTGAGTACCTCATCCACTGGTTACCAATGATATTGAGCTTCCATTCAGGTCAAACAGACTCAGGTGTGTTCCCAATGATACACCTGTGTTTAATGTGTGAAAGGCAGAAAAAAATGTGTTTAGGTCATGTATGAGAACATCTGATATGTTGTGCAAAGAAGCGAAAACAGAAATCAATATTAGGTATTTTATTGGACATCAAAAACATCACATAGAAAAAGAAAAAAAACATTGTGCTCATCCCAAGTAATCGAGTTGATGCTGTTGCCAGAATTTTGCCTTCAGAAATCAATGTATCAGATACATTCAAGATTCAGTGGATAACAAAGGAAAAGTCTAATAAACCCAAACTTTTAACATTACAAACATACTGAGGAGTACTATATAAACTGATAAAAATAAAATAAAATAAAAATAAAAATACAGCAACATGGCTGGAGAGCCAAAACTGAAAGCTATGTCCAGTGCACACTATAGGCTTAATACACGTATCTCTATGAGACTTTTAAGTTATAAGAGACATTAAATACATATTATACATAAATAAATTGTTCAGCCTAATTCTGACTGATATAATACTGCTATGATTCTAGACATCGAGGCTGGTTTTACATGATTAAAACTGATGTGAAACTTAGTTGTAATAGACTTGCATGGTTAACACATCTAAAACCCAGCGGTGTGTAAACTTATTGGAACTAGTTTCATGCAACAGCAAATCAAAAATACTGAATAACATGACAGCTGATGATGATGTTGCAAAGCCGATCCAAGTCACAATGTTTAACGTTAAATAGCAGTTGTCACTGGTGGATAACATTATTGCTCGGTTATCATGACACGACAGCTGTTTTGACATTTTTTGCATGTTGTCTGTCCAATGGCGTGTCCCGCTTCATATAATCTGGCAAGAAAAATCAAAAAAATAACACTGACAGATGAAAAACGACACGTCCTGCTAGATTTTATGTGAAATAAACCGCTGCCGGCATGTCCCTTGATTATTTTTCAGTCGCTTTGTGTACTTGTCAATTTCTGCTCCATGCAACTCGGAACCTGGAAGTGTCCGTGTGAAAGTTTCACAGTGTAAAATCCAGCCTTCACACTAGGTTTGACCCTGTACGAGACCACCGACACAAACTGCAAAGGGCTGGGATGTTGTTGCTGAGGCGGACGCTCCACCGGGACATCTGCTGCTGAGATCAGCTCATTAGTGCACCTGGCAGACTCGCTGGTAGGTCACTGGAGAATCATGGGTAATACTGCCTTGAACAGAGATGCTCAATACAACACTGAGAACAGGGAAATATCACTCAAACGTAACACCGTGTGGTAACGAGGGAATGAGTCCTTCTCAGAGACAATATGTAGGGTCTTTGTTCGTTAATTGTCTCTGAGCCTGAGAAGTTTAGGCAGCGGACCTGGAGACAAAACGGATCCTCTGGGAGTAGATGAGATCCACGAAATACAGGAGCAGGTTGACGTTGCTGAACACGGCCACCACCACCTTGCTGTCCCAGGGACAGTCCCCGCGCGGGCAGTGGTCGGGCCGGACCGTTGCGCTGTACTTCTTGTCGAAGCTGAAGATGGGCCAGACCAGCGCGGTGCTGAGGTAGAGGATCACGGCGAAGAAGGTGTAGATGACCACGAAGCGGTCGAAGGGGAACGGCAGGGAGGAGGTCCTGCCCGACACCGTGAGGACCACCACCGCCACGGTGAGCACGAAGCACAGGCTGTACACCACCACGCAGTACTGGGTGGCCGCGTAGTGGTCGTACTCGCTGCCGTTCTCCAGGGCCCCGAAGATGATGCAGGCCACGAAGGCCTGGACCACCTTGAGCAGACCGGACACCGTGGCCATGTAGCCCACCACGGCGCCCGGCTTGGCCCGGGTCAGGACCACCTCGGCGCCGTAAGGGAAGCAGCAGACGCTGGAGCAGACGGTCACCACGATGCGGTAGACCTGGATCTCCCAGCCGCCGTCGTCACCGGGGGGGTCCGTATCCAGGAAGTAGACGGGGTAGACCACGGAAGCTGTGACGTACATGAGCGTCGCCAGCATGGCGAAGGCCACGGTGAAGTTGTCCCAGGAAAGCGGCATGCAGGTGTGCAGCCGCGTGATGTCCAGCGTGAACACCACCAGCGTGACGGCGAAGCAGAAGCACCACACGAACATGCAGAAGGTGCCGTAGGAGGCGCTGTAGCCGGCGCTGTGGGACACGAGGGCGATTATGGTGCAGCCGAGCAGCAGCTGGCACATCCGGGCGGCGCCCAGCGGCGACAGCACGGCCTTCTTGTTGAGGTAGTGTCCTCCGTGGGAATCCATGATGGATTCTCGATGCCCTCGTCGTCTCGCTGTTGTTGTTGTCGCTCGCGGCCCACAGACCTCACCCGTCCCTAGGTTGCCTTTTATAGACGAGCCTTAATTACAAATGTCTGTGACTTTTTTCCCTCCTGGGTTTGCTTTGTAATTACAGCGGTGTGTCGAGGATCCAGTTACATCTGTACGTTGTTGTACAGCGGCTTAGTTACTTAGCTAGAAATTAGTTTCAAAACCAATGTGAAAAATATATTATTAGTAGTATTATTAGTTGTCTGAACAGGTCGATAAACCATGCATATAGAGTTTAAGTCATTACACACTTAAAAAAATCCAAATCTGAAGCTGTTTCAGAATGAGAAGTTAATCCTGGTCTTACTCAAATCTGTGCCCTTATGTCCTCAGAAATGTTGTTTTTTTTAAACTCTGTCCCAAGTTGTCCTTCCAAACGTGAGTTAAAGTCCTGTCTGACAAGCCTTCCTCCTTCAGGTCATATCCAGGGATCAATCTTCCGACAATAGCCCTCGGTTCCGGACAGGTGGGCCGGTCTGTTGTGTAATTTCTGCCCCGTCAAAGTCACTTTATAAACCGCTCTGGCTCTGTCTCTCTCTGGCTCTTTGTCTCGTCGCGTCTAACTTTTGCCTCTCGGGTTCGATGGCACCCACTCTTTCTTACTCACACAAACACACCCTCTCTCTCTCCCCCCCATGTGTATGTGTGTGTGTGTGTGTGTGTGTCAGTGGCTGTTTAAATGAAAGTTTGTGCAGAGCCCAGGGTTACAGGCCCGGCTCGTGCTATAAATAGGGGTTCTATATTCCACAGAGGGGTGGGAGGCTGCATGTGGCAGGCAGCATGGGAGTCGTATTTCTAGAGAGCACCCAGAGAGGCTGAGTCAGAGCTCGCTTCGGAGGAAACTGGCGTTTATACTCCGTGTAATGACAGGGAGGGAGGCTGAGACTCCCATTGAAGACAAAAATTACACACGGGTCCAGAGGGATAATTACACACGAGCAATGACAGATTTGAGTTATGCATGTGAGAGGGAAGTGAAATTGGATTAGTAGTTGCCTAAAATACCTTAACCTGTGATATTAGTGCGCTGTGGTTTTTGATTTACAGTGTGCAAGGTGATTCTTATAGAAAACCACCACCTAAAATAGTTTTATTTTAAGAGACACCGCTGGTCTGTGAGTGTTTAAACACTGTATGTGAGAATGTTTTTGTTAAATCTAAAGCAATGCATTTTTTTTAAATAGCCAGTTATGAAAAAAATATATGAATAAGGACTATGTATATGTGAGGTATCTCTAACCACAAATGTATTGGCTAAAAGACCAGAATTAATTGTTTGCAAGTGATGAAATTATGTTTAGGAATTAGATTTTCCTCCATAATCAAAGGCTGTTTTATTACCATTCACTTATATTAAATTAAAATATATCCAGTATATAAGAAAAATACAAGCTTTTAAGTTCTTACAAGTACTTTTTCACATTATTTATTTTATTTTCCATGATATCTACTTAATGACAATGACTATGGACACGTTTTCAAGTGTTCTACATTATCTGAGAGAAATAGTTTTTTCCTCTTTTCTCAATGTGGCGCAGGTTAAAAATATGGCAGCAACAGAGAGATGTGGCTGAGCAGCTTGTTTAAACACGGCAGACGAGCCTTTACGGTTATGAACACTATAATTCTGTTTTCCATCACTGACACTGTAAAAAAAGACCTGTTTTTTAACAGAATTCTTTATATTATAGATGTGTCCTGTATTTCAAAAAATACATAAAAATTCCAGTAAAACTACATCACCCTCCTGTGAATTTACCATCTAACGTAAAATATGTAACATTCTTTTTATTAATACAATTATGTGACTTAACCTTTAACAGTACAATAACAGTACTTAAAGTAATTTAAAGCCTGGCTTTTTTTATTATAGCTATGTCTGGTACATGCAATAGTTTTAAGGTGGAAGGCAATAAATACACAGTATTTCCAGTAAAAATAAAGAAATAGTAGCAGCTCTATATATTTTAGGTACAAAAAAAAGGTACTTTTACCTTTTCATTCTTTTTTTTTTCCTTTACAGTAAAGTCCCTTTTTATTGAGGTGGCAACACAGGAGTTTGCAATACCTTGTAAGTTCATGTCATTTTAGTTATGAGCCATTTCTGATAAAAACACCTCTCAGTACTATTACTGTGAAATGTATTTTCCCCATTTTCCTTCAGATTTATCAGAAAATCTAGTCTAATATATTATTATATATCTATTTTCAGATCTGTCAAGGTTTTAGTGTGTACTGGGTGTAAAGTGGATTAGGAATCAGTGCTGTAAATACTTAATATAATAAAGATACTGCACCTTTATTGCCACCACCACTACTACTACTACATACAATATGAAACCGTATGATCATAGTAATAACAACAGGACTGCAAATGTACCTTGTAGAATATGTAATATGTCTTTTCTTTTCGGTCTATTACAAAGACATGCAATCAACACAAAGAGAAAAAAACAGCAATGTATTTACAATTTACAAAGAATCACTTCTCTGTGAAAATAGCACTTATAAATATGATTTACATAACAAAATAAATATGTAAATTACCAATGTAGCTTGAGTTGTTTCTGTTAAAAAATATGTTACAGAATAAAATTACAATTAGTAATACCTTTCCTTCTCTGGTGTGATGCGAAATAGAGGTCCTTTAAAAAAAAAAAAAAACATTTATAAAGACATCATTACATACAACATTGTCATTATATTAAAAAGTGATCTCTATTCTGAAATATAAGAAGGGAGTTACAAGAGTGAACACTTGAAAGAACCTATACAAATACTCAAAAAATATACAATACACAATATTTGTCTCCCTTTAATATGTTTGCTGCACTGAACTACTGAGGTGTCCTAACGTGTGTGTGGCGTCTGGATGGAGGAGGTACAGACGAGAGGCGGCGGCACTGTGGTGTTCACACGGCTACTGGTAGCGTCTATTAGTAATACCTTTAGCACCATGATTAGTGTCCTAACCAGGCATCGTCAGCTGTCAAAAAATAAAATACGGCGGATCCCAACACTGTCATGAATGAGAATTATCTCTACAGGGATTTTTTTCCCCACTTCTTGACCATAAAGTTTACCAAATCAAAAATCACTCTCACAGCACATTTGATGAACTCAACAGCAGCGTCTCTTTTTCAGAAATCATGACCCGGTTGCTAAAGATAATCCGCAGAGCTTGTTTATGAGCAATTTTCATGCAGGAACTCTTTCTTTCTCCTGCACAGGAAGCCGGTCTGTAGGTGTAGTTTGGTGCAAATAAAAACAGTTCCTACGTGAAAATGCTCACAGCAAGGCCTGCAGGATTAGTTCCAGTATTTCTGGGAAAGAAACACTGCTGTTAAATCTTTCAAATGTGTATTATTTTGGTGCTATGAGCACCATAATCTGAGTCGCTGCAGTTATATGTGACTGTAGAGAAGGAAACACCCCTCGAAATGATCTGGATGAATAAAGGTGAGCGGAACGGTTTATACTTTTCATTATTGTTTAAGGCATTTTATTTAATTAATATTTTAAGGAGTGTCTTAATTCATGTGTAACGGGACATAAAACCATCTTACAACATTTTACTGTTGCACCATAAGTCGTTTGTGTGTCTCCATCGCTCAAGCCAATGTTTTAGATAAACACTACGTTTATTTCCATCTCCTCAGGATCCAGTGCTTTTTTTTCCCCCCACCTCATCATATGCTCCTGTTTCTGCGTGGATGTAGGTTATTGCGTGATGAGATGCAAGTAGATTATAAAACAAAATTATACCTTATATACTCTATAGTGATTTAGCAGAAGACAGCATCCTTATATATGGAAGCCCCAAGCTGCTATGGCTGCAATTACGATTTTATTTAATGAATTATTTCTCATGAGGAGTTCATTACCTGCAGTCCGGCCACCATGTTTGATGAAGTTTTATCATCTCAAGATATCAAAATAATTCATTAATGATAAATAAAATAGACATTGCAACCAATGCTGCTAAGGATTTCCACATTTATGTCATTTTCTTTATTTTTCCTTCTTAACAATGACTAAATATAATCTATATGGAAAAGATGAAAATAAAAAAAACAAATCATTGAGCATCCTTAAAACTGGATTACATTCGTGATATTTTTTTTTTTCCTTTTACAAAACAAAAAAATAATTTAAATGGAGAGTAGCAGAGAGTTGTGCCCTGTCACGGTTTTGCCCCCCCCCCTGTACTCTAGTTGTGAGGGGAGGGATTCGGAATCTAAGCCCCTCCCCCTTTTGGTTTGTTTGAGGTCCGTACCAGAAGTAAACAGAAGGTCAGAGGGGAGTAGACTAGGTAGAATGTGAAGCTGGATGGGTAGTCAGAGGTATCAGGCGCTGGGGGGGGGGCACCTGACTTGGGCTTAGCTTGGAGATACTGTGTGCGTGCGTGTGCGTGCATGTGTGTGTGTGTGTGTCCCTTTAGCTGCCGCTGCTGAGCATGCCCAGTAGCTTGCTGGGGTCCATGCCCTGCTGCTGGGCCATCTTCTGCACGTCGAAGCCCATGTGCATGAGGAACTGGATGACGTTCATCTCCTGCCCCGTGAACTGGTCGCGGATGGTGGGGCAGGTGGGGTTGCAGTGCGGCCACGGGCAGCTGTCGATCAGGTGCACGGGGCAGCCCTTGGGCGGGGCCTTGTTGTTGCGGTTGTCCTGCAGGCTGCGGTCCCAGCAGTGCAGCGCCCGTGGCAGGGACGTGCCCTTCACCTGCACGTCGATCCAGTAGCTGCCACACAACACAAGAGGGCGCCGTCAGCTCAGTTTCTGTTTGACATTTCTAACACGATGACGCGAGACAAGCGGGCACTTAAGACACTCACTTTCTGGTGATAACTTCATGAGACAGGCAGGCTGGAGCAAACAAAGCCCTGTGGGGAGGAAAAAATATACATATAAAATCAAAAATCCACTCAATCGTCTTATCACAAACGATGTTCTTGGAATGCAGGGACTGGGCCCTTACGGGACGTCTTTCAGCGTGTTCCTCAGCTCGATGCCCAGGTTCTGGATGTAGCGCCACTGGCCTTCCTGCACCGGCTGGCCCGTCAGCTGGATGTTGTCCACGGTCAACTGGGCCTCGTCGAACAGCCACTGGACTATGAACACGGGGCCTTGAAACAAAGGGGACGAGTAAATCCTTAATGAGGAGAGTGGAGACGGTACATGCCTGCATATAAAACGCTTTATCTATTCAGATCTATGCCATGCAGATCAGAGATAGGAGGTTTCCTTCCTTCCTACAGATACTAAACTGTGTCTGCAGGGGCAGTTTCAAAACGGTCATGTGATGTATTCCTAAAAACTTGGTACTAAAAAGGTAAAAAAAGGTTTTAAAGAATTAAAAAACACATTTTAAGGTGGATCTTTACACCCTTTGACATTTTGAATTAAAAAGAATCATACAAAATTGTGCTTCTTCTTTTCAAATGAAAAGAAAACATGAACATAAAATACACCTTAGAGATCAGATGAATGCTTTTAAAACCATTAAAAAAAATAATAATTTTTGACTTCCTCATCTTGCCAACCATGATATGTCCCTGACTTTTTGTACAGATGCAAATCTTCTATTGATCCATTTATTGATTCTAAACCACTGTCCTGTTGTGCATCTGTACAGTAAATAACCTCAGCTGAAAGTCTATTTCATAAGGGACAATAAAAGTAGTTTAACTTGGTTTTGTGAAGCATGCATGTGCAAAACAGGCACAGTTTGGATTCTAAAAACCACAAAAACTCACTTTTTATCGAGGGGAAGACTCTGTATCCAAGGAAGCAGTTCCACTCCTCTCCTTCATGGGTTTGCCTGCATCTCTCTGGTACAACTCCTCCCCAGTACCTAACCGATGGAAGCACAGAGGGCCTTAACTGCAGCAGCCTGGTGGTCTCACCATCTCACAAAAAAACAAAACAAATCACCAACCAGCATCATGACTTCTCTGGGTTTCACATACTTGATGCCCCTCTTGATGGACTCGGTGGGGGGGCAGCTGACGGTGTCCACGCAGTCCGTGCAGTGGTACTGCTTGTTGTCCAGGAACCAGCCCGAGTCGGAGAGGCCGCGCACCTGCACGCCGGTGTGGCCCAGCCCCTCCAGCTGCTCCGCTACCCGGTCCACGTTCAGCAGGACGCCGGTGCCGCCCGCACTGCAAGTACACACGTATAATAATAAGATTATTATTATATAATACACAGGATAAAGTAAAAAAACATCATGTGGTGTAACCTTAGAGACTTAAAAAGCTTTAAGACATGTCATCAAGTATTTCTATATTAAAATATATAGGTTATCATTCTTTTTCAGTTACAACATTTGACATTTTGTACCAGAAAAATCATGCATTCTGTGTGATTTTAAGAGTTTTTGTTTCCCTCATCTTCCCAACCATGATTTTTGGATCATTATTTGAGTTGTTGGCAAGATGAGAAAGCCACACTTTGTAGAATACAGTTTAAAAATCAGGTCTCTTAGAATTAAAATATATATATATTTTTTTGTGTGTGAATTTTCTTAAACAAATTGTTAACCAAGAAAAAAATGATAAATATTTATTCTACCTTGAGAATAAAATTAGTTGATAGCATTTTTTATAGAGTTAAACTACCTGCCAGCAGGTTTTTAGTGTTGCACGTGACAGTTTTAACGTTGTCCCATTTGTCACTGACACATACAGTTTACAGCAGTGGTTGTCAACGCGGGGGGTCTGGACCCCACAAGGAGTGGCTGGACTCATAAAAAAGGGTTTGTAAAAAAAGGTGGGACAACACAGGATACAAAAAAAAAAAAAAAAAGGCATATTTTGGACAAGAACGTACCTGCTTCCTGCTAGAAGTAGAACCTTGGCGTTGTCCAGACCTTTGTTCAGCAGGTCCTTCACCACCTCCTGGATGATCAGCGAGCCCATGAAGGCGTAGCCACCTGTCGCCATGGAAACAGAAAGATGGAAATGTAGGAAAATCACTTTTAAAATAATATGCATGTTACGCATTTGATGATCCAGTAATGTCTCACTCTGCTCTGTCTTGGCCGTGGCGCCGCTCCACACGTCGCTGGAGCAGTACGGGACGAACCTGCACCGGCACAGCACGGAGTTTAATCAAACTAAACTGGCCGTGATTAAAAAACACAAATACACAGCCACACTTACACCATGTTGGCGTTCCACCAGTGAGGGTTTTCCTCCGGCAGCGGAGACAGGATCCCCGTGCCTGCAGACAGATCGACATGTATCATTAGCCGTCCTGGCACTCCCTCGCACATCCTCTTCTTCCTCATCATCGCATGGATTACAGTTATTACGCCGCGATGAGAGGGGGGAGGTGTCTACGCTCCTATAGCAGCGGGCGCCAGGTAGCCCAACGCCGCAGCCAAATTACGACCGGCTGTCAGTCTCAATAACAAGGCAGATGAGCACAACGGGGACATCCGATCCCCTAAATTACCGAGACATTACGACGGGATGTGAGCGCTGTGGATGGCGTGCTGCGGGACAGAAGAGATCTAGATGTTCAGATGGGAACCTGAACCTCTGCAGGACGTATACCGGATAAGGTCAAAAATGTCAGATGCACTAAGCAATGCTTTCAGCTAGTTTTAAATCAAAGATGGATTAAATATTTTAAAGTTCATCATTGATTGCAATGGTGAAAAACGTGCATAAGTTATTTTTTTAGTATTTCCATTTGTTGCGACTTTCTGCATCCACTCCACTGCATTCGAGAGGGATTTTACTTTGAGCTCCACTACGTTTATCTGACAACTTTAGTTAATTTACATGCATAGTTAAATATTTTACACCAAACAGAGTGTACTTAAATATTCCATTTTATATATACATACACTATTAAATTATCATTCATGTACGCTTTTTGTGAATAAGCCAAATATCATGATGCAACCCTAAAAAACTGAAATTCTCTCACATGTAATTAGTGATTAAAAACAAGTAGTATAATAATAAGTGTGCAGAATGAGGGCCTCCACTTCTGATCCTGCTTGTCGATTCACTGCAAAGGCTCCAAGTACTTTTTCCACTACGATGGAAGCCTGAATAACTATATTACGTACACCAGCTGATGCTGACCTGTTTTAGTTTGAGGCCACTTGGACGAGCTCATCAGCCTCCTCATGGTCTCGTACCGGCTGTCGCAGTTTTCCTTGTTGAAGCAGTACCAGCCGCCTGGACAGGGACATGCAAAAAACAAAAAACAAAAAAAAACACACACAGATCATTTCCCCACTTCGTGATTGTGGCGCCGGTTAATTTACACAAACCAGTGAGCAATACTGACCCTCTAAGAAGATCAGCCATCGTCTGCTGCCTCGAGATTCTTTCAGGTAGTACCTACGAAAAAAAACAAAAGAATGAGAAATCCACACAATTCTGAATTCCTCCTGATTTACGCTGCAATGCCTGCATGACAATGTGTTTAAACAGGAGAGGAGCAGCATTCCACGGGTGTGATACGGTGTATCCTGAGACGAGATAAACGGCCCTCATGGTTTCTACCTTCAGCCGCGGCGTGAAATAAAAAACACACATGACCTCAGCCATGGGGGTCAATGCTGACAATGGGGTTGTGTGTTTGCATCAATGCAAACGGGACACAGACATCATCCTCGCCCCTATCTGGCTTGGACTGAGAACCAGGAGATGACGTCCCTCATGTTGAATGAATCAAAAGAAGGTAATGTACCATCATATTCTCGTCACCGTTCCTCAGCCGTGGCCTCAAAGCGTGATGGAATCGAGCATCCCGGCCGGAGCAACAGCGTGATAAGAGGAAAGGGAATGAATGCGTGGGACCCACATGTGGTTTGTGTGGATGCACCTGGGTCAGAGGGGAGGATTTCACGCGATGTGGTGTGTGCTGTGTGTCGTCAGCCCAGAAGAGGGCAATGCTATCATGGCTCTGGTGCTGCAGGACGCGCTCATCTCCGGCGCCTCACCATCGCTTCTTCTAAACCGTAAAACCCCATCGGGGGCGAATGTGTGATTTGACTCAACCAGACATGCATGTAATATATCAGCTGCAGAAAAACTCAAGCTTCCAGAGATGAGGCAAAGTGGATTTATTCATAGAGGAAAGATGCTCCCAACGTGATTCAGCGAATGACTAAACTCAAGTGGTTGCCAAACACATTTCAGTGACTTTTTTTTCTTAAAGAAAACAGATTTGGCCCAAAGCTCCGGGGCTGTTTGTTCAGACGCTGAATCACACCTTTGGCCGCGTTTTTTAAGTTGTTCTACTGTTACTGCGATGACGTAGGCCGAGGACAGTGCACGGTACCCACTGCCTCCCCAAGCCAGAAGCAAAGGAGCTGCTGGGTCGAGCCTCTCGCTCTAAACAAGTGCAAGATGAATCACTCAGATTCACCTTTACGTCTACTCAGTGATGTTTTTTTTCCTCCCTGTGTGTGTGTGTGTGTGTTTTGCATCCCCTATGACAACGTCAGCATCTGATGGATTAGCCGGCCGACAGCGGTGAACAGAACGCACCATCTGCCGTCAACCGTCGCGTCTCTAAGAGATTTAATTCTCAGGAATTAGACGGGATGCTAAATCCATAAAATAAAAAATAAAAAAAAGGGACTCGTCTATCGAGAAACTATCACAGTCAAAGTGTCCTCTGGCCTCGGTTTAGTTCCTGCAGCCTGGACCAACACAAGGCTTAAAATCCTCCTGAGGGACAATAAAACCAGCATTAGAGGAGGAATGATGACTGCAGAGCATAACATGCTTATCATATATTCTACAGGGACGGGTTAAATCTGCAATCCAAACTTCTGAAATCAACTCAGCTGAGGTGAAAAATTGATTCAAGCCTAAATCTGCATCCAAACAGGATACAGAGCTGAGTCTATAGGCCTGAGCAGGGTTGGTGTATCATGCATGAGGCTGTCTGTGACATTAATGTGCTTTTAGTGCCGTGGCTTATCCCTCTTTAGCGGTGGCCAAACGGGTTTCTGCTCAACAACAATGTCAAACCGTGGATGTTGCTGCAATTGCAGAATGTTGATCGAGCAGTGATCCGTTGTTTACCCCCGCAGAGCTGAAAAGCATCTCACCGGAAACCTGACAGGGCCGATTATCCAGGTTTTTGTGCTTATGGGAAGATCAACTTTTTTTTGCGCAGCCATTGGGGAGAGAGAGAGACAGAGAAAGGGAGATGGGCGGGGGTCTGAAAAGTTAAATCTAAAACTTTCTGCAGAGCAAATCCTGCATTCTAATTTGAAGCACAGGAAATGAAGCATGGGCCATGTGGCTATCCGCAAATTTCACGCATGGCTGACGCAAAGCAGCTGTCTACGTTATCCTGGCTGAACCCTTCTTCTGTCTTATAGACCGCTGCTGCTGCCCCCCCCCTCCTTTTTTTTTAAATGTCATAATATTTCTAGCATTAATATTTTAACATGTGAAAGTCTCCAAACTCCAACGGGACACTTTACCTTTTCGGCTCCGGGGCGCACCGCTGCAAATGTGACCCAGCTTTGACCTGTCTGTGATCCAATCACACTCCTATGCGTTTTACTGCGTGTGTGCGCGCGTGCGTGTGTCGGTACATACCCCGCAGGACTGCCGTCGTTGCAGGTGACCGACGTATTCTCCAAAAAGTTCAGCTTCATGTCGTAGTCGAGCTTCTGCGCCGAGCACGGGTACAGCGACTGCGCCAGGTTCTTCACCTGCGTCATGAAGTTATCCATGTTCTCCTCCACGGCGGTGAAATCCAGCGGGAAGCTCTCCGTGGTGTCGGCCCGGTCCGCCCGGTACGTGGGAGGGGGCGGCGAGCGGCGCGGTTGCGGGTTGCGGCCGCCCCGGAACCTCCGCGCGCACAGGGCTCCGGACTGCATCAGCACCAGCAGCAGCACCGAGGACACCGTCCTGATCGCGGTCATCTTCTCCCCCTGTCTTCAGCCGCTCGTTTCTCCTTTCAAAGTGCAGCGTTTCGCCAGGGAGCCGCGTTTTTTTGTGTTTTTAACCGAAGGCGCAATTACGCACGCGACACTTGTCGTCCGCTCCCCGGAAGCAGCTTTAATGTCAGCTCGGAAAATAACAAAAAAAAAATCAAAAGTCCACTTCAGGCTGGTCGCGATCGTCCGCTGGAAGTCTCTGGATGCGTGTTTGTGCCCCGCAGCGCCCGCAGCTGTTTGCGCTCCTTCACCAACGAGTCTGGCGCAGCTGGACCAAGCGCACGAGCTCCGACGACAACACTGGTGCCATGCGCTTGTATTTTATTCAAACTTTCCCCCCTTGCGTGTCCGTCCAGCCAATCGCAGTTGCGGGGCAGGACTCGGGGCATGATCAAGCGTGGCAGGCTACCCCCCCCCCCACACACACACACACACACACACTCTTTTTTTTAATTTATAGAGGGGAAAAAATGTCCATGCATTGGTCCTTTTGATCCGCGATGTTTCATTTGATGTGGTGGCTTTTATTGGCCTTGAAATGCCCATTTCCCATTCCACCACCAATTTATGAAGTGAGAATACGCATCTTGTTACACACTTAACCCCTAAAAATCAAGTGAGGGGGGGGAAAAAACGTGATCAAAAAACGTGAAGCGTTCCAACAATATTTGTGAATGTGAATGGAAACGCTGCGGCCAGAAGTGGAAAGCAGCGACGTGGATTCACCCAGTGACCGGACCAGGCTTTCACATGGTGCTTTCTGCTCCACTGCATTTATCTGACAGCCTCAGTCAGTTTCCAGATGAAGCGTTAATCTAAAGCAGGGCTGTCACACCCAGGTCCTGCAGGCTTTTTATTCCAACACACCTGATTCTACTAATGAAGCTGCTTAGAGGCCTCTAGTGGTTGGGAGGCGGCTGATTAGTAGAATCAGGTGTGTTGGAACAAAAGCTGCACCCACAGCACATAGTAATATATTTTAATGCCTTTACTGGTTAAATAATTCCACTTTCCTACACAACAGTTATGCACTTTGTGTAAATTATTCTGTATTAAGTGATACACATATAGTGTAGTATTATGCAATAATATCTGCTGCAACTACAGCATCAACGTGCTCTCATGTGTCAGACAAATAAAGCATTTTATGATAATATACCAGAGTATGTATAATGAGTGTTTGCCTTTTTTTAATTGCAGATTTTCTACACCACTGACTGTAATATTATTATTATTATTATAATAATAATTTCCCCTAAATGATTAGATTAATCTGATGCTGGGAAAACACATAACTCCTCGTTCACAGTCGACTTCCAGCACTCGAGCTGCTCGTGTTTTCTTATGGTTTAGAAGAAGGGACACTTGTATTTTTTTTTTTTTTTAATCCAGACGGGGCCTCCGAGGATCAAAGCGACCATCACTCTTTCTCCCCCCTCCCTCCCTCCCTCCCTCCCACTCCAGGCGCTTCCAAACTTTTTCCTGGACTACTGTACCTATATTTTAAGTGGAGCGGAGCATCCAGCGTTTTTAACACAGGAATGCCTCGTTACGGTCGAGGTAGGCTTCCCTCGGAGCAAACCTCTCATTTCAGGGACACGTTTAAATTAAAGTGTAGCCCACAGACACAAAAGTGATTATTAATCAAGATGACACTTGTGGTGGTGTTTGGCGACTTTTCCCTTTGATTGAGCCCACAAACACCGTAATTCAGCTTAGTCTGAAATGCCTGGATGTTTGTCAAGTCAAACGCAATTTAGATACTCAACATTTATTTATTTCTGTCTACGTTTTAATGAAAGCAAGAGGCTAACCTGACTCTAGACTGGCTTAAAAGAGGATCCAGCTCCTGTCTGATGTGAGGGTGCTCATTGTCTTTACTCAAGTAAAAGTAAAATGTTACTGAAGTAAAAGAATAGAAATATCATCAGTGAAGTGTATTTAAAGTAGTCATTATATATACTGTGTTATACTATTTTACTAATATTATTGCATCTTATTATATCATATATAATGTTAGTTTAACACACATTTTTAATGAACCTAAAATAACAATTTAAACAATGAGAATATCACTATATATATATATATATATATATTTTTTACGTACCTCAAAACTGTATTGAAGCCAATATTTGAGTAAATGTACTTTACACACATACTAGATGGACATTATATGTCTTATTATTATTTCTTTTAACCTGGTAAGTATCATTTAGATAATTTGAGGCCTTAAATCTACTTGATCAATAATAGGAGTCGTGGAAGAAGCATTCAGATCATATCCTACATGACATCATGAGATTATTGATTATTGATACCGAAGCATAATTTACACACAGTCAACTAGTTTAGTCCAGTGGTTCTCAACCTAAGGTTCCGGCCCCTACGAAGGACCAGCGGATAAGCGCGAGGGGTCCTGAGATGATTCACGAGAGAAGAAAGTAAAATAAAAGTTCTGACGTTAGGACTTTTTCTCTGATCTTTTTTTTTTTTGGGTGAAATATTAGATCATTTATTGAAATGAAACCATGTGAGAAGTTTAGGAGGAAAACGTCATGTGAAATGTGTGTGTGTGTGTGTGTGTGTGTGATGACACACTGCGAAGACATGGAAAGATAAAAAGTTGAACAGTGCTGATTACGTCTTTAAATATGCATTGTATTTAAAAAGACTCTATTGAGTCAAATCTGCATGTGAAACACAGCTTCAGTACCATTTAGATGAATGATAATTTGAGTCAGTTTAGTGCGATACCTTTACACTCCACTTCTCGCTCAAAATTGCATGTACAGTAGAGTATAGAAGGAAACTCATACTACAGCATCCTAACTGTAAAACAGCTCCAGACTCAGATTCAGTTTCCCTGAAGGATGCCGGGCCGTTCTGAGCCAGGTAAGATGGATATGAAGTCACCGGCGGGACTGATGGTATTCATTGGGAACTTCAAACAGATGCTTGTATAGATTAAAACATGTGGTAGGCCCGGGCTCTGTCACACATTGAGTCTAGTCACTTTGACCCACGCCTCTCCCCTGTTTTATCACACGTCATCCCCAAAAATGTAACCCGTAAATCACTCGCAGATGGACGCTGGCCTCTGACACGCGCGCCGCCATGAAGGGATGCCCCGTCGGTGTGTCGAAACGTCCTCTGACCCGGGGCTGGCAAGAAGTGCGAACCGCGGAGGGCTCTTATGTTACACAGAGGAGGAGGAGGAGGAGGAGACCGGGGAAGATGTGAAACTGCAGAACTGGGAGAAAGGACAAGGGAAGCAAACCCAAACGCTGAACAATTCTGAGATATGCCATGCTTTCTTTCAGAATAGTGGGGGGAAAAAAAGTCAGTAGATTGCATGCCGCATCAGGTCCCATTGTAAAGCTGCATCCAAATATCATATATAATATTTTTGAACCAAAAATCGCACTGGCCAGTGTCAATTGCTGACTTTTTTTCCTAAAATTATTATTATTATTATTATTATTATTATTTTTTCCCAAACTGAGCTAGAAATCTCTACCTCGGCGGCACTAACATGCATGGAACATTCCAGTTTCATTCCCAGTTCTTGTAGAAGATTCCATTCATAAAATCATGGTGTGATTTATTGGGGTGATGTCATCATGCATCATTTGTATATTTAAATAATTGTCAACCAACCAGGGAAGTTTCACAGTCATATCTATTTTTTAACAGATTCTTGTTCACCTGCAGCGGGTCTGCAGAGCTAGAATCGCTGGTTGGTTCTGCTACTGTAGCTGCCCAGCGGTTTGTTCTGCACCTTGTTTGAACTCCTCCCGCTAAGCCTTTCTGGCTTTCACCAGTAATTCTCTCGGTCCCTTTTTTTTTTTCCTCCTTTCGCCTCCCCATCGTCTGTGCGTAGCGTAGACACCAATTTAACCATGCAAGTCCGAATGGATTAATCCCGGAATTAGGTCATTTGAAAATGACCCAGCTGTTCCGATGGCAGTCCCTTCAGAAGTGCCCCCGTAGCCCCCGTCGCCCCCCGCCCCAACCCCAGGCCTCCTGTGAAAGTCAAAGCCTGTCTTTCATCTCCGATCAGTTGCATGTGCCCTCACGGATCCACAGGTTTTACTGCTTAAGTCTGGGCTGGCAGCATTGATCATGTGACCCGCTGCCTGCCTGGCGTTTTTCAGACACATGACGGGCTCGCCGCGTTCCGCCGGTTCCGCTCACGTATCCCACCCCCCCCCCCAGTGCCCGTTAAGTTTCTGATTCGCACATTGCACGTTCGTCGCGGGGTCCATCCGTGATCGTCAAATCCCGCTAGTTGGAACTGTTAGGTCAGGTTACATCAAAGAGATCAGGAGGGATCAGCCTCTTGAAAGGGACAGGCTCTGGCTCACATCATCAGAAACAGGTGGAGGTCCTCATTGGAAGAACAAAGGAGGGAGATCACCATCTATAAAACTTTTAGATTTCATAGAGGACTTTTCCTTAAATCGCCACTCTGTCCTACTACTACTCCGAGTGTGCAGCACCAGCGATGAAAAAAAAAAAAAAACATGATATCAGGTTAGGGATTGTGGGACTCAACCGCAGCACTAAATCCCATGAAGGTCACAACAGCAAAGCCTCAGACTTAGTGGCATTACGCCACAAAGTGTTTAAGTGTGGAAATCTGCTAAAAGCCGCGGACGAGAAGAGGGAAGTGGGAGAAATGTACGGAATACGACTCAGGTGTTGTGAATTAGTCGAGAAGTTGTTGAACCCGTCAGATTTTCTTTTTCTTACATATATGCGGTGTGGTAATGAATCTTTATTTCTCTCTGTGGCGAACGTTTCTCTGCTGCTTTTCCAGACTTTGACGTTTGGTAGCTTGGTAAAGAGGGAACTCACCAGCGTTTTTATCCAAGTATTATAATTTATAGCTACTTGTACCTGGGTATTTCCATTTGATGCTTATTCCTACAGGAAAGTATTGCACTTTCTACTCCTCTGCATTAATCTGACAGCTTTATTTGCTTTTCAGGTTTTATTATCTTACATTAAATGACTTTAATATTTTACTCTTTTGTTTTTAAGGAGGATCTGAGTACTTCATCTACCTTAGAAAAAAGACTGTAGACGTTATTCGTACGAATGTAGGGATTATTACCCTGGATATGTTAATGACAGCGTCATTACCGAGCCGACCTGACGCTAACGTTACAGGGCTTTGACGTTTGAGGCTATCCGCCGCCGCGAAAACGTTTTCGGGCCTCGGCTTCTGTTCCGTGTCACCTCGAGGCGAAACTCCGGAAGCAGGTCCCTTTAATTTAATGTCGGAACTATTGTTTAAAACCCAAAACAAACATGTACGGAGTTTTTTTTTTTCGGGCGAAGAGGGGGGGGGTGTTAACACGCCGTAGCGTTCCTTTCATGTGCCCTCGCCACATGTTCCTGATATTACCCAGAGAATCCGTAAACAACCTTGATCCCGACTTAAGTCGAGAGGTGCCATCTAAGACGTGGATGTAAATGTGGAGTAGGAGAGAGTAAGAGAGGCAGGAGACATCTGTCGAGCAGGCTCTCATTTCGTAAGAGGAGGCCGTATATTGGTTACAGATGATGCCCTGTTTGATAAAAATGAACTCTTTCAAGATAGGACAGCTTGCATTAGGGGTTTTCTCTGGCACCAAGGGGTAACCACATAGTTCAGCTGACAGGTCAGCTGTTTGTTGTTGATCTTTCATCTGAATGATGGTCACATAAGAGCCACTGTTGCCTGTAAACAGCTCTGTCACGTCATTCATGCTAAGCAAGATGGATGTTTGTGTCAGTCAGGGTGGGTGTGTGTGTGTGTGTGTGTGTGTGTGTGTGTGTGTGAGGATGGGTGAGGCGGACCTGGCTGCCGCCGAGGTACCGGTGCACGGAGCGTGCGGAGCCTCCTCCGGCGAAGGAGTTTTCCATTCATGCTTGGTGCCTGAATCACCCTCCGCGTGGTGCCCTCTGCCAGGTAGCGACAGGGGAGGGAGTGGAGCCCAATTACCAGCAGAGACCTGCTATTATTATCATCAGAGAGGCGGCAGCCCTCCTTCCCCTGCGCTTATTCCCATCTCCGAGCGAGACAGGAGGAGAATCAGAACCCTTTTGTCTCGGAAATGTTTATTTATGCCGCAGATTTGCCGAAGGACATGGAAAAGCCCTTATTACAGGTCATGACAGTAGAGCCACAACACATTATTCATTTTCTGTCCTTTAACCTGGTAGTCTCTATGGGGAAATTCTTTTGAAGTCCACACCCTGCTGTAGAACATGCTCATTATTCAATTATATAAGAGCTGTATTTGAGGCAGTTTTCAGACTGTAGACTATAAGGAATTTAGGTGAAATGACGAGAATAAGTTTAAATATTTGCTTTTTTAATTTATTTTGGTGTTAAACAGAGATGGACAAAGTACTATGGTTAATTATGTAAATATAAGTAGAAATACTATAAAATACTATTTTACTTACACTAAAATTTAAGCTGAAAGTACAGGAAAATATACTTAAAATATCACGAGTAAAAGCACCCAGTATACAGACTAAGTTATATTATTATAGTATATTATTTGTTTTTAGAATTATCAAACAAGTGAGAGTATTGTAATGTGAATTTGAGTGCTGCATCTTATTATAATATGTATAATGTAAGTGTGCAAGTGTAACACTATTGTGATTAATACACATTGTAAAGCATGTTTTACACATAAAAGAAACCCTAACCCTAAAGACACAGTAAGAATATAAAAAATATATGAATTTATGTCAAATCTTTATCTCATATAAATGCATAATATCAGAGGGAAATGGTCAAGTAAAGTACACGTACTTAAAATTTGTATTTAAGTACAGTGCTGAAATTGGGTGAAAACACCACAGAGAAAACAGCGTAGTCTTGGAGCAGACTTAATCCCTGTCCATAATGTTGTGAGTACATGGTATGCGCTTCAATCCGCCGAGCCACTAGGACACCATTAGCGCATGGTATGCGCCTCATTATTTCTGACACTTCCTTAACACCGAGCAGCCGTTTTCTTTTATCCCCTCGGCGAGAAAGACGAAGCTACTGTAATCAAAGAAGACAATGATCGGTGCCAGCCTCTTGGCCCCGGCCTGGTACCTGCTTTGATGTCATGTTTTGGTGAACAGCGAGCCGCAGCCCATGCCAGAGAGAGCACCCATGGTCGCCAACTGTCTGACAGGCCGCCTTTCATCAGAATGACATCACTCCGCTACTTGATTACTTTCCACGGGCTCTTCCAGGCCTGGGAATTTTCTCCCAGGAATCTGAAATCATCATCCCGCCTCCGCCTTTTACACCCTTCATCTCGAAAAATATAAAAAGAAATGCACATCTGAGGCGCACATTAGCGCAAGGCGGCATATGTAGGGTGTTTACGTTAACGGCTGAGCACGCTGGATGTTAATGCCGAAGCCTATTTTAAAAGGCTGTAAACATGCACACCAACGCCTCCATCCACTCTGTCCAGAAACAGTGGATCACTACAGTCTAGGCTAATCTCGTGTATGTAGAATCCTGGGTGTGAGGGGGTTGAATGTCCACCAATCGTCCTGGTGCTGAACACAGGGTTCCCACACCTTTTTCATGAACAAATTCAAGCACTTTTCAAGCACCTTCAAGCACCAGTTTTTCACTTTTCAAGCACCTTTAAATAGGTAGCCTACTCGTTGTGTTTGCCATGATGGTCATGAGAATGTATGGCATAATAGTATGGGTCTAATTAGCATTATTTCATATGGTGGTAGATTGAATGTTTGGATCTTTAACTAATTGTGAATTGGCTTGTATTCTCAGTTTGTGAACAGTGCATTGTGTCACTACCATAGCGCAATAACAGTGACAAATGCCTGAAGGGGGCTAAAGTATTTGTAACAATCACACAGACCCAATCCACACTTACTGCCTGTCCATTAACAAGATACATGCTGGTGCTGCTTGAATGCTGAAGTAACACGCAGAGTCACCATGCAACACCAATGACCAACCAGTATACTTTGCTTTGGCAGACAAAACCTGTATTCTGTGATTTACTGGAATATAATGTAAAAAAATCCATGTTTCCACCAGCAAGTTGAGTCTGTTAATTGTATATGTATGGCTGAGTGTGAGATCTCTATGCTGGAGATCACATTATCTTTTTTTTTTTTAATTGAGCCCTTAATTCTGCATCAAAACATTGTGTTCTACTCATCCATGGTGTTTGTTTTTTGCATTTGAAGATCTGCCAGAGATTTAGAAGTAGAGCAGAGAGAAGTAGAGTCGGAGGAGAACACAATGTTTTGATGCAGAATTAACGGCCTAATCGGGAAAAAAAAAACCTTGAAAACACTGAATTGAAATTCAAGCATTTTCAAGGAATTCAAGCACCCGTGGGAACAGCTGTAACAGTTGGATGCAGGATAATATTGTGACATTGGAAAACACGAGTAGCTGTGTCAATGGTTGAACTGTTAAATGAGATGTCCAGGATGGTCTCTTATGAGCGGTTGTGCTACAGAATAAAAGATAAAGATGTTTATATGGAAATATGGGGCCCCTATTTGAATATGATAGAGTAAGTGTGTGGCCTGTTGTCTTTGTCTGTCTGTCTATTCATCCATCCATTTATTATTATTATTATTATTATTAATATTCACTTTTTTCCTCTCCCTCTTTCTTCTTTTCTTTCCCTTTTTGGTTTTATGACGATAATGTGACATTCAGTGACGTACAAATGCATAAATAACCTCACACTCTTTTATATATAGTGTACAACGTTGCTAGTCGATATCTGCCTGCCCTGTTCATTTGTGGATGTTCTACGTTTGTTTTTTTGTTTTTCTATTCGTGAAAAATCAAAAAAAAAAAAAAAATTCTGTATAACACTGATGGAAAAAAAAAAAAAAAAAAGACGGAAAAACCCCCGAGCCACGTGCGGAGAGAGGGGCGAGCACGCACAGCTGCGGTGGGAAAAAGGGTTTTTCGATGTCGAAAGATTTCCAACCCCCTGGAGCCCGGTATCAAACGATTACGTCTTCGGGACACCCCGATGCCGTTGCCACGCCAACCGAAGGCCCAAACCCAACAACAGCTTCTCCCGCCCGGTGCCAGAAAGCGTTGCCGTCTAATTGAGGCCTCGGCTACAAAGCGCTGTGAGGGCAATTGGCCTTGGACTGTGGTGTTAAGCGTTTTCCGGGCCGCGGCATGCCTTCTCTGAACACAAGTTCGCTTTGCTTGTTTTGTAGATTCTTTTAATACAATGCCAGTAAAACCAGGTGGAGCTCACTAAATATTAACGGGCAGCATGAAGAGATAAAATAAAGCATGGAAAAGAAATAAAATACAAAAAAAAAAAACTGTACACACTGCAATCTTTCAACTCAACATTTCCCTTAACTCGATTTTTCCCCTCCAACGGGGGGGAAAAAAAAAGAGCGGTGATAAATTACAAGGTAGATCCTGAGGTGTTTGCTTTTTGGAGGAAACCGAGGAAACTGCCGCGCGAGGCGGATATTTATAACCAACCTCTCTGGGTCTCGCCCGGCGTCGCCGTCTGTCTTCACCTGTCGGGTCGGGGCTCGGGAGCTGGGGGGGGGCCTCTTCTCCCCACATCATACGGACTCTCCTCTCTGGATTATGCCCCCCACATGATCAAGAGGTGTCTGCGGGCCCCCTGACCATCCTCTGACTGGAAACTGGAGTTTAGGACTTTCAAAAGGGGAAGGAAAAAAAAAAAAAGAAACATTTCAAAGGATTAGAGCGTGTTTGTTTATTCTCAGCAGAGAGGATGTAGAGAATGACTGCGAATCTTCAAGAGGTTGAAGTGGGATAGACGGTACATAACTCATCTGGCTGCCAAGTCCGCGCTGCCCTTTGATGTATTCAGATGCATATCCCCTTACAAACACGAGTAGGTATAATTATCATCGTGTGATCTAATTAGAAACACAGACTGACATATATTAAAGCCATTTTCACAGAGGCGGAGGAAGAGCTTCTTAGCGCCGCTGCTACTTCCTACAAAGCCCCCTGTGAGCCGCTGAAATCCGCGTTTCTTCCCGCAAACATGTCTTTTTTTTGCTTTTGAGGTCACCTGGTGGAAACATTTGCTCAAAAGCTAACGAATCTGGCTCATCTTCGAGAAGAAAGAAAGCGTTACTCAGGCTTTAGTCACAGGAGCGATGGGAGTCATCGGGACGCGTCGTCTTGCTTTCGTTATGACTAAGAAATAGATCGCTACCGGCACCTTTTGTGTTTGCCTCGATCTGGTTTTGATCTGTGAATAATTCACGTCGCTGGAATCAGCGGATGAGGATGAGGAGGAGGAGGAGGGGGCTCTGAAAACGAAGAGCCGGGACGGAAGTCCTGGGCGAATCCGTTTAATCGTTCTTTCTCAGCTCTAATTAGGAAAAGTGATGGATGTAAATGAAGAGGAGTAAAACTGATTACCGCTACGGTCAAGTAATATTCCTTAAGTGAGCATAGAAAAAAACAATTAAGACGAAATATTTGAGGACCGAATTCCATCTCCTCCACATCTGGAGGACAGGTGTAGGCCCAATTCTCACGTGTCAGAACTTTCTCCTTAATTTACTCATTTAACAGGCCTCAAAAAAGCGGGAGAGCCAAGCCGGTTGTGTACTTCTGGATTTGATACGGGGGAAAGGAGAGAATTCCAGCGTTAGGGGGGAAAGGCACGGTTATCCCGCTTAAAATGAAAACACGCCGGGCAGGTACCGGGGAAGAGGACGACTGTAACATGTCTGAAGCGTAACCTGTTCTCCGGCCCTCGCTTTGAAACCAGATGAAGATCGGCTGCGGCCCTGAAGTCATTACACCTTCAAAGGTAATTAACACATGGCTTTTGTTTGGGCCCGATGAGCCCCAGATTATGTAGGTACAGATGGTCAGGGGGGCGGACGACAGATACCAAGAGCAAGGTGTGCTTGGATGTGCTTTCATGTCAGCAGGAAGTGCTTGACCCCTGGCCCCCTCTTGACCCCAGAACTAGCTTGTCAACGCCACTTCCTTGAGTGCCCTGTAAAGATTAACATGTGGACAGAGACAGGAGGCCTTCGCAGGCCGCGGTGCGATGAGCACGAGGGCCCAGCTGGCACCGCTGCCCCAACGCACCTTTTGCCAGTTACGCTAACTCAAGGTTATTTAGGATCAAAGGCTTGTTTTATCTATTTCTACTGTTTTATCTATTTCTACCCTATAACATCCCCCATTAGACATATATGGCCCATGGTTGCAATTACTATTTCATCGGTGAGATCAAAAATGAATTATTTTGTTATAATCCAGATAACAAGGCTTGTTTTCTTGTGGTTCAATTCATCATTATTCACTCACAGGTTCTGCAGAGGCAATTAACACACATTGTCTGTGGCTGGTATATTTTCAAAATAAAAGCACATCCATGATCATGATGAAAAAAAATAATAGAAATACACATGAAAACGTAACACATATTAAACACACACAAACATAGGTAAGTGATATAAAACTAACCATTGTCTGCACATTTTGGTGAATTGTACTGTATTTTCAATGATAATTAGCATTTTCAATGTTTTCGTATTTGAACTGAGAGTCCTCCCTTTATTGTGTTTCTGGAACATGGAGGTGTTTTATTTTGAAAAGACGCAGAGAGCCAGGTTCAGTGTCATTGGCTTAAAAAGGCTTAAGGAAAAAAAAAAGCCTATAACATCTGTCATTAGACATATATGGCCCATGGTTGCATTACTATTTTATCGGTGAGATCAAAAAATTAATTATTTTGTGATAATCCACATAACGAGGCTTGTTTTCATGTGGTTCAATTCGTCATTATTCACTCACAAGTTCTGCGGAGTCAAGTCAATAAGAGACATCAGCAGCTCCTGATTAACACACATTATCTGTGGCTGGTATCGTTCAAAATAAAAGCACTTCCGCGATCACGATAAATAAAATAAAATAATAGAAATACAAATGAAAACTTAACATATATTAAACACACAAATGGTAAGTGAAATAACAAATAAAACTAATGTACTGCAATGTACTGTATTTTCAATGATAATTAGCTTTTTCGTATTTCTTCCCTTAATTGTATTTCTGAGACATTGAAGTGTTTTATTTTGAAAAGGCACAGAGAGCCAGGTTCAGTGTCATTTAGTATATCAGGAAAAAAAAAAAAAAGATAATGGCATTACAATAATAGTTAGGTAGTTCTACTGAGGCTTTATGAATTAAAAAAAACGGGAACATCTGTGTTAGTTCTGTGGGTACAATATGAGCTCATGAGATCATTATTCATCATCATCCCTTGATGATCTTAATGTTTTGAGCTTCTGTTTTAATTTGTGCTAAAAAAACAGCCACCTGCCATATTTTTAAGGTGGAAAAAAAGCAGCATTTCCTCCTCTCTCCGTCAAAGGGAAGGGGGAATCTCGCCTTGACCTTGAAGCCACACGGGTCCATATTGCAGGCGGGTGGAGACCTCGCTGATCAACCGCTTTAGTCATCGCCGGCTTTCTTTATGACGGAGGATTCAAGCATCCACGGTGACTCAAAGCACAGCCGTGAGTAACGCTCAACTAATAGTAGACACGTTTCTCAGCCAAATGGCAACGACTGACGCCACAGTCGCATGTGTGAAAGCATGCCAAGGTGGCAAGATTCAGAATCAGATAGCAGTAGTAAACTCCACGTGTTCGGGGATCTCACATTATCACACACGCACACACACACAGCAATCCCTACAGTTTAATATGAATTATCTCAAGCAGACACTTGGATCTGTAGGTCAGCAGTCTGTCTCAGGAAAGTGTTTGATGATGGCGTTTTATTGTTCCAGAAGGTCAAGATCTTCAAAGCTCTCCCTTCTGTTCTCCGCAGGGCACCCGGGCAGCAGCTGTCAGCGTACACTCCGCTTTTGTGTTTTTTTTATACGAGAGAGAAGAGGTAGGTCAAGCCCGCTCTCTCAGTGTTTTTACTGGGGGGGGGTTAGGCACTCAGTGGACACCACAATATTGTTGTTCTGCCCTTTTGTGCTGAGGGAGCGGGGAGCGTGTGAATCCCGTCGGACTACTCGGGACGTCACGTCTCCCGGGTTTCGCCCGCTGATCAGATAGCCCTTTTGTTTTTTTTTGTTTTTTTTGACATGATTCAGCAGTGTGTGCCTATGAATGTGTATGAATTGTTACAGACAAAACAGAACAGCGCTCGGGCTTCAGATCAGATTTCGTCTCTCTCGTGCTCCTATAGTGCTTTGCGTAAGAGGTTTTGCACTAAGGCAACGCCAAGAGTCTTGTACCAGCACCTGACTTGCCGCCCGTGTTCATCCGTTGTCAAAATCATTGCCTGCCATTAAATAAACCTGCAGGTCAACGCTGTGTGAACTGTTTTACAAGATAATATTTTATAGGAAGATTTAGTGGCTCTTTCATATGTGCTGTATCATACAAAGCAGGATTTAAATTGCTTGAGACAGACACAAAACAAGTGAGCTCCAGATAGAAGCTTGAAAGGAGATGTAAAACTACATTAGGATGACTTATGGTGCCTAAAACAACATATTTATTGACAGGGATGTCACAACTTGTGTTCCAAGCAAGCCTGATTCTACTAATGACACTCCCCAAGCAAGAGTTCTAATGGTTGAATAGTAGAATCAGGTGAACCCCGCTGCAACCACTACCTACCTGGCCTAACTTGACCTGACAAAAGCAAAGGTTTGAGCATCTGCAAGTGCAGATGAGCCATAGCAGAACTGCATTATGCAACGTTCTGTTGAGACAAAGCCTCGCCACATATTTCCCATCGACATGTTCGCGTAAAGCACACGGTTAAAGAAAGGCAATTTGGATGAATGAAAACAGTCGGTAAGTTGGAGGAAAAAAAAGCCCCAAATTCTCCATTCTGTCAGTGGCTCAGTCCTGTCATGAGGTTTGAGGGTTGATGCCCCCCACCCCCACCAGCGAAGAAATCCGAAGCCAACAAGGATGCAGTGATAAGGCTTGCTGCTTCATGACCTGGAGTGGAATAGTCCACACACACACACACACACGCACACACACACACTTCCTCTGACCACCATGAAAACGCTGACTGTTCCTACGCTCGTCGCGATGCCGCTCCACCAACACACGCCCTTCCCTCCTGACAGGATGTCCAGGAAAAGCCTCGACCCCTCCACCTGTTTTCACACCCAGCGAGCTGAAGAGGCTCCTTTTCATGCGTTTGAAGCGTCGCGTTGCTAAAACACATGCACCCGAGAAGCTCTGCGGTTTGTGCCTTTGATAGCGGGAATGCTTTTTTGAACTTGGGGAGCACATGGGTCAAAATGCAACCAAACCTCACCGATTTATTTTCCAGCTTTACAGACATATATAAAGAGAGTGTCTCACGGTTATTGAGGAAAACTGAAATTACAACTTGTTTCCACTTTCCACCTGCTATAATTCACCCGGTTCTGCTTAATTGCAACTCAAACAGCTGCCACACACACACCCTGCTCCAATACACTGAATAGCGGCAACTTGTCACAGCAGTCAAAATCAAACTGGAGTGGTGTGAATAATTCCTAGTCAACAGCAACAGGGCTGTTTTATTTACTCGTCGTGACCCGGCTCAGGTCAGACAAAACAAGGCAGACCACACAGAATGAACAATGAATCTCTGTCATCCTGCATCTGTGTCACATATTTGGAGAACCGCTCGTCCGATTGACTTCGTTGGTGCATTGCTAGGGACCCAAGGAAGTGCAGTGTAATCTCGTGGCCATATGGTCGCGCTATAAGAAAAACACTTTACATTTTGGCTGATAACTTTTTAAGTTAAAGTTAAGCAAAAGTGTCACCAAATTTGGTACGTGACATATCTAGACCAGGTCGTTTAGCTATAGTTGAGCCTCAAATTTTTCTCAAACGCAGTGGATTGGGCTTATATTACAACAGATGTCATATCTTCTGAACACCTTGTGCTATTGCAGCCATGTTTGTTGAAGATGTGTAGAAGTGACGTCCATTGGTGACCAATTCATTACAGTTTGGCCAACGTGTGGAGCTGCAGCAGCGTCATCCACCTATCTAATTATAAATAAACCTCTGCATGTGTTTATATGACATGCAATTACGTATCTTGAGAAGTATTGATGCAATCAACCTCACACTTGGCAGGTGTCAAGTGTGAAGTTGACGAGATGATGGTTCCCAACAGCATTGCAAGGGACAATTCTGTCGGCCAAGCATAGCTTTCTGAACAAGTGAACCCACATTTACCGATCGGGCACTGCATTAGTATCAGTGAATTCTCACGACAGTCAAAATCATATTAGAGCTGTGTGACTAATTCCTTCGTCAGCAGCAACTGGGCCGCTCTATTTATTCCATGAAAAAGCCACCAACAAAAGCCCTCTCTGGACTTTTTGTCATTTTATCAGATCTCCGAGCAAAGCGACATCAGTGGACTCGCTGGGAATTGATTGCAGCCCGGTAGGAGCATGGCTACGCCGTCACTTTGATCCCTTTCTGCATGGTCTTTGATCCCAGAATTCTCTGAAAGGTCCGGTAATGATGTTTAATTGATTATGCAGAATGAACAAGCTCGGTTTGCTCTCGTATCATTCATCCCCCCCTACCCCACTCCTTTTTTTTTTGTGTGTGTGTGTGTGCTCGCTCCAAAAAGACGATCGCTCCTCGCGTGCCATACTGCCCCTTCCCTTTCTTCTCCTAAAACAAATAAAGACGCCAAACATCAAAGCTGTTCTTGGTTAATAAAAGAAGACCTCAAATATTTTCCATTATGTTTGACATGGTTTTGGGTTTCGCCAACCAGAGGAATAACAATGGGATGGAAAGAAAATGGCACTTTTATTGTTGTCGTTGCTCAAATTCTGCGTTACGGAGGTTAAACAGACCAAACTTGAGCCCGTTCTTTGATCCCGTTGGCTCCAATTATTCAAAGGTAATCTTTCTCTCCTCTATTTCTCTTCCGAGACACCAGTATCCCCCCCCACCATCCCGACAACACACCCCGCTCTCTCCTCTTACTGTCCCTTTTCCACCCTCCTGATTATGATATCCAGAGTTCCCAGGCTAAAACAACAGACTGTCAGAGGATCGCTTTCCTTTGAAGTCCACGTCAGTCAGCTTTGTTTCTGTCCTGGGCCTGAGCGCTGACCCCTGACCCGCAGTGATTACTTCCGTGGCGCAGCCAAGCAGAGATAACTGTAAATGCAGGCCTTTGATATCCACTCGAGAGCGGGAGGTTGAGCCTGGAGGGAAATACAACGATGCTCAGGCATCTTAGTATGTTTGTGCAAGCATGCGTGCACGCGCACACACACACACACACACAGAAAAGACACACAGAAGTCGCCATATGATAGAGGTCAAGGAAACATGGGCAACATAAATGACATAACAGAATGTTATTTGAAACTCAAATCAGAGATGAATTGTGAGCAGGTTCTGATGCTGTTAATGACACTTACACACACACACACACACACACATATATATGTATGTATATATATATATAGATGGAACAGGGACTACAGATTATGGATTTACGGACACTTGAATTTTCACCTCAAGTTGCAGTTTACAATAAAAACATGGGATCATGGGATTAGCTTTTTCCAGTCAGGATTCCTTAAGTGTTCATTGTCCTGGAGTTTGGGTTTTTTTGTACCAAAAGCTGAATCACCCACAGATGTCTCTCTGTCTAAAATACACAGACCCAGTGAATAAAAACCAGTAAATTCACTAGATAAAGCAGCAGGTTAAGTTAGGCTTAGAACGACCAACATCTGAAAATTGTGTTTGCAAGAACGTGTCTTGAAACTGCATAAAAGTCTATTTTAGTTTTTCTGCATTTGAAATGAATCATTTTGGATATTGTAAGTACACAAATGAACAAAATATATTGCATAGGTGCTGTCATTTTTAAATATTTTAATCTCTCTGAACATTGTTTTGCCTTTTTCTCACTTGCTGACATTTATCGCAGCACGTATTTGCATCTGAATAACTTAGTTCCCACTCATTCAAAGGTGTGATTGTCATAAAATCGGAAACAGGTGCGAGACAACATAAAGAAAAGCAGAAATAAAGAATTCACCAACACGTGTATACATCAGTGTTTGGACAGCACACAGCATCTGTTTAGTTATTCAGCGGATCTCTTTTTGCATCCTGCTGACGTTCTTTTATCTTCGGAGTAAGTATTTAGTCAACATGACACTCCATTTTCATCCAGATGGCAGACCTAAAAATCATAGATAATATCCATTCTCACATGCATAAAAAAGTAAACAATTGTAAATATTCAAGCCGCGTTGTTCTGCCTCGCGAGCCAAACCGCTGTCATAGCCGATAAGTCTTAGTGAACGGTGTTACGGCGCTATTATGATCATGTTTTGTTTAAATCAGCCTGAGTGAGTGGATTTGAGTCTCCGGGGGACGCCATTAAGGCCCCCGCTGCTCTGACATCGGCATATATAGTCATTACTGGAATGACTGTTGACATGTTCTGCTAAACAAGGCTGCGTTCTCATGTGAGGGACAAATGAAGATGAGCAGATGAGACTTCCTGATGGAGACTCACTCTCTCTCTCATACTCAGCTGTAATTATGGCCTTTCTTTATTCGCTCTGTACTTCCAGTCGGCTGTGGTATTTTCTTTCTTTTTTTCCTCCTCCTCCTCCTCCTCCTCACTGAAGAAAAGGCAAAACGCTGAAAGACTAGCATGCTGCCGGACCGAACGTCATGTTCGAGCTCAGAATAGTAAACACAAAGCCTTGTAATTTGCAGAATGCTTTTGTCATCTTCACCTCTAATTTCTCTTTCAGCGCGGAGTTAGTGCCACATATGAAGAGCGGGAATCAAAGGAAGCCGTGGAATGCGTCGGGGTAAAAATGAACCCAAAATGAGTGATTTTTGCTCGGACTGACTTGTTGGCCAGTTGTACTATCTGTGTCATTTCTTTTTTTAACACCCAAACACTATATGAAGTAAAACAAACCAAAAATAGTTCGGCTCATGGATATTGTTAGGATTTAATTGATACCAATACTGCTTTTTTAAACATATACTTCTCTATTAGATTATTTTATATCACTGGAAAACAAAGATATCTCTCATCTCTCCAATATTAACATTACTTCTCTAAATTAATAGAAACTTGTTTAACTAGTTAACTAGCAAACCAGCTCTGATCCTATTGATTCAAACATATATAGTTTCAACATTAGATTAATATTTCTAAGCCTGACTAGTACTAACATTAGCTGCTTTGCTAAAGCAGTCAAACAAACAGCTTCAGATTCACTTGCAGGTGTTTGACAATTATTCTGGTGCTATTATGATGTTTTTGCATTTTGCTGTATTTTCATCGAAAAATATTTGCCTGACGACATTGGCTTAATTATAATTAGAGGATGGATGACCAACACTAACATAATGTTAGCAGCAGATCTGTTTATTCTGAAGCTTATTGGAACTCTAGCATCAACCCCATTGGGAACTGGAACCATATCCGCTTCCCGGTACCCATTCCTACTCTGCTGACTTAACACTCATCTTCCTCGGAATTACAGAGGTTAAGCAGTTTCCATCCCGTACAGGACGACTGAAAGAGATTATGTTTGATATGAAGGCTGAAAAATTTACACCAAAGGGAAATATAAACAAATTTGAGGAGTCTGGAAGCCTTTTCTTACCAACTATGATAACCAAACCCAAATAACAGACTGGGACAGGACATAACATATATTTTTCTTGATTTGTTGCAGTGCTGTAGAGACCCAGCCAACTAGCAGTTATTTTATAATGAGTGTAAACTTGAAATTTCCCTTCTTTTAATTTTTTTTCTCCCTGTATTTCTTCTATTTTGCTTGCTAAACTGTGTCATAAACGAGGCTGTTGTCTGCGCATAATATGTAAAATAATATTAAAAAAAAAAAACCCTAATTACAACAGAACCATGTAGTCTACACCCCATTATCTTGTGTAATACAATACAGTTCTTTTTGTTAAAAGCCCCTTCTAAAATCTCTCTTTATTCTGTGTTAACAAACAAAATTTCACAAATATGAAGCACTGAAGTGCTTTTATTTTGAAAAGACTCCAGTGCCAGGTGGCAGTTGACAAATTAATGAACTTATCACCAAAAAAAAAAAAACAAGCTTTGTCATCTGATTTGGAGGTAAGAGCATCGAAACAATGGCCGCTTAGGGCTTCCATAGAAAGGACACCAGTGTTGTCTGAATGTCACACCACAGCCAACAATATACAGGACACCTGCACGTGGTCGGCACATCCCTGCAACATTTCCCATGTCAAAGCGTGCATGCATGGTCGATAATACCAAATACTGCAGGACAACAGGCACTTTTTTAGAAATCACACCGTTGGACCCTTTCATATTTTCCTGAAGGAGGGAAAACATGAGACATGTCCGGCATGCATGCTGTTTCCATCAGCTGCCTCAGGAGGGAGCTGCAACTGCTCAGGATTCTGCTGTAATTTCAGTCACAGCTATCGAGTGCAGGATCTGTCACCTGTCACCTTCTTCGACTCGCTGCCGTTTGTCCGCATATATACCACCTTATAATCCTTGGGAAAACACCAGAGACGAGCAGCGCGCACAGCAGCTCAGCTTGTCAAGTGAGAGAGAGAAGAATCAACCAGCTGTTTCTCATTGCAAAACAAAAAAAAGGCAGAAGTCTCCTGGTGTTTCGAGTCTTAGTGATGTGCTGTCAGCAGCCTTTTCAGTGGTCTGTCCGACTATTTCAACCTGTAAGACGACTCGTTCCATCACTTATAATGCAGGAAATCTCTGTATTTTCTGCCACATATTCTGAAACTGCTCATCCAATCAATTTCACACTTGCCAGATGTATTGCCGGGGACTCAAAGACGTGTGGTGCTGAATTTGGTGCAGTTTGCCCAGATGGTGGCGCTACAAAAAAAAAAAAAACTTGCATAATGTAAGTCTCAGGATCTAAATTATTTTTCTCCCAAATCTAACCACAAAAGCCACATCTATTTGATTTTCTACCATTTAGAGTTACGTGCCAATCAGCCTTTTTCCATCAACCCCTGCTACAACTTTTAAGGAATTGACACCAAATTTGTGGCAGAACACGACCTGGAAAAAACATCATATCTCTTACACACTTTGTGCCATTGCAACCATATTTGGTGGACATTTGAAAATATGGTGTTTAGGCGACCATGACAAATTCTGTGCCGTTTGGCCAATAGGTGGCGCTGTGACAGCAACATCTATCTATAATGGGAGGAGCCCCTGTCTGTGCATATGTATGACATGTATTCACACATTTTGTGTATTATTGCTAAAGGACCTGAGGGAGTGAAGCCTTAAGTGTGAATTCACTGGGATTAGCAGTTCATGACATGCAGCACTTTCAGAGGCCAAGCAATCGCCCTCTTCAAAATTTGCACATGCAGTGCACTAGTGTGTCTTTTTTTTTTTTCTTCTTCTCTTTTGCCCCGTGCACGTTGTATATCATTCTATACCTTTGTCGGTGGAGTCTTTGTTTTCATATTTATTCCTTTTGGAGAAAGTGAAGAGT
The DNA here is from genome assembly GCA_036785175.1 of Eupleurogrammus muticus. NCBI lineage: Eukaryota > Metazoa > Chordata > Actinopteri > Scombriformes > Trichiuridae > Eupleurogrammus > Eupleurogrammus muticus. The sequence continues at coordinate 3,748,153 of JAYKQN010000011.1, forward strand.
TCATGGGATGTACTGTGGCAGGGCACCGCTTTCATGTCCTTTTCTTGTAATTACCTCAGTTAGTCATGTGAGGATGGAGGGTTTCAGCCGCTGCCTTTGTATGTCATTTACTCTCATGCCAAGATAAACTCTGCTCCGGTTAGCACGTGTCCACGGTGTGATTTTAATTTCTGCCGTTTCAACGCGGGGGTGAAATGATGAAAGACAGCGAAACGCCAGCCCCCTCATTTGTAGGAGTTATATGGAGCCGTTACAGTGATTTGTGAGCGGCGTCTTTTGAAAAAGAGAGGCCTGTTCTTTCGTCTCTTTCCCTCACGTTAAACAACGGCGCGTTGCCCTCCGTCGATGAAATGGAAGCGATGTGCCCGCTCCCATGGCAACGCCTCCCATGTAAACAGCCTCAGCTCCAGCAGCCTCCGCCGATATGAACTTTGTTTAGGGGCAGGGAGAGAGGGGACTGCTCCGGGAGACATAACTTAAAAAAAAATCCCTTTCAAGTCGTGGAAAAGCGATGAACTTCTGTTGTAGTTTATTGCCAGTGTGATTTTTTAAAAGCATCCCCCCCCCCGGCTCTTTGAAGTGAGAACGGGTCTGTTTTTCCTCTGCTGTGGTGTCACCGTGTCACTGCTCGTCTGGTTCTTGTCTCTGATTGGATCAGGTGAAGTTCTGCTTCGATATCCAAACTATCAGGAGGCTCCGCATGTGCAACCCTTGCCTCACAGGTGCTTTAAATATGCCGATGACTTTTCCCAAATAGAATGACAAACACGATCTGCTAAGACTCGTCTTTGCTGGTAAGCAGATTTTCTTCCAATTGGACTGAGCTGGGCCATGTATGCTAAGCTAACTGGCTCTATAATAACCGTACAGACGTGAGAATGATGATGCAGCTCTTGGCAGGAAAGCAAACATTTTCCAAAAATCAGTTCATCGTAACATAACTTTCACATTTTCCTTTTTCTCTTCGCTTCAGAGTTGAAATAAAAGCTTTGTGAACTAAAGTCATTTTGATTGGATTAAAGAAGATTGATGCCTTCACTGACAAAAAAAATGCCCCCTCTTCAAAGTTAACTGACCAGACCATAATCATAGTATCTCTCCTCACTTTTTTTTTTTTTTTACAGATGTTGCCATGCATGCCTTCATGCTGCTGAAGCCAGTGCTTCATTATGCTTTTACGGACTATTCCGGTTCGAGCTCACGCTGCGGTCACACACGTCGAATTGTTCTCCTGACAGCTGCCTGTGCCTTCATAATAGCTACTTGAAACAGGAGGTTTTATTTTCCCTCCGAGCATTATTTTTACTGATTCATGTGTCTTTTTTTATGATATTATTTCAGCTCCGGGGCCGGGTTTAAAAATAGCCGCAAAGTGCCATTCCCAAACATTTATATATCTAACATATAAACATTTTTTATTGCTTGAATGTAATTTTGCGGGCAGAGAGAAGACAGAAGACAAAAAAGACACGTATTTTTTGATTTCCGTCCAATAAATGTTTGGGATGGTAATAACCCCTGGGAGCGACGGCCTGTTACCGTCTCATGTGGCCAGAGAACCCGGGGTTGTGCTCTCTCTCCCTCTCTGGTATGCGTGTCCAAGAGCTTGTTACTCTTTGAGGTCTTGGTTTGTTTAACGAAGTGGTAATCTGTCTACACGGAGGATCACCCTCGTATCTAAAGTTCACTGTGTCAAGTGGCTCTGTTTATACACTTCTTAGTGTCTCTAAGAAAATTTACTTCTACTTCCCCCGATGCTTGAGAATGGTATGTCCGATATAATCATGTATTTCTAGGTCGACTAGACTCTGTGATGCTACCACCTCTGGGTTTGTATATGTTTGACCCGTTGCTGACATTGAAACCTATGCTTATGTCTCTGCTGAGCCGAGGGCCAAATGCAAATTGTATCCTAGTGGGCAGCTGGCAGGGAAGTCCACACAGGGTCCGTGTACGTTGTAAGGGGCCAAAGGAGGTTGTGTTCTGCACCGAGTCGAGTGTTCGAGTGTTGTTTGCGCAGCCATTTTTATTTTTTTTTTAAAAAGAAGGGTGCCGAGGACTTTTCCAGCCTCGGGACCCGTCAGAAAAAACAACATCAACATTTGAGTAAGAGTGAGGCGACCGAAAACACGATCTACCCCGCCGCGTGTTTGAAATGTTAACTTGAGAAAACAAGCTGGCTAATGGTTTTGTATTTATATATTTTCTTTGGCGGCTTTGAAGTCGGAGCCCACGTTTCACGTCGGTCGCGGGGAGTCTCTCAAAAAACGAGCACGTCCTTCACCTAGGTCAAATTATGGATTACTGCTGTCAAATAAAATACTAATAACAAGAGAAAATCCAGAATTCATAGAGTTGCTTGAGTAAAAGAACAAAAGTGTTGTCAGCTAAATGTGCTTCCACGTACTCATCATGCAGTTGAGCCTATTTTAGATAATTTGGGTAGATTGTTATAAAAAGTGCTGCATTATAAATGATGCTTGTTTAATACACATTATATGACATATTTTACATTAAAAAACATGTTATACACAAAAGAAAGTATCAACAAATGGAAATACTATATATATATATATATATATGTGTGTGTGTGTGTGTGTGTAGAATTTTGAAATGATTATACTTGAGTATTTGGTGGTAAAGTACATACTTGTGTATATTTTGCTGAAAAAACTTGCACTTTTACTTAATTTCAGGACTTATTAATTATTTTTCTGAAAACTGTCAATCTACTTTAACCCCAGTAACGGACCTGTGTACATCATCCACCGCTGAAAATCACCACAGTCAGAGTTCTATTTTGTCATTTACTTCATGGGAACAAGGAATAAGAAGTGAGAACGTGAACAACTGTATTTTACAGCCCTAGCTTGGCGTGTATTATAAGTACATATGCAACCAATTCAAAGAACAAAAAAGCAGGGGACCACCAAATCTATAAATTAGCCGGTCCGTTAGGCTACTTACAACATACAACAGCTTTTTGTAGCTCGGTAATGATTCCGTCCCCCACAATTTATTTGCAATTTCAACAGTTTAATGACTGTAAAAACATCTTGCAAGAATATCATTATAATATCATTTATAAGTTCCTTGTAAGTACAAACCTCTTACCTCTTTTAAGGCTCCCTCTATTGTTTCCATAACTGTATTATTGTACCCCATATTTATTGTGTAATTGCCCCATAAATACAGAATACTTGCTCTATAATTTGCAGGCATTAATCAAAAGCTTTGGCTTGCCCGGGTATATGCTTGAAGTCTAACTAACTAAATGGCCATCTTTAAATAATACTTTTCTACCAGACATTAAATAGTTTTCTCCATCTTCTACAAGAAACGCTTGCCTAATTAATGACATAATCATTTAGCAGTGAGCCGAACAAGCGAGGGGAACTACGGCAGTCACTGGGTATTGGAGGAATTTTGTGGCTGAATCCTGTTTTTTAAAAGCAATGTTTCAGTGCTGTGGACACCACAGACGGAATTGCATTAATATATATTATACTGAGGTGAAGGGGAAGGGGAAAAAAATATAGATCTAAAAAAGTTATGGACAAGTGAAAACCCCGATGAACAAAACCCAAGCTACACTTTTTGAATTACATGAGAAAATATGTTTTTTGACCAAGTATTTAATGTTCTGAAGACTACTAGACCCCTGTGTGTGTGTGTGTGTGTGCATGAATGGGTGTGTGGGCTGGGGGGGTTATTACTGCTTCTTGTTGGTTGCGGCGCAGTTCTGTCTGTTCTGTGGGACATCTGTGGGTTGCGTGATGGGCTCTGTGGAACGGTGCTCTGTTAGCGGAGCTAAACAGGCACAGTCACGAGCTCCACCAGACGCCATGGGCACAAGCGGCCTTGTCTCCTTCAGTTCTTCTTCCACACGCACGCACATATGCAGACTGGCCGAAAAACACAAACTAATACTGTAATGCTTTCCTCAGTTATAACTGCAGGGAAACCTGCTATAACACTCGTTTAAGCTGGCCAAATCCGTGAAAGCTGTGAATGAATTGTCCTGCAGCTGCCAGTATTTTTTTGGTCTTTATTGGCCAACGAGCACATGTATGATGCATCCTGACCACACCGGTGCCCACCGTCCATTTATCAATGAGGTGTGCGGTCCGCGCCGTCTCTGAATGCCTTTACATGGACGCCAATTTTTTTTTTTATTTTATTCCTAACGTGTAGCTCTCCAACGCTTTGATAGCTGCAGAGCTGCCTCTTTACGGTTATTGATTTATTTTATTTGAGAAAAGGCGTGGGTGTCAGTGCATGTGAGCGTTTTTTCTTGCCCCTTGTCCGTTTGACAAAAACGTTAACTTCTCTGGAGGTGGAGAACGGAACATCCGTGACTGAACATCCATCCAACTACCAACCCTTTTGTTCAAAGGGATGTGGCCTCCCACATAAAGGTGTGTAGTTTGGTAGGACATAAAGAGATATTGAATGGTAAGTGTTCTGTGTCAGGATTGCTGAGAACACTGTGTAGCGGTCACTACACCACACTCTCTCTTATTTCATAGCTTCCCCCCCACCTCTCATGTCAGACCTTGATAGATCTTAAATGATTTTAAGGGCAAAGGAGGATAATGAAGACCAGAGTGTAAACGGGCCGGAGTGATGTTAAAAAGAGAGGAAAAACTCGGGGAGATCAAACAGTCCGTCTGTATACTTTGATGTTTGTCTCTTTCGTTCTGTGCTCTCGGTGGTTTTCAGACATTTTATTACTCCTTCGGATACACGCTTCATCTCTTCTTCCTGCCACCTATTTTTCACACACGAATCTGATGTTTTGCAAAACGCAAATCCTCCTTTAAGTTTTACTCAAGCAAAACTTGCATTTTTTCTACATAGTCACAGCTTCGTTGTGTTTGGTTAAATATTCTTGACTATTATAAATTGGATTACAAATCCAAATTGATCATGGAAGACTGTTCGCCTTGGATGCCATGAAACTATGATTGAATAGATTTCTGTGTGTGTTTTTTTTTACTGGAGGAAAATATCAATTCCAATCTGATTTTGATATAAAAAAAAACAAAGAAGCAGTAATATTTTGGCAAAGATAGTGAAATAGGGGATGTGATCTGAAAGGGATTAAAAAAGACTTGTGAAGCGAAAATGGCGCCAATTGTTCAGGGGTCACACTCTTTGTGATACTGTTCCTGCTGACCGTGGTTCAGCCATGTTTTCATTACCTCCATGCTCTAGATTTTTAGGAACAAACTGGCGGATCCACATACACTGGGGTGCCAGCATGGGAGGCCCCGACTGGCAGGAAGGCTCAGTCCATCAGAGCCGGCGGCCTTTTATGAGATTACATGAAAGCGCGGGAAATAACGACAAGCGTTTGATCATCTGAGACCAAGCTGATTTACTGCAGAACCCAACACCTCCGCTCAGAACTGGCAGAACATCACCTCCGCCTGCTGCCTCGGAGGGCGGATGAGAGCGAAACGGGGCCCTCGCTGCGTCTCGTTTCACTTTCCCCCGCGATTTACTACCATGGCTCCAGGTAGAGGTTTGGTGCCAGGCCTTTTGGGTCCGTCCAACCACAATGATTTATCATCGCTGGGATGAACTAATGAGCTAATGCAGAGGAAATCTCTAACCCGCATCAGACACCCACGTACAACAGAAAGGAATTAACAGCATTCTTGTCAAACAAAATGGAAATCTGTTTTTCATTTCTGGGGATTATGTCATGGGATCGCACTCCACGTTTGAAGTTGTTTTACCTGGGTGCAGCGGGAATTATTTCCCACATGTTTGTGTTGATGAAATAGTTTATGGGTGATTGTATTATTTCTGTTGTGCAGTTGGCAACTCGAAGCAGTTTGTAAAGAAGCACCTGGCGAAATCTCACCACAAGTATTAGCAGCTTGGGTCCTGTGTAGCATTATACCAACTTCATGTACTGTAACAACAAAGGTCCTTTACACCAGATGTGTTAATATGATTTCATTAAAATGGTTTACCTTGTACCTAACACTGTGTTTTACTCATTTTTGTGTTTCATACCCCTTTGTTTAAAATATTAATTTGCTAACAGCTTGTTTGATTCCTCCTACATCTATAATTAGCGACCTATCTGTCTGTATGTCTGGAATTGAAAGGTACACCAGTGCCCCGATTACCTCCAAACTTTTCAGTCAAATATCTGTGATACAATATCTGCATTTAGTTGCCATCTGCTGTTGATCACATCCATTTGGTGGCAGCAATACACCTTTATATTGGTTTGCCAACCACCATAAAACACCACAAGAGAAGAAGAAAAAGATGTTTGGCAAACTTTAACATTACCCTTTAAATCAGAGAGCACTCGCCCCACTATTCCTTACTTTGGAAACGAGCCAGGACAAACAACAAAGTCCAACAAAGCAAAAAAAGAAATAAAAGAAAAAGAAACAATCATCAATCTCCAGCAATCACAAGGCAAAGTGCAGAAAAACTGCTTGAGCTTGTGAAACTCCAGACAAGTCAGGTGAGCTTTCTGCATCCTAAAAGTACTTTGTTTGAGGTTTTTAAATTAAGTATATGGGATTGTTAATAGATCAAGTAAAAAGGGGCAATAATGTACATACAATCTGGGATTTTTCCTCCACTATTGATCCAAATGAGAAGTTTTTGATGAGCAAAGGCTGGACAAAGAGATGGGACATAGGAGAAAAGCAGGAGACCCACTTGAAACCACAGTAGACATGCTTTGAAAAGGGACAAAGCATTGAACAAAAGAAACAAAATAGGATAAAGGATGTATTTGCATCAAAGGTCTTACTGTAAGTGTAATTATCAAAAGGGCTGGGTTGCCCCCGTTCTGTAATTAAGCTCTTCACATTGTCTGGCATTAAAGGGACTATTGCCACTTTTCAACATGGAAGTTTTTATATGTCTATGTTTGTCTGTGGTGACGGATGAAAGGAAGATTCCTTCCCCTGTCTCTTGAAAAGTCTTTACACCAGTTGGAGAGTAGACAAGACAGAAGAGACTCTGTAGTGTTTGAACTCATGTCTCGTGCCTGCCTAGTCCTCAACCAGTCAACAGACGATGGTTTTGCTTTTATTGTGTGTCTGACACTATGATGTTTTTGTTTTCTTGTCCATAAACTCTGTCCAGATGAGCCGACCAGTATGAACAATGGCGTGTCTATCCGAATGTCTTATGTCTCTTACCTAATTTTCTTTTCTCAGCTTGGGCAAAGACATATTTGGAAATTAGATGAGTGCTGTCTTGTTAGACACCAAAATTGTGATTTTTTTCAGTCATGATCCTCACATATCCATTTATTTTCACTGATTTATTTTCTGTAGATATCATCTGTGACATTTTACTCAAGTTTACAAAGCTTTTCTTCAGTTTGACATCGGTGCAGTGCCCTTTGCTCTGGAGGAAACCAAAAATGACAATCTTTTTCAAGTATCTTACAAAGTGAAAATCTGATGACAGTAGTTGAGACTAGTGGACTGTAAAGCATTATCTGTGGTTCCGTGGTTTCTTCCTCAAAGTACAGCTCCGGGGCAGCTCTGAGAGTTCAATCACAACCCCTGTTCTGCTTCCAAGACTACTCTTGAAATGACAATGATACACTGACGTCAGATGCGGGTGTTTTGCTTAAAAACCAAGGCAGAAAAATAATAATGATACAATAAGACATGGCCTGCTGACTTTCCTGGAAGCTCTGATTCATTGGAGCCAATGAATTGATGCACTTTTCTTTCTTGAGTCTTTTTTGTGAGCCAGACATTATGTCTTCCCGATGAAAGATAGTCTGCAAAATTCTTCAAAGGCACTTAACATGTATAATTAATAACAGAAATCAGTAATTTGAAATTACAGCAGAGGACACCCAGGTCTCTTTGAATCCGTCAAACCTCTATAGATGACTTGTGGTCCTTTAATTAGGCAGGATTGAAGAAATTGGGTGGGGTCTGTCTACACTGTACCGACCACCTACCACAAGCACCTCCACCCAACACCCCAGACGAGGAGGAAAAAGGAAAGTTGTGCTTGATGCACAAACATTTTCCTCTCCTCCAACCCTAAAACGTAAGCTGAATTCATCCCTTGACAACAGCAATTTTGCTCTCTTGAAAAGCATTTCCTCAATCATATCACCATGTTTGGTTGGCCTGTGATGAAAAACATCACTTAACAATCTTCAGCGGCATCCCACAGGCTACCGATGGAGCCTGCCCTTGTCTATTGCAGGACAATAATGTCAGTCAAAGCTTTTAAGAGAACCACAAGCCTCAACCAGAGTCTGCGGCTGTGTCTGTTAAGTTCAATGTGGCACATTTGTTCACGTATCCCTCCACCCTCCCCTGTTCCCGGCTCCTATGGTTCGTATCTCAGGCGGTACAGCAGCCATCACATGCTTCTCTAAGCTCTGCCAGCTTTGTTTATGGCTCTTCCTCCCAGCTACGACATCATCGGAGGTCTGTCAACGAGACAGAGCTAAATATAGCCAGGGCCCGTCATTATCAGGATCATTTGAGAGTAAAGCTGTTGTTTGCTTGAAGCTACTCCCCCCCCAGTAAGTGATAAGCCAGCAACTCAAACATTGACATACATAGTGTTGTGGGGGTATGACTTAACCGTAATGTAGGTAAATATTTCTGATTGAATATAAATGATAGGAAAAACACAGGGGTGTTTGTTCTTGAGATGCTTCCATCACTCAATGCAACCAATACAGATGCCAATAAAAGTGGCCACAGTATTGAAAAGTTCAAACTGTTGTTTCTGTCCTACTTCTTGCTTGTTCCTGTATCTGCTGTGCAGTGGAGGTCTTGTTGAGCAGCAGAGCATGTGGTCAGTCTTATGTTTCTCTCTACTCTCTGTGGGTGGTCCCATGGGGGGCTGTTTGATTATTCTGGGATAATCTTTTGATTACAATTCAATATGGCTGTCTTGAGAGAGAGCCAATGGAATTTCCTTTTTCTCCCCTGTGTGTATATGAATGGACTCATTACATGAGCAAAAACAGGCATCTTTTATGTCATACCTTGACACCAAATAGAGTTCCACATTTATTAATTGTTAACCCTTCTGTAGATCTAGCCCATTGTCACTGTCGCCAGACAATCTGTTGTTTTATTAATCTAAATAATACTGTGTGCACGACTGGGAGTAGAAATATGAAATAAATCAGTGTGTGCCTCCATGCACACATACTTGGCTAGTTTCTGCCTTTCAACTTTTCATTTCGCTTGACGTGTATGTCTGGGGAGAGTATGAGCATTTGAGAAAGATGTGATTTACAGACGAAGGATGACATAGAGGCTTTGGAGAAAGATTAATGAAATACCACCATGTACGCAAGTGTTTGGCCTGGATGACGCAATCTGCCAGGGAAATCCAAAGAAAGTGGAGGGGTGCATCATTCCTGTAGACTATTTCAGCCACATCCAAGATCATCAACCATGATGACTTTTACAACTTGGAGTGCGGACCTTGGCGTTACCTCCAAGACATGTCTGAGGGATTCACCACCTGCTGCTTAATACCGTCTTGCGTTTCTTCTGATATTTGGTATTGAACGGGTGCACCTGTCCATACAAAATAATGCAGGAATTGAATCATTTGTTTTACAGTGGGTGCAACTCTTGGAACATCTTGAGGTGCAAGGATGCCTGCCCCCCCGCCCTTTTTCAAATGGTTCCCATTCTTTACTCCACCCTTCTGACTGTCCCTTTGACTTTCTGTGCCCATAAAGGGACAATGGATTAGCTTCCTCCATTTCCATGTGACCTCATCTGTGTTTGATTTTTGCCTACTTGAAATTGGCCATGGGGTTAACATTGAGTCCTTTGATCAGTCCTGCCAGGAATAGGACTTGTTTATCTTGTTTATCTGATGATGGCCCCTTAATGGGGGGGGGCATACATTTGGCAGGGGCATGCCTTGATGTGGGCCTTGATAGCTGCAGGACACAGAGAAGAGAGGACCAGGATTTTAATGGTCGGAGGTGAAGGAAAGACGATTACAGATGTGGCTCGGGGGCATCTGGGCCTTGTCTCTCCCTCAGCTTCTTTCCTCTAACACTTATCTGACCCCATACAGATGGCCCCTCATCATCATCAAAAAGCACAGATATCCAGCATCCTTTCTTTTCTCTTTTAACATCTTGTTTATTTGGCTAGGATTTCAACACAAAACGGGAAACTTTTGTTGCATTTGGGCCTTTCACTTAAGATGACAACAGCGTTGCGGGGTCATTTAACATCATTTATTGGCAAGACGCAGTTCTTACCAAAATGATGATGACGCTGCTACAAAAACAATGGTGCCTCAGTAAGTTGCTGTGGACATTTTCCTGGACTTAACATTTTTTGTTGGGTGACTCTGAGAAGCAACTCGGAGGAGATTTTTTTTTTTTGATGTTGAGTTGCAAAGTTAGACTGCCAACAACTGGCATGGCATAAATTGTGAATCCTTGTGAACAAGAAACATCATCAAAACATTGCCTGCTGCACCAGAAAAGAAGGGCTAGGCCGTAACAAAGGTTTGCCAGTTTCAGAGGGGCCTGTTATTTCAAGAGCATTGTCATTTTAAATGAGCCCTAAAGCGGGTCTTCTCCCCTTTCTGAGATTGACAATTATTAATCTACATGCTGACGACCCTTCTAGGTGGATGGTAAGTGCAGGAAATGGCACATAATCATCAACCTTCTCAAATGAGATGTCTCCCCATTCCCCCGTTCATTGACTTGCTGATGGAGATGTGAGGAAACGGTGCGGGTAGACAGCCAGGCCCCCCCATCCCATCACTTGCCCGGCTCGACCTCAGCCCCCTGAAATGAAAGCTTTCCTCTCCAGCACCGCAGCTGGACTCCAGGGAGCCTGCAGAGGGCCTGTTTATTTGTGCAACAATGTAATCAGGGGGTCTGTCGTTACAAGACCTAGCCTTTGCACCTCCTCTCTCCCTCTCTCTTGCTCTCTCTCTCTCTCAACCAGCCCCATCCTTTCTTCTGTTCCCATCAGCTCCCCACCCCTTCTTTTACCATCTCTCTTTCACCACCCTCAATCTTTTTCTTTGAGCCTCATCATTATCCAAATCCTTTCGCTGACCCTTGTTGACCTTAGGATTTGTTTGATGTGGTCCTGGCAAGGAGAGGGGATGAAATGAAGTTGAAAGTTTATTGTTTAAAGGGGATATTTCCATGATTAGGGTTTTAGAAATAAACTTTCCATCTCTTTACCTAAGAGATTGCAGAGGCCTGTGTGTTCGTGTGAGACAGCAGGAGAGACGGCTTGTGGGCCATGCGTCTCCGTGTGTGTTAATCTACCAGGATACCCATTGATGTTGGTCGGCACATGCACACTTTCTCCTGTTCCAATCAAAGGGAAAGAGTGTGTAGTGCGGTAACATGCTAATAATTTAGTCTGTTATGTTGTGGTTTAAATCACGAGATTCCTTCAGTTAAAAAGCCAAGCGTAAGTAAACAAGCTCACACATGTGGCCACAATATTGCCGTTTCTCTGTCCAGAGATGTTTTCTCTGTGGGAAAAGGGGGTGTTCTCCATCCTTTTCATTCAGCATTTCCTGCTGATATATGACAGAACCCACGAGCGCTTCAAGGTTTTTTCCAAATATAAGGACATTTAGGTAACTTTGTTTTTTACTCCTGATGAGTGTTTTTTTAACCTCTCCTAGAATTTTCTATTTTTTCTTGGTTGATGGTTAAAAGGTTGATGTTTCATTAATTTAAACAGTCTCTATTCATACTACTTTACTATACATCTTTGCATATTTCTTTCTAACCTGTTGTCTTTTGCTTTGCTGGATTTAATCCACCAATCTCTTACTAAAAATGAGTTCCAAGTAATTTTGCTGAATCTGTGATGTCTCTTATTTCCCTGTTTGTCTCCAGAGACAGACAGGCGGGTTAGTTTAGGACTGGTCCGCCCTCTGAACAACAGCATCTCCAGCCTGCACCGCTCTGCACAGAAGAAGCATCTTGTTTTTCAACTGGTGGTTTTCTCAAGCCACAATGTTTGATGTGGGCTTCCCTTAATCACACAACATGCTCTCTAAACATGAACTACATTCATCTTCAGCTCCACGACTTCTGGACTCCCCCCCCCACCCACGGGTTGTCATTGCTTTTGTTGAGTTATTGTGCAACAGTGTAGTGAGACAAGAGGAAGACAGTGGCCTTGATCTCAATGAAGTGATTTTGATCTGGCCAATCCAGCAATTAGGCTACTGAGGGAAGAGTGAACCTCTAATCCTGGATGGGACACATGTGTTCTTTGTAGTCCTAATGTCTCTCTTCCTCCTCTGTCCACATCACTATCTGATGGGACTCAGAGTAAGTATTAAACCAATGCCTCAGATGGAAGCCTACCATTACGATGGAGATGCTGTGCTCTTTGAGGCTAAGGACTTTTAATTATAAGCTGTGGGCCCGATGTAGTTGTGCTTCCTCCATCTTGCTGAATAGAGGGTTTGCTCGGCGCTGGCTGGAGACCTGGTGCCAGGCCCTGGAGTCAGCATGTCACTGCCGGATACTTTGTGGGTACGAGACAAGGCATGCCGCCACGCCGAGCGTGACTCTACAGGACTCGCATATGGGGGCAGAGATGAAAGGCTTTTATCTCCCATTACGCCCCCCCCCCCCCTCTCTCTGTCCCCTTCCCCTCGGAGCTTTGACTGGCAGGGCAGTAGGTGGAGGATAGAACTAGAATAACCAGACTGGTTGTTAACATATCAGGCCTTGTTGAAGCTTCAAGGGCATCCAGCGAGATCAAAGCAAAGCTTTCAGTCCAAAAGCATGACATTGTCTCGCACGACAATCCATCTAGCCTCAATTCATCTGTCACTGAATGAGGAAGTGGTCATGAACGGCAATGGGAGGCTTTCACTGTCCCCTAATGGGCTTTGATGATCCAGGACAAAGAAAGTGTCATAATGGTCTCATACAAAGTCTAATGTCGGCTTTTCATTTGTTTATTGTCGTCATTAAACCGAGAATGACCCAACCCACACCTTTGTGTATTCAGTAAATGATGATGAATGTCTGACAAACGACTGCTGCCTAGCAAGATAGGGTGTGTTTCTTTCTTTCTTCCTTCCTTTCTTTTTTCTTTCTTTCTGTGTTTTTTGTCTTCTGTTCTCTCTCCCCTCTCCCTGTTTCTTTATTTCCTCCTGTACACAGTAGCTCTTTTTTCCTCCCTCTCCGGGGTGCTGTTGTGAATATCTCCCATCCCCTCCAGGACTTCTTTATTTTTCTGTTTTGTTTTTCAGGGACTCTGCATTTACACCCAGCAGCCCTTTGATGTTGTTGCCCGGGTGCTGGTGGACAAAAGAGCCTCCATCAGCTGGACTTAAGGATGGGGTGGCGGGGGTTAGGAGGGGGGGAAAGGAGAAAGAGATGAATAAAGAATCAAAGTAACTGGAATGGGGTTTGGAGGCGGAGGACTCCATGTGAAACTGTGAACCATGTACCCCTCTTAAAATATGGGCCAGGAGTTCACACTTGTCATTGCTTTCACTTCTGGGGCCTGTTCCCCTTTTTAGTAACATGTCAGTGTCTTCATTTGTCTATATGTAGCCATGCTTTTTCATGCCTTTGTGGCTACTGTATATTCTCATACTTCAAGTCAAGCAACAGGGCAAAAAAAGGTCTGTATTTTACCCTGTTGCAGTCAGGTGACGTGAAAGACAACCAGCTGCTGCTGTCGGCCCCAGTAAAGGGGTCTCTTCTTCAGCTACCCGGCTTTTCAATGTCACAATGCCACGCCACTCCGTGGCACCGTGCTCCATGGCACCGCGGTTACAACCTCTCCTTTACTCTTGTGTTTTCTGCCCCGCCTAGCCATGCACAGCGAGGGTCACTGATGCCACTGTTGCCCCTCACACTCCCCCAGCGGGGGAGAGACAGTCTGTGCTCCCTCAGCCCATCAAATCCCCGCAGGACCACTCTGGTCCACTGGAGGTGAATTCAAGGAGCAGCCTTTGGTGGTGCCGACACAGCGGCCCTCTTTCACTGAGGGCCTCATTAAACCTGACAACATCCCCTCAGCCTGGGCTTTATTGTTCAGCCAGCTTAATGCTAAATGGCAATTAAAGGCATCACCAAGGTGCAGGTATTAATGCCTTTGAGGAGCACACAAAGGCTTTGCGAGATAAAAATGACAGCTACACAGTAATTGAACGTTTTCTTTGCCGTTGGAGGATAGATACACTTGGTATAAGCTAGGTCACCCGATCCGACTTCTATTCAAGGAGTTTAATGTGCAAAAAGCAACAGCGTAAAGCCCTTGAGGCTATTAAGAGATGTTTGGAATTCTCTTAAATTAACAAAGAGCTTCACCTGCTGGATATTTATGTGTTAGACAGTTTTGTTGTTTGAAAGGTGGAAAATTCAGGTAATGCGGTCAAAACCAATCACAGCGGTTTGGTTGCCAGGTTGTTTTCCACTATAATTAGCAGATCAAAGCATAATGTTTCTGTCTCACTCCACATACACAGTCATCAGTCTGTTTGGGCCCCGTATGCACCAGACTCGCTTCTCTATAGATTACTTGCGAGGCATACATCTTCACTTCTTATTTATTTGCTTGTGTGCAGTCATGAAACAAGCCGAGGGTAAAGAGCATGGGCTCCACATGCCGGAGGGGTTACGCTATGTAAACCACCAGACTCGAGGTTGGCAAATGGATCCAATTGGAAATGGTCATAGCACAGATGAATGAAAACTGTGTAAACAGTCTGTGAACCATTCAGCGAGGTGGAGGGATGCAACTGTAACATCTGTCCCAGCGGTTTCACTGGAGAGTGATTAGGCCATATTTATAGGCAGCACAGGAAACAAACTCACACAGCTTATCTTATTGTGGACAGGTTTAACACAGCTGGTTTGAGAGGACAGTAAGAGATTTCAAGGAAAGACAAGGCGCCGGCTGCCTGTGCAGGATTTGGTAGCCGTATTGTCAAAGCGATCTCCCTCTGTGAATCCTGTCCAGCAGATTTTATCAACGTTTTTTGATTCAGAGAAAGTGCAGAAATTGAAGACAGTTCGCTGAGATTTCACTCACTCTCTCATGGCTTCAAAGACGCAGTGAAATAACAAAAGGAAGTCGGGCAATCAAACATGGCTATGTTTGTCTATCTCTATCATTACCACATTTTGAGGTTTTTCCATTGCAAAAATCATGTCTGTAGCCATATAAGATGGACTTAAGTAGTTTACTCAGCTGTAGATGAACAAGCTCTGCTTCCCCTCTCAGCCTCAGAGATGCAGCGAGGAATAAAACTGCTCTGATGGCTGTGTTTTTACATTGTTGCTGAGTATCTGACCTTCCTTTTCATATTGTCACAATATTTCTTCAACCAAGAAAGGTGAAGGAAGGAGATACAGCCGCCGTCAACAAACACAAAGGTTTCATAACCTCAAAAGCACAGTGCATGTCATGTCCTGTGCTTTCTGTGCTTTCTCCACCTGGGTCAGCAGTTCAACACCCGTGGATACCCCATTCACAAACTAGCCTGGGTGTAAACTTTTCCCATGACCCCGGTGGAATAAAAATTTACCTGCAAACCGGGCCTGAAAAGCTGTGTTCCTCAACACAGTCTTAACTTGCAATACATATGTCCAATATTTCTAAAATAAATAAAATGAATTAAAACAATTATTACATTCACACTTTTATTTTGAATAAACTTCTTTCATTGTTTTATACATTTTGATTTCACTATGACATTAGGTCATAAAACATTAATAATAAATATATAAAGGGACAGTTTGTATATAAAGTACAATGACTTTCATACTTTAAGTACATTTTGCTGCCAATGATTTTACTTTAAGTAATTAAGCACTTGTGGTACTACTACAATGTGCAAAAAATATGCGTACTTCTTCCACCACTTGGCTTTTATCAGACTGTGGTCGTTAAATAATTAATTGAGGAAAAACAATAGATCCATTTTGATTAAGAATCATTTTTAGTAGCATGTATGTTAAACTCACACAGATGGGTGAGTGGAGGCATTCTTTATATCAGTTTTGCTCAGTGGTTTCTGTTTTAGTTGATCCATTTCATGTCATCAACTGTGTCTCTGTTGAATGCGTTCCCTATTCAAAAGGTCTTAATCCAACCCAGAAAATAGAAACCAGCAGCTCACTTTGGAGACCTTAATGAAAAGCACATTTCAGAATTGAACTGTCACTCCTACCACCGCTACACATTTCACTTCAGTTTTTTATTTAAAGTGTAAGGTGTCAAATGGAAATTGGGGCCGTGCGGTCAGATGAATAAAATGTTGTTAATACGTGACATGCATCCTGTTGTTTAAAATTGAAACGCCACACTAAATTTCGTCTTTGTGTATATTGTGCTCCTCTGTCAGGGAGCAATTGGAAGCCCTCCCTCCCACAAACATCTCCACAGCTCAGTGATCTGGGTTCCTGTGCCAGGGGTGGTAGCTCCCTGGTGCTATTAGTTAGCAGGATCTGTGCTAAGGGGGGGTGGACCAGGGGACACCTGGCCTTTTCTCTTTGGGTGCTCACACATGTCACGGCTGTGCCCCTTCGACAGAATCAGGAGGCAGGATATTGCTCTCCCATTGATGTGCGTCCTAAAGCTCCTCAGTCCGTGTAGTGCATCAATGCAACGTCCACTAGAACCACCCGGGGTGTCTGGGATATTTAGCCTTCAAAATGGAGTCTTGATATATTTTTTGTAACAAATATGCGTATTTATGACAATAAATAAATAAATAAAATTAAGAGAAAAAAACACACACACACCGACCACTTTTCATTTCATTATAAATTGTATTGGTGCTAATTTGAAAATACTGGGGAAAATATTTTAATTTAATTTCCCTTCCTATTTTCATTTTTCAAATTTTATTTTATTATGATTTTTTTTTGTTTTTTTTTTTTTTTTATCTTAAATCACAATTTTTCAGTCTAACAATTTCATAGGATTAATTGAAAAACCCTAGAAAGAAAATTCAACTGGTGGAAGTAGACAGCTTTATTTATAATTAATTATTTTGATGTTCTCAACCATGTAATTTATTATCCTAACACTACTCATTTAGAGTACGGTGACAAATACATGGCTCTTTTGGCTACTTCTCTCTTTTGTAGGAAAATATCACCATATTAAGGCTGGCTGAAATCCTTTCAGATAGAGAGACAAGAGTCAAAGGGAAAAAAGTAAGAGAAAGTAATAAAGAATCAAGGTTGACTGTTTTGCCAACAGTACACCATAAAAGCCCGTGTACTGGAAGTGAAATTCAAGAGTCTCTCCTTGTTTTTTTCTGCTACATCTCTTTCTCTCTCTTGGTTTCTGAGTCAGTCTGTTGTTAAATTTTTTGTTTCATCGTGGGGTGAGTGATTGAGTGGTTTTTAGAACATGCCGGTGCTTTGTTTTATGTACAGAAAAGTAAGCGCACCAGCGGCTCTTTTGAAGGCCTTTTCAAATTTATTGTTGTTTTTCCAGCAGAGGCGTTTTTTAAATTATAGCTCATTGTGAGTGGATCTGCTCCTCTGCTGTTTTTGGAAGGGGGTCTACATTTTATGTCTGGAAAAAGAGTTTTGCCCTCATCTCCTCATCAGACGAAGGTAGAACACTTTCGGGACAGAGTGGTGCAGCGTGTTGTACCTGCCTTCAAAGGTCAGAGTTCACAGTCTCTCTTCTGTGTTTATTTGATTATAAAAATATTTCAAAAAATGATCTGTAATTCACAATAAACATGTGAGCTGACTGTCCCCTGCAGCATTAACCATTCATCATCCAAGATCCAGTTGTGTGATGTGAGACTGTGTATAAACTCCGTCCTCCTCCTGCTCCTCCAGGCCAGCATGTTTCCAGCGGCTCTGGTTTATTTCCAGCCCGATGTGGAGACAGGTTGGTAAATCACCTCTCCTATTCACCCCTTTTCATGCCAGAGAAACCAAATGAGCACGTATTGCCTTTCCTTTTTCTCTCGCACTCGAAAAAGGAAAGAAGAGACATCTAATGGTGAAACACCCCGCTGTGTTTCCAATCAACCTTGGGAGTTTCACCTTCCCTCCAACACTTTTTTTCTCCTGACATACTCAGAAACAGGTGCACCTTCAAAGTCTGAAGGTGAGCAGAAGCATCGACGCAATCCGTGTCATATATTTTGAAATGAAACATTCATGTCAGATCAAATAAATCACTGAGGGTGAACCTTAACCTTCAGAGACTGTGGACATAGGATTTGTTCAATGTTACTCGCTGGATAATAAATCCTCATAGTGAATTCTTACAGTGTACTGCTCCAGATCCCCCATATTTCAAGCAGATTTATCTCGTCTGACAATCATACTATCCCCCTGTATTAGGTTAGTCTGTGTAATCATTCATCTGTGCAAGATTCATGCAAGTGGAGTACTTTATATACTGTACATACACACATATAAATAAAAAGTCCTGAACTGAAAATCTTAATTAGATAAATGTAAGTAAATATTATCAGCAAAAAGTACTATGCTAATTCAGTCAGTAGATGTATTGGTATATCACATGATTAGGGAAATTTTGACCTGCTTGTAGCATTAAATACTCTGTAGGTCAATCCACCCAAAAGCTATTGAGCTATTTCAGTCTGGATCAAAGCAGTGGACTGACCCACCGATAGAATGACATAGCCATCCCACCACTACCATGGCTGATAAAGATAAACCAAAACAAAGGATATGTTTGAGGAGCCTTCGTTCCACTCTCATTTAACTCATCATTGCCTCAATAATAACTGCAGCCGTGTGACCAAGTACAAGTGGAGAGATAAGACCTTTACCTGTACGGGAGAGCAAGGCAATCTCTTTGCTTTGAACCTGTAATACAAGGGATTACCGTTCAGGTTTGCACAACACAGCAGACAGGAAGCTATTAAAGACAAGGACCAACACTGCATCCTGACCCCTGACCTCTACATCCTGACCTCTTCTGCAATCTGACATGAGCCCTTGTCTACATGAAAGCTGTCCTGTTGACTCACCAGGGCTAATTTAGAGTTCCGGTGCCCCCCAACCACTGTGAGGACAAACAGTCAACATGTTGGCCTCTGGACTGGAGGGGGAACTTTAGACAGGCTTGTTTGACCCAACACAAAAAAAATGGGAACATAAACTTAAGTCCTAACTGTGTCCACTGGGTTCCTTCAAGCTCGGGGAGATAGAGTGACTGAGACAACTTGTATTTCATCAAATCAAAATCTGTCTGTCTTTCTGTATAGAAAGCCAAAAGTCATATCATCCCAGCGGTGGTCTGATCTCCTCTAATTCGCAAAGCCGATGAAAATCAAGACAGTTATCTCCATTCAGAACCTTTTGTCTCCAATATATATGGTGTGATTGCAGTGAATAGTAGCCCAAGGGCCGAGGCCTTTGAAAGTCTGCTGATGAAGTCCTTTAATAAGTCTAACAAAGGGCAACTTCACACTGTGCCACCTGCCACCAGATCAAGAGATTTTGGTCATTACTTGCTCCTTTTTAAAGATCTTCAAACATCGGCCCTTTCATCATACTGAGTGTGTGACCTTCAGGCTCACAGCTTCTCTAAGCGTGACTGACAGATCTTGTGAGGGGCAGCGCTGCAGTATTTTTATAATACCGCTTTTGATGGGACCTAAAAATAGAGCGTTTTGCTGACCCCCAGGGTCCTGTCGGGTCTCGGCCCACCTCCCCCTCCGCCCCGACACACGCTCCTTTTGACGTCACCTTGACCGGGGCTGCTTCTTTATTTTTAGACCCTCCCAAAATTAATTGAACGGTCTTGTTTCGTTGAGTTTGTGCGGCGTTATGTAAGGGGATTACCCGGAGACGGAGAGTAGAGGGGACTTTCAGTGGAAGAGGAGGGCCCTGTAGTTGAGGTAGTAGTACAAGGCTCCAGAAATAACCCAGCTCCGGGCCTAATTGTACGTCTCTCTTGGTCCCTTTTTTCCTCTTCAGCTGCATGCCAAGGTCTTTGACCTTATCATCCACCTCACTGGTTCCGGAAGACTCCCTTCCACCCCCTATGGCTACCAAAGCCCCAGCCAATACACAGAGCACAGCAGCAGACCATCTCCAGCCTCCGACTAACAGCCAAGCGCCACAACCAGTTAGGAGAGATCCCAGCGGAGCACCCAAGTGGCTCAAACTGCTAGGTATTTTCTAATCATGCCTGGCATGGGCCCTGTGGTTCCTTAAAGCTTAGCCCGAGGACCCCAGGCCCCTCAGAGAGGCCCGGGGTCTCCAGGAAACCCGCACGTCACAGCAGTGTGTACAGTCAACAGAGATGCCGCCTCTATATTTGGATTCCCTCCACACACGCGAGCCGTTCCCCAGAAAACGCATGCGCACGAACCGCCCGCGGTCATGTTTTGTTTGTGTTTTTTTTTTTTTTTTGACAGCGCCGTAAATGTTTGTAACTTTTTCATGTGTGTGTGACTCGCGTGTGAAGTATCCGAGAGGAATGCAGTTGCTCCGCGTCCCCTGCAGCATTCCTCCATGGTTAGACAGCGCCGTGCCCATGAGGGGGCCACAAGGGCCTCTTGTCTCCTGAGCACTAATGCATCACAGCCCCAGATCAAGCACAACATGCATGCAAGCACATACATGCACACAAACATCCAAGGGCAGACGCACGCCATCCCATATCTATTATATAACCACTCATAAACATATTTAATTGAATTGACGAGAGGAAATAGGTGATTATAGCAAACAACACCTGTAGATTTCCTTTTTTCCCCCCTCTTTTTGCAAGAATTAAAATGACTGTTTTCTTCCAGTTGTTGCTTTTATAGGATTTTTTTTGCAATCAACTGAACGTCAGAGCTTTAAAAAAAAGCACAAGGTCAGTCAGGATAAGAGACCTAAGACGAATAAACTATGATATAGTCCATACACTTCGGATTTTGCCGGCTTGGATGTTTTTACAGCCGTTCCTGAGAAGCCAGCAGTCAGGGAAGTTCTGGGTCTATTATAAGCACTTGTCATAGATGGGAACCTAGTTTGGGCCCAAGAACTAAGGAGATGACAGAAAGTTGGAGAGATGGAACAAGCTGTGTCATTTGAAGAGAAAAAAAACCCACAGAGTATAAAATCTGACATAATCCTGACATAGTCCCTCAGAGGGACAGTCAAAACTGACGCAGACGACTCCACCCCAGACACACTGTAAACCTACAGGTACTTCTAGACCTTCAAAATAGACATTCTTAAAATGACTCATGTGTGGAGATACAGAAGGGGATTAAGCTTAACAACCACACAGACAAAAGAAGCCAAGTTTAACTTCATGCATCTAGAAAAGCTAAAGAATAAGCCTGGCACTGGCTGGTGTTTCTATAAAAAATCTATTGATATTGATGACTACAATCAGGCAGATATCTCCATGCAGTAACGAAGGCCTTATCCCATGTGCAGTGCTGTCCAAAGACCAGCCAAAACACTGGAGACAGATTAGTCTCTGTCTCCTGGGAAAAGCTTCTCACTCCGGAGCTTCTCCAAAGCGTCTGGACTGGCTGTCGACACTCCCTGCCTTTAAAGTATGATCAAGAAAAGCTTTAACTCATTACTCTCTTCAACGCCCCTCCCCATTCTTGTCCTAACTGCTTTCGTATGTTTAATAATACTGCCTTCAGATGTAATTTGTTCCACTAAGATGCATAAGGAGAGAAGTTGTACAGTAGTGCACGACTTCGCCAATACAGACCTTCCAATATCTTAGAAACAACAAAAAAATCTCAGAGAGATCCAACAGAATAAATGTGTTTTTATTACATTTGCAAGAATTGACAGTTGGGAAAGATCCACTTCAGTTATAGTAAAACCTTTTACAATGTGTATCTTATCACGTTCATGTGTAAGCAGTGAGGATGTCTTAACACATTTTTTTAAACAGGATCATGAAAAGGGAGTCTGCTGAATGTTGCTCGCAGCTTTTCATCCGAACGAGCAGGTTGTCAAAGCGGCGGCTCCGCAGCGTACAGTACTCCTCAAAACCACAGGGCAAGACTCGCTGCTATTAACGTCAGAAATTATTAACCTGACAAATTATTTATGTGACATAAAATATTTTAACACCCTATGGGTCCTCGTGGCATCATTAAACTAAACATCACTTAACCAAACACACTTTCTCCCTCAAGGCTTGAAGTTACTCCTGGGAAACACAAATCCAGCCCGGGCCCTACTAAAAAGGTGCGAGGTCAAATTCCAGGTGCCGTGTCCTTGAGTACCTATCAGGGACTGGACTTTTGACTTGAAGTTGCTTCCAGCTGTATTTGAGCAGCATTTGTAAGCAGTGTAGTGAGTCACCCGAGAGCCACACAAATAAATAGTGTGAGGTGTTGTACAGCTATGCTGACTCACAGTAAAGACACGTCGGTCAAATGCACCACTGGTGGAAAACCATCAGAGGCACTTCGTTTAGAAAACCCCACATTACCCACTCCCTTGCAGTGCTGATTTCCCCCTCTGCTGTGATGAAAGGAGAGAAAGCACCTCTACTACTCTCCTCTTTTGTTTATTTACCTTCAGAATTACACCCTGCTCTTCTTGGACCATGTTCCAATGTGTTTTGTTATGTTTCCTTTCAAACAGAGTGTCTATGCGTGTGGTCTCTGGCCATGTTTGGCTAACACATGCACACATTCGTGCACACACACTCCCATTCAACTTTCCCCCTGTGCCAGAGGTCCCCTTTGCCCTTCCCCCCACCTCTAACTAAACATCGCAGGACAGCAAAAGGGAACTTCAAAGTGGCCGGAGGGGGTACTTCTTTTTTTCCTGGCACTTGTCATCATCTAAGGGACTGGCTGCTCCCCTTATTACTCTAATTGCTTCCAACTGCTCCAGGAGGCTTTGATGAAGGGCGCCATGGAGCATGCTGGAAGCACCTGTTGTTGCACAGAGGAGCACAGGTGGGCCTTATTGGCGGTGGCATGGAGGCTACTTTCTACTTCAAAAATCACACGGCTCAAATAAATACAGGGGAGGGGAGAATCTTAATGTAATCTCACATTTGAGTGATTATGAAATTTGTTGTACAGAAAATATAATGAGTAAAACTATAGTTGTTATTGAAACTTAAGTGGTAGGGTTGAAGTGGCAACCTGCATGTAGCACTCTGGCTCCATCTTGTGGCGTCAGTAGAAGGCTAGAAGTCCAGCAGCTTGAATTCAAAGGAAATGAAAGTGAGATATTAAAAATTGGAAATATTATTTATACTCAATACAATAAGACCATTAAAAGATCAATTCACTCATTTGAAATATATTTAAAATAATACATTAAAATACGGTCTCCATCACAGAATTTATGTACAGGCTTGTTAAATGAGTCATTATTCTAGTTACACTTTCTCCTTGTATTTTTCACACTAGCATGGAAAAAAACAAACTGAAATATAAATATTTGGCTTTTGCCTGAGGATTAAAGCCCAAGTCTCTGTTGAGCTACACACCAGCTGAGGAAGGATCTTTTCAAAGTGCTCGATGTCTACTTTGTCACAGTCCTCAGAATTGGCTTGTTTCTGTGATCTCTCAGCCGCTTCTGGAAACCAGACAACACATGATCACATAATTCAGTAATCGTGTATTAGACTATATACAGCCGTGGCCATCATATTAGACGCTTACCTTGGACAAATACTTTCAGCATCTCTGCCATGAGCAGCACAGCATCACCACTTACTGTAACAGAGTGAGATTTGTTGAGACAGAATAACGCTAAAAAATATGGGGGGGATTTCTCCAACTCACGTTTGGTTTTTTCCTCCTTAAAGAAACCTGATAACAGTTTGTGTGTCGTTTCCTGAAAGTGAGGAATATACAGGACATTATAGAGGAGGGTATATGGGACATTGACTCAGTAAGTGGTCTGAGGGAGAGGATTTATAGTTATCTGCGGGGTTATGATCTAAGTCTACCAATGAGAAAATAACCAGTGAGGGAAGAAGAATAGGCTAAAAACACAAAATGTATTCAGATATCATCAGTAAAATAGACAAAAGTACCAAAACTAAGAGTACTGAATGTTTTTAAATGTTTTGAAAAATAGGCTCAAGATAGGCAATACCTTAAAGTCATGATTAGTGTCAGTTAAGTATTGATTAGTTAAATAAAAATGTGTCCTTATTTCGTCTCTACTTTCTCTCCAAAAATCTGCTCAACAGCGCCCCCGCCTATGGTTCACTGTAGCGCAGGTGAATCCCGGAATTACACATTTGTTTTTGAGAGAAATTAGGAGGCACGATTAAAACACTTTTAATCAAAAAAGAAATTGAACAAAAATAGTAGAGACAAGAATTTTCTTTATTGTTTTTGTAAAGGTTGAGACATGGAGGAAAAAAATAAAGGCTAGATGGAAGAAGCCCGTATCTTATTTTAGCGGGTGCGAGCTCGGGGAGTTTAATTAGGCTCAACGAGGCTGCCGCCTGCCTGTTAACGGCATTTGCGACTGCGATTTGAACAAAAAAACGTAGGCAACAAATATAAAACAGGTAAACATATTAACAAGAAACAACAACGACAACGAGCTCGTACCTTTTTAAATACAATTTCCTTGTCCTCCGCCATGTTTCTGACGCTGCGAGTGAAACTTGGCGCTCTGCGTGCAGATTGGCTGTTAATCTCTGACGTCAGACGCACCGCCGCCTGTACGACGTAAACAAGATCCAAATGTTTTCTATTGAATTCAGATCATTTGAAATTGTGTAAGAATATGTAGTTCTACAAACCATATTTTGTTGTTTAAGATTTTTTTTGAATCTATGGAGTTTCTGTTTTTTTAATGATTATTTTTAATAAAGATTCAAGATGATAATGATGTAATGACCAGAAAGAGATAAAACATCGATAAGCAAACCATATAAGAACGATAATGTGTACTTTATTTTTCAAATCCTTTTGCAGTATCATTTTTTACAGAATCATGTTGCATTAACCAAAAGCTGCTTCACTTTTTCCTTATTCACTCAAGGTAAAAAAAGTGTCACACACACATATACACAACATAAAATCTGCAGAATTCCATATCTCACATTATTATACAGCATTGAATAGCCGGGAATTGATATAATACATACATATTTCCAAACTCAAATGACTTCTTTTTGCACAGGTTCTTTAATATGTTTTTTCCCATAGCTGATAATTTTTTTTTTACAAAGAAACAATTTTGATTCCATATTGTGTATTATAGACCTATTATAAAACATGTTGAGATTTGAAAATGAACTGAAAAAAACACAAAAGATACTAAGGGGTTACACTAAGGTTATTCATTCAGCTCATCATCCAACCACTGAGCATCTTCGAGGATGTAGCCCAGACCCATTGATCGCCGTGGTCGAGGCAAAGCAGTCACCGCGGCAGCGTTCTCATCTGCATCCTCCTCCATCTTCAAAAGAAAGCAGACATACAGTATTTTTAACAGTCGCCTCATGAAGGCAGCAAAGGCACACCAGAAATAACAACACTCACCTTTGGACTGACAACTCGTACCACCTCCACCTCAGAGCCTCCAAGGAAGTGGGGACTGGCCCATTCTGCTCTGTCTGCTTCATCCTCTGTAGAAAACCTCACATAGGTGACTGTCCCATTTTTCTCAGAGCTCTTTTTAATCTGGAATTCAACCCAAAAGACATGGGGATTCTTTTAATTAGGTGACCATTTTGACAATATATTGACGAAGGCCCTTAATTTTATAAACAGGCTTTACCTTACATGCTGTGATTGTTCCCCATTCTCTGAAGTAAGCCTGTACGTATCCTTCGTTTAAGTAAGGATTCAGATGTCTTATAACCAATCCATGGTCCTATACACAGTAGAACATGGTGAGAATCATAATATATTATGGCTAATCAAGTCATATATATTAAATAACATGATGCATCCAGCAGTGGTGGAAGAAGTTCAAAACCTCTACTTGAGTGAAAGTTGAATGCATAAAATTAATAAAATATGCATTGCATATGCATGAACCTGTATAAATACACATGCATTAAGTCAATACACTTAATGAAAAAGAGAAATATTGATTTACCAGTTCGTATTTTTCAGCCAATCTAGACATGTATTTCTTTGGAAGACTGATGTAGATTCTTCTTTTAGGTCTTGCATTCAAGTCCATGTTATCTGGAAGAGTTGGATAGGCTGCTGAAACATGATCAAAAGATTATTGCAATATTTGCTAAACAAAATCAAGTAAAATGATTTAATTGCATCACATGTGTGTAAAATTACAAACACATTTTTCAGCAGATGAGGCGTGAAGTCAAGAGCGTGGTTAACTCACCAGAGATCATTGTTGGGATGTTTCTGCTTCTCCAAGTAGGGACTTACACGAAATCCAAGTGAGACTGGGTTTATATAGTGTCTCTCTGAAGTCGCAGCAGCTGAATCTCCTCCTTCATTTTTGCTTTTGAGCTAAAGCTTACAAAAACATCTGAGTGGCCGGTCAAGGAGTTGATTAACTCGTTTAGGGGGAAATGTCATGGCTGCAAAAGCATGCAAATTAAGATTTTTGACATTGTTGTGCACTTGGTAATGGGACTGAGCCCAAGTTGACACTCGTCCAATGAAGCAGCAACACGTCAATCTTGTTTTAAAAGGAAGCTTAATGAATAAATTGATCTGCCAGTGCCTCCGCATTAAAACCTGCAGCGAGCTTGTCTTTGTACCTCAACACCTTCATTAGCATCTACTGAGGGGACTTATATCAATTTCCACAATGCTAAACAACATATAAGGTCAACTATCCCCAGTATTCAGTCGAGAATGCTTTGTGTTCTAGCCGCTAACATAACAACTCTAAGTAGTACATTTTTCCTACTGACTCACTTATACAAAAATTTAATGAACCACAGCCAATAAGTATAAAGTGGTAGTACTGGTTATAATCTCTCGCTCTTCACACTTTTATTTTACCCTTTGGGACTCTACTTCACAAATGTGGTCAATAACATTGTCTATTTAAAAGGTAATTATGCAAGTCGCCTCCTTAGAGTGATCATATGTGTGATTTAAGACACAATTTAAACAGGATTAAGCAATAAACAGTCTCTCACCGTTGACCACCGTACATCATTTTTTTCTGAAATAGGGGGCCATGAGGTGATCAGAAGGCAGAAGTATTTAGTATTTCAACATCCTTCCTGCAAACAAACCGCTGAGCCTTTACAGGCTTCACTGGTCTCAGCTGTAAGTGAGTGAGTGTGGTAAAGAGTCAAGGGCTCAGCAGGTAAAAAGAGAAACGGGACAGCGCAAACTTTCACCTTTTACCTTGACAATAGCTGATCATGTGGGTGACACTTGCTGGTTCGAGGCTTCTTATCTTACACTATGAAATACTCGTATGTCGCCATAGAAGGAGCCATTAGCCAGATTTCATAATGATTCAAGCTCTTGCATTACAACGATGATCATGCAATAATTATCAACATTTTTTAAATATACATTTTGACATTTTTATCCGTTTTTGCACACTTTTTCACATGTTGCCGGAGAACGTAGAATACAATAATGTCATATATATGTGGTTGCAGATTATTTTTGACAAAAAAAGCACTGCAACATTAAATATCTGTGTTCAGAGAAGCGAGCGGGCTCACATTTTTAGTTAAAAACTCATTTATTTTGAGTGTTATTACAATAAATTCATGATTCCAAAATGTGAACACTAGTATTTTAGATTCAACATTGATTATAAAAAATAACTACAACATAATAATAATAATATACTTAAGGATACACAGATTCCCAGTCAGTTAATTAACAAACAACAGAATATAATTACAGTTTTTTTACTGTAACTCATTTCCTCATACCTTTTAATGAACCTTTCTGCTGTTGCTGCCAACAAATTTCTAGATAATAGCGAAGCTGAGAAACAGCCACACACTGGAATAGAAAGAAGAAAACACAAACATGGACACAAATTCAGATCATGCACAAACGTGTTAAAGCAACGAGGAAATAAATAGGTATGTTGCAACAGCAAGGAGGATATGCGGTGGCTTGCAAAAGTATCTGCCTTTTTTGACCTTTTGTCACATTTCACTTCAAACATGAACGTATAAAATTGAAAACAGTGGAGTCAACTAACTCTAGAAGGTCCCTGAGGATCTCTCAATAATTAGATTTTGACCTGAATGACTGATAAAGATAAACCACCTGTTTGTATTAAAATCTTGGTATAAATGCACCTAATCTGTGATAGTCTTATGAGATTTGAAGCACAAACAGCATCATGAAGACCAATACTGTTGTGGAGAAGCTTAAAGCAGGATTAGGATATATAAAGATTTCACAAGCTTTAAACATCTCAACATCTCAAGTATCATATTGAAATGTAAAGAGCATCAGAGCACAGCAAGTCTAAGAAATGTCGTGCTCATGAACCACCAAAAGGTCAAAAAGGTCAATACTTTTGCAAAGCACTTCAAAGCATTTTCTACGCACCTTATGTAATAAGAGGGAATCCAGACTAATCTGTAGAAATCTCTTGAATTTTGATGATTAGGAACTTTTTGTCTTTACCCTCCTGCATACAAGAAAGAAAAAATCACTATCAACATGTGCCATTGATTAAAACAAATACAAAAAAAAAGTGTAATTATGCATACATTATCAATTTGCTTCTCTAACAGACTGATGATTTTCCTCTGGCCGTCCACAACTTGAGTTTGAATGTATATCACCATTCTGAAAAATGAAAAAATAATGAGATCAATCCGAATTTCAAGCATCGAAACGGCATTCACACAACTCTAAAACAGGTCTAAATGACGTAGACAATTTTTCAATAAAATGACTAGTACAGTACAACCTACATCCCTTTGGTGAACCACTCATCCAAAAAACACATCCACCAGGTCTTTAGTTGATCTGAAGAACAGTTTTCAAGATTCAATGCACATTTTCTTTTTATTTGTGTCTTCTACAATTAGGAGCGAATACTTACATTCATTCAAATTGACATGGCTGGTAAAAAAGGAGGTTTGAAGATTCATTATTACTAATAATTCATTATTAAATAATTCAGCCAATCTCATCTGGTCACCCTAATTATAAGGCTTGGCCACAGCATTAAAGCGAAAATTAAGGGTCATACAGGAAATAAAAAAAGTCTGGAATGGTCTTGATCCAAATTTGGTGACAAAATATAAAGGAAGTGGGACGAAATAAAATGATGACGATTAAAATTTTGATTCTAAGAGTAATAGCTCAACAGTGACAGGCTAACATTACATAGGATGATGAGGCAACATGGGTTCCCACTCACAGAAGAGCCGCACTGCCGAGGAATAAAAACAACGGGTAATCCACCAGATAGTCGTAGACCTTTTCGAGCCACGACAAGGCCGGGTGGGCGTTCTCCGGCTGTTTGGCCCACAGCGACATCGACTGAAACATCGTGGTGAGATTCCTGAACGGGCCGCAGGTGGACGAGGGTTTTATCCTGTGGGATGGATTTTTATGAGAATATAGTGTAAGCCTATTTGGACAGTGACACCTTGGGTTCCAAACTCTCTCCTATTCCTCTATATGATTTATTTCTACTAAAGACATATTTTTTACAGCGTGGTTCCAAAATGGTTAACGCGTTTGTCATCTTACACAATTTGTTTGTCTGTTTTTAGGTCATGGGTGCCATTTTGACATGTGAAATATGTGTGTCACAAGTCATTCAGTGAGACAAAACTGTTTGCGCTCACTTCCAAATCGTGTAAGCGACAGACACGGCAGCGCCGAGAAACGAGGGGAACCACAAAAGAGAGATGAAGAGCGCCGACATCTGACTGGCCCTCCAGGGCTTCCTGCAGGCCTGGCAATTGGTTTTCAGACTGCTCTGGAGAACAAAAAAAAAAACGAAAGAGAAAAAGACATTTAGTGCAAACAAAGTAGGCCGTCGGAGGTGAACGCTTGTCGCAGACTTAGCTAACCTTCTTCATATAAAACAGCACAAACAGCTTCATGATCTGGACGGCAGGAAGCAAAGGAGCAAACAGCACCCCAAGCCTGAGGAGAACAGCACACCATTCATGTTTAATTCACTTCTTTTTATGGTGGAAGGGTGTTAAACAATGGGATTTAAATACATAATATAATGTTGATTACCAAGTCAGGGTTTGGCCATATATGAGCTCCAGCACATTGCGAGCGATGTCAAACACCGGCTTCCTTTTCCTTCTCAACACCCGCTTGGAAAACAGACTGCACAGAAATATGCAGAGTGTCAGCATCATTGTGGCTCGGTTTTTATCAACAGATTTTATCAACAATAAATCGAGTTATCGCAATCTGGAAAACCTGCCTCCACAGGAACTCTCCCAAAAACGTGTAAAGCACCGTGAAGGTGAAGTCCATCAGCAGCAGGCGATACAGCTCTTGTCCCACAGAGTTCTCCCAACACTGTGGACAACACAGGGCATTATGTGAAAGGATAGTTCAGAATTAAATATTTCGCCCCATTGTCAATTTTTCCCGAAATACTATTAGCATAGTAGTATAATAGTAGCTACCAATAGTCACCAAAAAAAGACAAGACAATGGGCAAAATCTCAAAAATACTTTGAACTCTGCCCATCCTCTAAATGTTTTAATTATGGGAATGTATGTATCTGTAGGTTATGTTAAACATTTCCTAAACTCCACGCATACGAACAGATGACAGAGATAGTCCGTCATATCACAGCTGTATTCCTGAGTTCAAATATGTGGACGCTTGTTACCCGTAGACCCCGATTTTCTGGTTCCACCGCAATTCTCCCGAGCCAGCGGAAACACAGCACTCCGACTAAACTGGTCTTCAGCAGCAGGTTCCTGAGAAAATATGGGACATATACCAAATATATTAAAGACGGTCAGTTTGCTGCATGTGGGATCTTCTCATGGGAATTTGTCTTATTTCATTATAGACTTGGCCATCTACTTCTATATGTGCTCCTTATTGTCACTTTTTTTATTATTATTTTGACCTATTTCATCTAATAAATAAGAAAACCTTTCTCTAAATAGTGTTCTATGAATTCCATGACATTTACATGACAATAGCTTATATAAAACGACTGAAGCTGAACTATACTCCGTTAACCTTCGTACCTAAAGACAGAGACATAGACTTTAACACTCGGCGAGTCACGTTTCTCTATCCAAGCGCACAGGTTGAAGAGTCCGGGGAGTAAGAGGTTAATGGCCGACACGACGGCAGACAGCGTCAGCGGTTCACCGGGTCGGGAAGGCCTCGGCCTGTTCATGGTAGCCTGTCAGAGAAAGGAGACTTTAAGTGGCCGAATAGACGTTTCAACTACGTTGTGCAGAAGGGGGAAGTCTAACACTTTGAAATGAACGGGCAAAAGCGGCACGATAGTAAAACAGAAAGGAAATTAAAAAAGGAGAAGTACACAAACTGCGGTTGAAAAGGTTTATTTGCAGCATATCTTTTTTTAGAGATTGCAATTAGCTCTAAGTACAAGACTAAGAAGAAATACTGTGAAAATAATAACTTTACAGACTTTAAATATATTGTAATATTGTTTTTATCACCAACAGATAGATAAGCAGTCAAAATACTAGAAAAATACACCCCTATATCAGATGTTTGTTTATTAAGCTTCATATAACAACTTGCATAACACAAGCTCAGATCAAATTGAATAGTGTAGAATGTCAATTCCAATAGTAAAATATTAAAATATTTTCTTATTCTGGCAAATCTTCATCTGAAAATTACCAATAAGTGGAAGTGGAAGTATAAAGTAGCATCAGAGATAAATAGATAGATAGAAATATTGTAAGTAAAATACAAAACTATACTAAACTATACTTAAATATAGTACTTGAGCACATGTACTTAGTTACATTCCCCCACTCACTGTCTCTGGGGAAGTTTTACAGTAAACCAGCAGAAATCCTTTACTGGGACTAATTTGAGCACCTCGCTAACAACAGGCCCAGCTCCGCTGATTTGTGTCCATAAAACTTCATTTGGTGGAAAAGCCCACCCACTGTCATCACTGTAAATCACGCTTTGAATGGACCATTCTGGGTTTTTAAAGGTCCTTCCCCGGGGAAACTACTTGGTTTGTTAGCAGAAGCGTCTCTGTGGAACTAGCCGGGTCTGCAAAGCTTCGCTGAAAATGTCTCCAAACCACCTCAAAACCCGGGGGATCATGCATCTTAAAAAAGGAATTATTATTAATATCCACCATCCAAACCCACTTCTTGGACGCAGATACGATCCACCGACTGAACAAAATGTGTGATAATACTAACAAAGTTGAACTGAAGGAAGCTAATCTGACCTAGCGTTAGCAAAAGGGGAAATTATAACCTAAGCTAATGGGGGCTGTCGCCAGTTATCCTCTCTACACATCCAAGTGACATGAGGATTATTAGGACTTAATTTAAGAGAGACTTTATTGATCCCACAACGGGGAAATTTGTCTGTTACTGCAGCGTACATAGTAAAGACAAGAAAATAAAAACTAAAGAAGATAAAAGCTATAAAAATACACAACACTGTGTACAAAATTCGTAGAATTTGTTGATGATCCGCATACACAGTATGCATTATGGACATAGAATGGAATGGAGAAAAAAAAATACTGATAAGTTGCAAAAGAAAAAAAGTATGCATAAGCAAGCATATACACATACATACATGCACGTACATACCTACATACATACACACATATATATACGCACATACACACATGTACACATACATAGCTAATGCATACTTAAGGTGCAGGATGTGTGTGTAGAGTAAAGTGACGAGTGACGGAAAAGTGACTATGCGAAGGAAATCGCTCTGAGAACCTGAAAACACTGGAAAAAGTGACACGTCTTGTTTCTGAGTTCCAACTGTGAGGAAAGGAAACCAAATCTTTTAACAGAAAAGGAACCTTGGCGTGGATACACGGCCGACATCTGCAGCTTCACCCATGGGACGAGGATTATTAATGATCTTTTGGAACCGTGAAGGCCGCGTTAAACCCTGATGGTGTCCATTCATTCAAACACCAGCGGACCCGACCTACGCCAGGCTGCTAGGATGCCGTATGCAAACAACAAGAACAAGAGGAAAAAAGAGCTATTTAGCTGCATTAAGCGCACACATCACCGGTCAGCTACCCAGGAGATAAGACAGAGCTCTTCCTTAAACATTTTAAAGAGCTTATGGCATGGTGGAACACATCGTAGCAATCACAGACCATCTGGTCTCAGTGATCTGAAATTTGGGGCCAAATCGAGTCTCCTTTCCTGTCGCAGAATCACTACAGCTACAATTAGCCGTGTTTTTGAGTCCTAGCCCTGTTTAACAGCCTGCAATTGGCCGACTGTTTCTTCCTTTCCCTCTGATAACTTTTTAATTCCTGTCTAGTGACGACAACAAAAACAACAAGCCAGCAACCTGCAGGACGCAGTTTTGCAGGAAGTGAAGGAAAAGAGGATGTTTTGCAGCTTTGCAGAGTTTGTGTAATGAAGTCAACCTGGGTGAATTTGCATTGTGAAACATCTTGCTTTTGAGGTCACAGCAGAATTATCTACTCATCCTTTACGTTATATAAAAAAAACAAGATATTCATCGCTGTTTCTACAGAAAATCTCACAGCGTTTGGCAAACATTTCCTCAAGTCAAATCAGACAAATCTGAAACCGTATGAATCAGCCCGAAAACAGAGAGCGAAAAATTATTATTAAAAAATGTTAGGTTCAGATCTAAGCTTCAATGAATAGTGCTATACAAATGATGTTTTATATTGTAATGATGGTTGGTTGCATGGGGCTTGTTGCACAGTTTACTACCCCCCTACTCTCCTCCGTGACTATAAATAGTGTAATTTATCTATAAAACTGTTATAAGTACACTTTTGCACAACATAATATCAATAACAATTGTATTACCTATGTTTTTTAGTTTGTAACAGAAAAGATTGAAAGTGCATCAATGCACCTGAAATGAAAAAAAAGAAATTCCTGTTTAAACTAAGAGTATTTTTTGACTGACTGCTATTTGATATTGAAAAATAAAATAAAATAAATTAGAATTGATCAGCAACACTTTAACCTATAATACAAAAATGAATACAACAATTAGCCTAATTTTTTTTCAAAATGAGGACTGTGTTTGCAAGCTCTGTGCAAAAACACAAAATAATGGAATAGACTAATGTTGCGTTCCATTGCAGTCAGAACTGGTAAAGATCTCAGTTGCACTTTTCCAATTCGGAAGATCAGATTTAGAGTTCTGTGTACAATTTGAACACTCCTGCACGCCACTATTTGAGAAGCACAGCTCTAACCTCGGACAGGTAGTGGACGGCCAGGGTCCCCAGGAAGATGCCGGCCAGACAGATGAGCCACGCCACCAGACGCACTAGGAGGTGGCACAGTCGCTGCGTGCAGGTCTCTTCATTTTCCCTGCTCATCATCTCTGAGATCAGCTCCTGGTAGAGAAGCAGCGTCTGAATCGGGGCAACCCTGGTCCTGGAGGGCTACTGTGGCTGCAGGTTTTTGTTCCAACCAGGCAGTAACACCTGATTCTACTAATCAACCACTAGAGCCCCTTGATAAAGACCTTTATTAGCATGATCAGTAGCCCTCCAGGACCCCCCCCCCCCAGATTTAAATTTTTGGAATTGCTCAATGACTGAAAAACTTTCAGTGCATGTATAGAACAGACAA
Organism: Eupleurogrammus muticus; assembly: GCA_036785175.1. Classification (NCBI taxonomy): domain Eukaryota; kingdom Metazoa; phylum Chordata; class Actinopteri; order Scombriformes; family Trichiuridae; genus Eupleurogrammus; species Eupleurogrammus muticus. The sequence continues at coordinate 3,782,830 of JAYKQN010000011.1, forward strand.
TAAAGAGATTAAAAATATCAACTTCCTGTGTTCCTTCAACACATCTGCACAAAACCTGAGATAGTGTGAAAATGAACCAAACATGTGGTGTATTGTGCAACACCTAAATCTGCATACACACACATATATATATATATTGTTCTCAGCTTTGAGATACATTCGTGCTTGTTATGATGAAGAGTTGCATGCTTAAATGGTTTCGTACTTTGAGGTGAGTGCTGATTTTCTCAAACTGCATCTTCACTGATGTCTTCCTGGTGATTTTAAAGTCCCAGGAGCAGAACACCTTCGCCGCCACGTTCCTGTCAGACTTGAGGACATCAAAACTTTTCCCGAAGGACTTGGATATGCTGCAGGGGGGAAATCACATAGTTGTGGACCAGCACGTCGACTGAAATAACATGAAAGGCATCTAAGAAATGATCTCAGCATCCGACCTGTAGACCAGGATGGTGCAGATAATGAAGAAGGCGATGGCGATGGTGAAGAAGTAGGCCGCAGGTATGCTGTACGGCACCGACTGGGATCCCACAGCAGCGCAGTATCCACCCGTCCGGACCCCGTCGTGACCGTTTTTGATGGTGGCGTTGCTGTAGTAGCCGTAAAACATCACGCTCTGAGAAAGGTATCCCTGCCGAGGGAGCACAAGTTTATCTTAGCACAAGAAAAAAATCCACAGTTTGAAAGATGGGGAATCACAGGTCAAACTTGTGTCACCTCGCCCGTGAGAAGCTGAAGACCCGTGAAACTCTCTGGATGGGAGTCGTACGGAGGGGGGCAGATGGCCTGAGGGGCGACCAGAAACAGGCCGTTGACGACGAAGAGGAAGGCGTTGAACAGCAGGAGGGTTCGCAGAAACAGGAAGTAGGAGAGCACGCCGGTGCCGAACCGTCCGCGCAGCTGCTTCATGGGAAGGTGCCACAGGCGGAGGGAGGCGAGGACGGGGAGGCAGCCCAGGTAGCACTGACGCCAGGTCTGTGGGGGGAGGGGGGCAGGACAAGGAAGAGATGGAGGATCACAGAGAGCGATGATTTAATCTTCATGACGCTCCAACTCACCCTTGAGATGCACAAGCACGGGATGTTACTGCTGATGGCCGAAGGATCGGCTGCGTCACCGAAAGCAAGTCGCCTAAAAAAAAGAACAGGACTCGTTTACATGACTATCTTTGTTGCCGTCAAGCAACATTTTGAAACACTCATTCAGAAAAATGTGCAAAAGAAAATTGCAGATGGAAAAAAAATACTTTATTTTATGATTTAGCTGAGGTTTTCTCATGCAATGTATGCATAAAACCCAGTACTGCTCCTGTATGAGCAGGTTTAGGATTTTAAGAGACTAAACATGTCATTAAAGGGCGAGTTTATAATTTTTGTACGTTAAAATTGTTCCTGCTGTAATTATTTCCATTCACAGTGACCATTAGAAGATCTCTTCATAATGCACTTGCAATGGAATTATTAGGGGGATGAAATCCTGAAGCCTCATTATGTGCAAACTTGTATTTAAAATATTATCTGAAGCAAACACTTTGATTCATTATTGGTGTATGCAGCATGGAAAGGGTTGTAGCGCCGTAAGATTCCACCCTGGAGCCTGGTATCAAAGCTTCCTTGTCTCATGATGCAATTGTTAAGTTTCCATAATTCCATTAGCCTGTATTCCCATTCGATGAGGAGAATCCTAGCCTGACGTGTACCTGAGCTCCGTCTTATCCCTGAGGCTGAGCGGCATGGCTCGCAGCTTACACATGCCGTCGCCCACCGAGAGACGCCGAAGGCCGGACACCAATCGCTCCTTCTTCTTTTCTGTCGAAATCAAAAGTCACCGCAGTTCAACCCGTCGACTCTCAGTGCAGGAGAGAAGAACGGGAAGATTTACTGGTTTACCTTGGCTACTGGTTTCCTCCAAATCCTCCAGGACAAAGGCATCCTGGGTCGGTCTGGAGTGGTGGGGAGAAGCTCGGGATGTGGTTTGGTTTTTCGAATGCCTGGAAAAGCCTGCAGCACCAAAACAGTGCAACGATTTATTTATTTATCTTCAAGGACATTTGCTTGAGTCTTATATTTCAACAGCCACGTGAAGATTGTATCACCCGGTGAATTTAGTTTTCTGGAAGGTAGCGAGGGACATTTTCATCTCACCGGCGGAGCGGCTGGGCATTGAAGACAGGATCTTTTGTGTGGCGGTGGACCAGCAGTGTCTCTGCAGACGGTTCGTCCGCTCTCTGTCGTCACTCATGTGGCCGCTCCCGGTTGGCCTTGACATGTCTATGGAGCAAATGTTATATGATTTCCATCCTGTATGCGACAGTTGAAACACAAACCCGTGACGGATTGCAAGTAAGATCGAAAGCATGACTTCCACCGCCACTGTAACTGACGAGAAGGTCAGGTACCTGTGGATTCGCTGAAAACCTCCATCTGCAGGGCTTCATGGGAGCTGTGGGTGCTGGCTGCTGGCTTTGTGGCCGGCCGGCAGGGAAAGACCTCGCTTAGATCCTCCACATATCTGCAGGAGAGAATCCACGACAGTAAACTATGACCAAAAAGCTTCATCGTTAAATGTGTATGAAGAGAACAGTGATTGGGACTTCCTTAAAGTCTCAGAAGCTACATTAGTAACACAAGATTAATCTAAAATCATTGAAAATTGCAGCTACAAATGCATAATTGAATATACAACATCATAGGAGTATGTAAATCACATGAAAATTAACCAGAACTGTCAGATGAATGTAGTGACGCAAAAAAATACATTTTCAGATAAACAGCAAAAATGAAAAATGAAAAAGCATCAAACAGCCAAATAGAAGAATGAAATCATATCTTACTCAAAGTCTGAGTCAGAGTCACTCAGGCAAGCGTCAACGTTGAAGCTCGCACCCTGCGCCATGGTCCTTGATGAGACCTGAAACACAAAGCTGCAAGACGACCAGTCTTCACTGTTTGTGGGTCATTACTAATATTAAACACAGAGTTTTTAAAATGTATTCTCTCACACTGTAAAGCCACAGCTCACCACTACCCCGAAAAAAATGTTTCTGTTTCCTGTATTCACCCGAGTGTTGAACCTCCCTCCTATCGATGCTGCACAAAAACTTCCTCATCAACGATAAGCATCAATGATCAGAAATATTTCTATTTTTAACTATCTGTGAAACACATCATGCACTTTTTTTTTATCTACATCTCAATATCAGCACAACTGTGCCTTATTTTATAGGTTAAATTGATAAAAATTATCTCATTATATCTGGAAATTTTTAAAAACCATTTTTATTATAATTTATTATTATTATCCATCCATTTTCTATACCTGCTTATTCCTCATTAGGGTCGCAGGGGTCTGCTGGAGCCTATCCCAGCGCGTTACGGCGAGAGGCAGGGATACACCCCAGATGGTCGCCAGCCAATCGTGGGGCTTATTATTATTATGTATTTATTTATTCGTATATATTATTCGTTTTTTAATTTTACTACATTGTGATGTGTAGAAGATATACATGTGTATTGAATTTTATATATATATATATATATATATATATAGATGTATATATATATATATATATATATATATATATATATATATATATATATATATATATATATATATATATATACATGGGCTAAGACATAAATTAAAAGAAAAATGTAGTATAGGAAGCACTAAAAGAATTTGATTACTTAAGGATTAAATATTAACTGAAAATAAATGCCCATGTTATTTAATACGCTATATCTGAAATAATCAATTTGGGTTTGACAAAGCACCTACAATTTTATTTCTGCGTATAATCATTGGTGTTCACTGCCCTCCAGTGGTCGCAGTGACGAACTGCAACAACGCAATTATTTAACTCACTTCTTTACTTTCCGTTTCCCTGCTATAAGTGATCATAAATATAAAACACCTTTACAACTACAAGGGTAGTGTACTTAAAACTGGTATAAAAAGAAATATATAACATATGAGGGGACAAAATCAGAACTGCGACAAATGTATCTAGAATATCTAAAAAAGTAATCGCATTAAAAAACAACTGAAATAAACTAAAATATCTGTAATGCATAGTTCAATAATTAACAATTTAACAGTTCAGAGATCAATTATTTGTCTATAAAATCATAGAAATAACTCAACTAATAGAAATAACTCAATAACTAAGGGGATTATAAAGGGCATATTTAACAGCTCAAATCTAAATGAAATGTCATAATAGTCATTATTTACATATATTTAATTTATATTATAAAAATATTTGTGATTATTTAATCACGTCCTTTATAATCTCCTTTTTAAACATTTTATGTAAAATATTCCTTGTGTTCTGTAATGATCCTCAGTGTAATTTCTATGATTTTTATGGACAAATAACTGATCTCAGAACTATCTTATTAATAGGATGTGATGCTTGCTGGATATGGCCCTCTATATGCCTATGTAATTATTGCATTATAAACCAGACATTTGCAGAATTTGTAGAATAGTCATTCACCACAATTATAGTTTATAGAGTGTATTTCTGATTAGTTTATTGATTTATTGATTAAAAAAACGGACATTTCTAAGTGACCCCAAACGTTTGAACAGGTGTCTAATCGTTTGATGCGCATGTCCGAGGAGTCCCTGAACGCAGCACGGCGCTGGGGGGGCGGTGTTTGAAAAGTTTTCAGGAAGCTTTGCGACAAAAACGAAACTGCCCCAACTTTTTGACAGGAAGGCAGTCACAGGCTCGTGTTTGGGACTGTTGGGGTTTATTATTTTTATTTTATTTTTTTTTAACAGGGGGGGTGGGACATGGAGAGCAGCGCTTACGGGGCCTCGCTGGCCGGGGGTGCGTTCGATTTGACGAACTTCGCGAAGCAGCCGCAGACCATCCTGCGCTTCCTGAGCTGGGTGAGTGACTCCACGGAAAACGGTTAGCTTAGCATCGGAAGCTACCCCGGCTGTCAACCGACGTTTACTAACAGATGTGAGCCGCCTGCCTCCGCTCAGGCCGGCCGGGGACAGGTCCTGTTGGCCCGATGCAATGCCAGCATACGACGCAACCAGCTGTTTGTGTTAAAATAATAAAAAATAAAGTTTAACAAAGCGAATAAGTTGCGTTTTTTCTCCCCCGCCACTTGTTGATGCGCGCTAGCGTTAGCTAGCCCGGCGGTGCTGTGTCACTCTATTTGCTGCCAGTTTTACACCGGATATTTTTTCAACTTTAAAGTCAAATATTTAGTTATAATTATTAATTAACAGTTTTTTAAAGACTTGTCAGAAATTCTCCCTTTTGCAGAGGTGGAATTTTGCTCAAGTATTGTCATTAAGTAGAATTTTAAGGTATTTTAATGAAGTATTTTTGAATATGTTATTCCACTATATTTATCTGACAGCTTCATTTACCTTTCTGATCAATGTTTTGCCATTTTACACAATATTAATGCACTTGAATATTTTATTATATATATTTTATTAAATTGTTGTATGAGTTTTTACTATTAATCAACCCGAACTCTCTAAATTTGCCTCCATATTGATAATAAGAAACAATAAAACTCTCTCACATGATTTAAAACAAAGAGTATAATATACTATTATATCACATTATATCATAACAGTCTGCACAAAGAGTACTTCTGGTACTTTACTTAAGTAACATTTACATTTACTTGTTATTGAGTAATTTGAGACATTACTACTACTTCTATTTTTACTCAGTCTTTGTCCAAATCAACAGGGTTATTCACTTAAAAGTAAATTATTACATGTTAAAGCTAAATTAAGAATGTACAAAAGTATCATAGTCAAACTCTACTTCCTACTGTAATATCAAAATTAAAAGTATTAGACAGATGGTTATTTATTATTATAGATTTGTTGCGTGTTTTGGATTTTGTAATTTTCAGTTTATTTTGTGCCGATTATTAGTAGCACTGCATCATATCTATTATAAACTTATTATATATGTATAATATACTTTATATTGAAACTTTTACACAAAGTGCATAAATGAAAATAAAGAATAAGAATTCAAACAGGAAGCATTGTGGAGCACAAAGTCTCTGTGTTAACTTGCGGTTTGAGATATTGGAAAAAAAACAAGAAGTGACACGTCTGAGTTAGAACCTAAAGGTCAGAAATAAAACTTGATCCACGTCCCTCTGGAATTTAAAATAAATTACTATGACTTTTGTAATAAATCTAAAGTGACAGGTGGTTGGTGCAGATTACAAGATCTATGCAAAATGAATGTGATGCTGGTACTAGTTATTCATTTCTTTACAGATTAATCTGCAAAACCTAGTTTTATCTGGCACTTTTTAATTCAAAATCACATAAATTAAGGTGAATAGGCTTTAACAATGATTTGAACAGCAGCATTTGCTCTATTTTAGGCTGTATTGCCACTGTAAAAACAAATCAGGAATTGAAACCGGTTTTGCAGGTGTTTTATTGTGAATTCCAATCGCTCTTTTTTTTTTTTTTTTTTTTTTTAAGCTTTCGTTCTCTTTCTCGTGTGAATCATGTGACGAGAATCACGCAGCCCCAACGGGGACTCTCCCAGACACGTTAACCCGTTGTTGTTCCTCCACTGCAGATATTTTCCATCGTGGTGTTTGCCACCATCACGGCCGAGGGCTACGTCAACCCGGCCACCGGCGACGAAACCAAGTGCATGTTCAACGAGAACGACAGCGCGTGCAGCTACAGCGTGGGCATCGGCATCCTGGCCTTCCTGGCCTGCGTCATCTTCATCGTTCTGGACCTCTACTTCCCGCAGATCAGCAACGCCAAGGAGAGAAAATACATCGTCATAGGAGATCTGGGCTTCTCGGGTGAGCGTCAGAAAGCGGAAATGTCCCTAAAATTTTTAGGAAACGCAGCCTCGTCGAGGTCAATGCTGCAGGTCACGTGCTCTTAATCCCGTTTTATGTCTCCGGCGAGCAGCGGCCTGGACGTTCCTGTGGTTCATCTGCTTCTGCGTCCTGGCCAACCAGTGGTCCAAAACCACGGACCCGACCAGCGCCGTCTCTGGGGACGCGGCCCGAGCCGTCGTGGCCTTCGCCTTCCTCTCCATCGTCACCTGGGTGAGCGTGGCGGGTCGGATATTTGACTAACAAAAGCGTTTGATAACACCCAGCCTGCAGGACAATCGGTCATGGAAGCTGTTGAGTCTCTTTTTGCCCTATAAAAAAATAAATATTTTTACACTCTACACCAGTGAAACAAAAGAAAGATAAAGCCATATTATCATGCTATTATAACCAAAGTATACATTCATCTCAGAGTTTATACAGGCATTGTTTCTAGTAGCAATGTCTGCAGAATATTTGGATACTAAGAGAAAAGTACCTTTTAGTGTCATGTACTATGTACTTAAATGGACCAAAAAGTCCAGTCAGTAAAAAATAATGTTTGATCGATTGAATGGATGTACAAAATTGAGCCCTGTTTCCTCAAAATAAGCCCTTAGATGAAAAAATAATTTTCTATCAGACATTGGTGAATTCCAAATGAGACAATGGATTATGCGTACAGGCAGCTGTTGAGTCTCTTAGGGATAAAACTAGCAATAAAGGAGGTGTTGGTTTTAGAAAAAAAGAACAAATTGAGACACGGGTCTCTAATTGAAGTCTATATGGTGTTTAAAAGGAATAGTTCAACAGTTTTGTCGGGATACAATATGCATAACAACGGATGCTTTCCCTTTTTTTTGTTAATACAAGCTGCTCAGCTGCTACTACACTGCTAATGGTATTTTTTGGGTTCCCCTTGTAAAAATTTAGTAAAATACACAACCCGGCGACTCCCAAACGCTGTGGTGGACGAGTCGTGACCTGCACATTCACCGCGATATGAGATAATAACGGTGAATGTAAAGCCTGTCTTCACACTTGGACACATCTTTATTTGAACCAGAACACAGAGAAGAAGTACAGCACCACTGTGTCCCTTCGCCTGGTGGCTTATGAAATGCTTCACATTTCGTAATGTTGAAGTTGTTATCTCATATCGTGGTGAATGAGCAGGTCGCAACTCGTCCACTGCTGAGTTTGATGAGAAAAAAAGATTAAAGCATCTATTTCTATGGCTTTGGGAATTAAAAAAGCCTGACTTGCTACTGAATGACGCTTCTCGTCTCGTCAAGGCCGCGTTGTCCTACCTCGCTTTGGGGAGATTTCGCCAAGGCGTGAGCGAGTTCCAGCAGGAGTACCAAGACCCGGCCAACGACCACTCCTCGCCGTACCCGGCGGCGCCGTACGCCAGCGGACCCCCAGGCTACCAGCAGTCGCCTTTCTCCCACAGCCAGGAGCAGCCCGGGGAATACCAGCCACCAGCTTACTGAAGGACAGGGGAGTGTTCTTTTTTTTGACGTGTGCCAGTGGTTCATTTACAACCCAGAACTGTTCCCTGCACTCCAAATTTTCTTTCCTGCAGAAAAGTGTTTGAGAGGGGGGAGGGGGTTGTGCTGAGATGTTTTTAGTGTGTTTTCATTGTTGTGAGATGGAGACTGTGCTGTTTTTACGTTTGTACCAAAAAAAAAAAAGTTACATAAGAGCAGAGGGCAGTTCTTTTCAATGCACTAAGCAAAAAAAAAATGGTCCAGATAACTTTGCTGCTGGGAAATCCGCTTTGAATTGCTAAATTGAGTTTTCTTTCACTGAATGTTATATATATATATATATATATATATATATATATATATATATATATATATATATATAACTGCAGTTTCTACATAGAGTTTCACAGATATGATTGTTCTTGTTATTTGGCGATGCAACAAACCCATATTTCTTTGATCAGTGGGTGCTTTAAAAATGATTCCTCCTTAACTACTGTAATGCCTTTTTAGTTTTTGTTTCGTTTTTTTTTATTATAATCAACCACTGAAAATTGATTTTGTGCACTGAAGAACACAAGGTTAATTGCCAATATCTGATTTAATCTTTAATTTTTAATGTTTTAAATCCTCTTTTGCTACCATTTAGTTTGGTATTTAAGAGTGCGTTTCTTTTTTAAGGTAGCCAAACCATACATTCATATCCGCTACCTCTAAAGAAGCGTCTCTCGAGTTTAGTTCACGTCCTCAAATGTTACAGCCACAAGAATTCAATGATTTTGTGGTAAATTGACATATTTATTCTGACGTCTCTCAGCTGTGGTACATGACAATCGCATCATGATGTTTGCTTCTTTCCTCCTGCTTCTCCTTGTTTTTCTGCGGCTGTTTGACCTTTTTTTCACACGCGTTGCGGTCTTGCTGTTTTACTCGGTGGCTTCACAGAAAATTCGCAAGTTAAGTAATGAGTCAAGTGCCTTTTTTATATAGTATTCTGTATCACAGGATTTGCCAAATAAAAGCTGTCAGAGTTTCAAAACCTCTGGGTGAGTCCATGATTTGTATCCTCTCTTGAAGCAGGAACAGGACTGTGTGGCAGTCTACTCCCTTGGCAAATATTTGAGAAGTGATTGTTTGACGAATGTGGGGGAATAGTGATGTCAGCACAGCGTTGATTTCAAGACAATGCTGACCTTTATTATACTCACACTTTACACCAGTGAAACAAAAGAAAGATAAAGGTATATTATCATATTATTATAATCAAAGTATACATTGCATCTCAGAGTTTATACAGTGCAGAATAATCGATAATAATAATAGAACCTTTTAGTGTCATGTACTTGGTTTTAAATGGACCAAAAAGTTTTATGATTTATTTAGTGCAATGAGATGAAAACACACTCTGATATGCAAAAGTGGTTTTCATGATAAAGTCAAAAAAAACTTTTTAAAATACGCTTTTAAGAAGCATCTCTTAAAATGCACATCTTGTGTTCATGTTGCCTTTTTTGTCATTTAAAAGTCTTTTGGATCATTGTCACTATTTACTGAATAAAAGACTTGATTGAGATAAAAAAAAACACGCTGCAAAAATGTATTATTTACTTTATATTATTTATTTTTTGTAACAAAGTACTGAGATTCTTTACTAGAAATATTACTGTTAAAGTATTCAATAATAAGTAAAAGTCAGTCAGTCAGTCATTTTCTATACCTGCTTATTCCTCATTAGGGTCGCAGGGGTCTGCTGGAGCCCATCCCAGCGCGTTACGGCGAGAGGCAGGGATACACCCCAGATGGTCGCCAGCCAATCGTGGGGCACACACACCATTCACTCACACACTCACACCTACGGGCAATTTAGAGTTGCCAATTAACCTGAGCATGTTTTTGGACTGTGGGAGGAAGCCGGAGTACCCGGTGAAAACCCACGCAGACACGGGGAGAACATGTAAACTCCACACAGAAAGGTCCCAGACCCAGGCCCAAGGAGGTCTTGAACCTGCGACCTTCTTGCTGTGAGGCAACAGCACTACCCACTGCTCCACCGTGCCGCCCATAAGTAAAAGTACTTTTTAAAATATAAAACCCTGTGTTATTTTATTATAATATATTATTTGTCTTTATCACTAACAAACGAAAAGGACCGCTTTATTTTTGAGATATATTGGGGACATTATTAGTACTTTATAATATGTAGCACCTTTCAGCAAAACAGTAATTTAATAGAATACTAGACCATATATTAGACTATATTAATTTCATGTAAAATATTAAAATAGTTATCATTCCAGCATCGGATGGAAGTGAAGAAAGTACATCAAAACTGTTCTTTAGTACAGTATTTTGAGTAAATTTACTTTTTGATCACAGATTAAAAAGAAGGCGTGCCTAAATTAGGGTTAGTTGTCACATTTCCGACCGCACCTGAAGGCAGCGTTAGACAACCCCCGCCCCCTTCGTTGCGTCGTCTGTGCGCGATCTGACGTCATCGGCACATAGAGGAAGTAATGACTGTCCGTCTGCTAAACGGGGAACGGCGGAAAAGGGAGTCGAAGGAGGAAGCGACACAACGATGACATCTGGTCCACGGCCCTTCGGCGGACTGTGAGCCGAATATCAGACGCCTGCGGTGAGTGCGGGGACAGCGCGGGAGCTTGCGGGGTGGGGAGACGCGTCGGGCGGCTAGCGCGTTAGCTTCTCGAACGCGCATTTGTGATGGCATCTGTTAACCTCTGCGCTGCTGGCAGGTTCCGGGGACGCACGCAAACACACGCTCACGCACATATGCGGAGAGGACGCGTGACCTAAAAAACGACCGGAATTCGAAACGTAAAGAGTGCAAATATAAAGTTTTCCGGCAGTGTGAGCTGGGCCGGTGTCGCGGTGTAACGTGTGACCGTGCTAATTGGAGACTTGGAGCAGAACGCGTCCGTGGTTGCTCGTAGTGACGACAGAAAACACGGAAGAGAACACGCAGAAGTCTGTCTAAACGCCTGTTAACATGTCATGGCTAACATGTCATGTGCTTAATGAGTTAAGTGGGTGAATATGGGAAGATCCTGTAAGTAGAAGTATAAATACCAGTATTAAAAAATACTTTATTACAAGTAAAAAAGTATGTTTTGCATAAAGATGGTTTGTGACTGATATATTGCATTGATATAATACATTTCACTGTTCCAATTTTGTATTATGATTCTTATAATTATATTTATAGTAGCTGGTAAAGGTGGAACTACAAGTTAAACTGAGGTGTCTTGAGATGATATTTTAAATAGGCACATATTTAGAATTATTTTTTTAATAGTTTCTTTAATCTTTATTGTTTTAAAGTTTATCTATCTTTAAATTGAACATTTTTTTTTACCTCTTTGGGCCTCAGGCTGTTATTTGAAACCAGGAAATGAACATTTAAAGGGGAAATGTGTTTTTTCCTAATATGTTTTTATGAGGCTTATCTGTTGGCTAGAAAAACGATTTTACATTGAATGTTGCCATATGCCATTGTTTTGTAAACTGCTACAAGTTTCAATAAAGTCTCTTCATAAAAAAAATGTAACTGCAAATAAACAAATAAGCTTTTGCTTCCCAAATTAAGAAATGTTTCCTTCCTTCTTAGAAAAATATACCCTCTGTAATTGGTGAACATGGATGATAAACACAGACAAGTATTGATTCAAGGAGGCGCTGTTCTTTTCAACAGCTGAAAGTCCCCAGTTAACAGGGTCACTCGTTGAACCGTAACACCTGTCTAAGAGGGCTTCAATGTAAAAGCCCACAACAACTTCACAAAGGTCTGATTCATGAATAAGATTATTAATAACATGCATTCATGTATCATTGAGTCTCAACGGACAAAGCTCTGCACACATCTGTTTGGGGGGTTTTCCTGACATGCAGAAGTTCGTGAACCTGTGCCTTGCAGCAGTGAGTGAACTATTTATTGGCCTCACACAATTTCTGTTCCCTTCAAAGAGCAACTAACCCCAGGTGTCATCCTTTATGGAGCCTCAGAGAAGCTCACGGTTCCACACCGTCGCGTCTAATAAGATTTGTCTGGAGTTTAGAATTAACTTTATTAACTCACTGGTTTTCCACCATGGACAACATACAACAGGACATGACTGTAAGCACCATGCAACAGAATAGAAAATAACAAAAGAATTAAGGTCTTATAGTCACAGGATTAAGTAACAGCATTTATTGTCAGGGAGTCAGGACTTTACTGATTCATATTTCATGCAAATGGTTGCAGCAACTTTTCACCTTCCTGGAATAAAGCCACAGGCTGGGGGTTAAATCACTTATTAACTAATGTGTACATTTGGATTCCTATAGCTTCTCCGTTCACTGTGTAACTGCACTTCCGTTGTAATCAGGCTGATCTTTGACCTCGACTGATTGCTCCGTAGTTTAAGGTTTTTTGTTGTACCCAGAGGATTGATTTTAACTTCTACATGGCCTGTCGTGTAGGACGAGTTAATGCTTTATTGGTGTGGGCAACAAATGTTTTTCTAACCTCTGGTACCTGTCCATTCAAATGTTGGTATAATGAATGATGAACTGCGTCAGAATGCCAGTTCGGACTGGGCCGTAATCCTGCTAAGTGTGTTTAAAGTCCACGGACGTTGGGACAACGCTCCCACGACGACTCGTGTTTGCAAGCGAGCAGAAAATACAGTGTAAGGATCAGGGCAAAGTGTGGATATCTGGAGCGGGACGGCGAGTTAAAGCTCATGGCACGGGTTCAGCATCCTGCCAGGAGGAGAAGACGGGGTAAGAGCTTCGAATCTTGTTTCAGAGAAGGTGAAAAATTAAAAAAAAAGTTGCGTAAAAGAAGGAGAAAAAAAAACTAGTATCGTCCACTTTTTGGTGTGTTTTCAGAAAGCAAACGGTAGTTTTCTTTCCTCAGTGAGGCCCCGGTGTTGCTGCCATAGTACACTGCTGTTTGGCTCGGGGCCCTCTTATGAAAGAGTCTTTCAGCTCCTGCTCTCTCTTTTTTTTCAGAGAAATGGAGCCATGTTTAGGCTCCTGAGGGTTTTACAGGTCCCTGGAATTTGGTTGAGAACAGATTACACACTACTCCAAACAGCCGGCTGGTGTCCCTCTAAGCACAGAGAACGACAAACGCCTCGCGACACATTCGCTTTGCAGTGTTTCTTGTTTTGTGGAGTCCTTTTTAATTCAGGTTGAAGGACTGAACGTGTCCGTATGGGAAGTTTTTCTCTCTTTGAAAACGTGTTCTCGTGAGTTGTGAGATTCTGCCGGCAGCATTACATATTTCTGCATTATGAGCCTGTTAAGTGTGGTAGCTGTTCACCCCCCTCATTTACTGGACCAAAGGCAGAACATGTCAGCAAAACCACTTTTTTTTTCCACCAACTGATCGATTTTTGAGGTTTCAGGCCGTTTTGCTTCCTGTTAAACTGTAGCTTTAAAAAAAGTTTATAGTTTATTTTTCAAGGACATTGAAATATTTTATTTTTTTCCTACTTTTCTAGTTGAAGTTGTGATATTACTATATATATATATAAAGTTTTGAAAAACATAAATATAGTTCTACACCTCCTCTCTGAAGCTATAAAACAATGTTTTGCCTGTCTAATTAAAATTCATTGCTCATCGATTCTCATTAATAATAATTAAACTCCCCCTTGATTGGCTCAAAAGACATGAACGTTTTTTTTTTTTAATGAATTCGAAGATATAATAAAACGGCTAAAGTTGCCGGTTATTAGTCGTCTCCTTCCTTAATCGATTAATTGTTTCTGCGGTAAAATCGGCCACTAATAAACCACCTGACCTGTGTGTCACAGGCTGGTTGTGCATTTCTTGTATTACCTGTTTAAGGCCCCTTTATTGTCACCGAGCTCCTCCCCGCTTCCACGTTGACAAGGAACTTCCTGCTTCTTATCATGTAATACTTAAACAGGGTGTTGTGTGAACCCTTGTCTACGTTTTAAGATAATATTTCAACTATAAAAACTATAGAACCTGCCTGGCAACGGGACCAAACCTTTTATTTAGAGGCGGAGAGAATCTACTTATGGAAAGTAGGTGAGTAGGTTGTACTTGAGTTTTCAAATGTCGTTGCCAATATCATGTATCTATCACTCATAATCAGATATATTGTACTGTTCCAAGCTTTGTTTGAGAATTAGTGCAAATGCTATGTTCATATGGGCTGTTGACCAGGCTGGACTGGATTGGCTTGAAATAGAGGAAATAGTAGCTAACGGCAATCTTTTATTAAGTGAAATAATAGAGGGAGAAGCAGTTCGGCTTCTCTTAATGTTGGCAAGAGAGGTTTTTTTGTGAAAAAAATTGGCTGGGGATGAATGTTCTTCTGTTTAAAGTGTTGAAATCCTACATATCTGATTAGTAGGAGTTGAGATGCTGTATTGTGACATTTCCATCGCCACTGTCAAATTCTTCTGTGATCTGCTGACGACTTGAATGTTGTAATCGTGATGCATAGAACAGGTTTTAGGGTTCGACTTGGACCAAGCCCTTCATTCTAATTCTGGTATCCGCTGAAAGGAAGGCCGGTTATGACGCATCTTTTCTGCCAACTGATCCTTTATCTTCATATGTTCAGCCTGTTCTTTACACCATAACTGTACATGAACTGTTAACTGCTTAAAAAAACGAAATACCTGAAAGGTAAAACATGCCTGTATATGAGGAACAACATTAAAACTGTTGTATATATTAACTCTTACAGGAAAACTTGTGACACTTCAATTTCAGGTCGTCTGCAGATTATTTGTATATGACACCCATTTACAGTATTATAAGACCACAAAAACAAATTCTCAAAATTCTAGAGCCTTGAAGTGTGACTATAGTATCACCTTAACATCAAAATATTCGCCAATTTATCAGATCATTTTCAGCTCTAAGCTGTACTACCTTTAGCATTACATGGGACCTTTAATTATAGGCTATTATAATAAACGAGTAAAAAAAAAAAAAAAAAGGGCAGCAAATTGTCAAATTAAAACCAAAGCCGCCTTTTCTTGGACATGACTTCGTTTTCTTCCTCTCTAGGTCAATCCAGTCCCACGTCCTCCATGCCTGCTCCCACAGGCTACGACCGACTGGAGCAGAATGAGCCTATGAACAGCCTACGCATTTCCGTCGGAGGCCTCCCCATGTTGGCTTCCATGGCCAACACCACGGACTCCCGTTTCCGCCTGAAGAGGAGGCCCATCGTGGCGGTGGCCATCTCGCTGGCCTTCATCCTGCTGCTCTTCATGCACCTGAGCTCGGGCTTCCGGTCCCGCTCGTACGGCTCGCAGGCCTGGAGGCCGAGCCCCGTCGAGGCCCGGCAGCCCGAGCCCCGCTACAACGACACCTACCCCCTCAGCCCGCCGGAGCGCACGGAGCAGGGCACCCGCTACCGGATCGGGGTCATCGCCGACCTGGACACGAGCTCCCGCAGCGACAAGAAGCTGACGTGGTTCAGCTACATGCGGCGCGGGTACCTCCTGGTGTCCCAGAGCGGGGACAAGGTGGCGGTGGAGTGGGACGCGGACCGGGTGGTGCTGGAGAGCCACCTGGCGGAGAAGGGCCGGGGCATGGAGCTGTCCGAGCTGGCGGTGTTTAACGGGAAGCTGTACAGCGTCGACGACAGGACGGGCGTCGTCTACCACATCGACGGGGACAAGGCCGTGCCCTGGGCCATCCTGCCTGACGGGGACGGCAGCGTCGCCAAAGGTGGGTGGTCTGGATCTCCAGCACCGGATTGAGACAGTGCTCTCTAGGGCAGGGGCGAGCAATTCTGGTCGTGGAGGGCCTTTGTGGGTGCAGGTTTCTGTTCCAACCAAGCAGCAAAACTTCTGATTCTACTAATCAACCATTAGAGCTCCTGTTAAGGACCTTCATTAGTAAAATCAAATGTGTTGCTGCTTGTTTGGAACAAAAACCTGAACCTACACCGACCCTTCTGAACCAGGATCACCCACCCCTGCTCTAGGGAGTGGGACAAGCTTTTGTATTCACGTTTTTTGGTTTGATTTGGTTGGTAGGTGTTTAATTTATTAAACTTCATTACTTGTCTTGGACACACAGTTACACATGTAGTAAAACGTAAAAGTAGTGAAATCACAGACATGTGGAATAACTGTGTAGGTATTGGATTTAAAGTGCTTTCTTTAACAAAGAAGCATAGGCTCTATCAGCACTAGACTTGGGTCCCTATGTCTGAAAGTATGAGTATCATATATCGTGGCTCCAGTGCTTTATTCATATGTACCGGAACACATGAACTGAACCGTGACAGTCGAAGCAAACGGTTTCTACGGTCTCCACAAAGCAGTCTAGTCCTTTCTAAGAAAACAAATTGCGACTCTCCTGACAGGGTTCAAAGCCGAGTGGCTGGCGGTGAAGGACGAGCACCTGTACATCGGTGGACTCGGCAAGGAGTGGACCACCACCGAGGGCGAGTTCGTCAACAACAACCCGGAGTGGGTGAAGGTGGTGGGCTTCAGGGGGGACGTGGAACACAAGAACTGGGTCCCCAAGTACAAATCGATGAAGTCCGCTGCAGGAATTAAGCCTCCAGGTGAGCATGTGAGCCTGGATCCGCTCAGGCCTCGTTAAGACGACGGGGTCTTAGACAACAGCTCGTCTGCTGTTTCCGCAGATTTTTTTAATCATCACAGGCATGGTAAACCACACAGATAAAACAAGCACACAAGTGTGTGTATTTCAAAGTAGAGCAGGGTAATGTCATCAATCCAACCATCAAAGTCCTCATCCTCTGTTTCTGATTCCAACAGCAGCTAAATCTCCATCAAACATGCCAGCTTCACTTTCTTCACTGTCAGTCACTTTCCTTCTTGTGTGGCTCCTCAGAAATGATGCCGGCTTTTGCGAAACTCGAACAACAGTGTCAGCAGAAACGTCAGCCCAAGCGTCTCAAATCCATCCGCAAATTGTGGCATAACTCGCCCGACGCTGCCTTCCGCTCTTGGTGAAACTGTGCTTCTGCTTTTCATAATAATCCGCTTGAAGTTGCTGCGCTACCGTAGTCCTGGTCCAGATGGAAAAATATCCGCGGAAACTCAGTTGCGTCTTCTTGACCTGTCGGAGCTCGTTTTCCAGCTTCCTCCACCTGTGAACCATTGATTCATTAATATAAAAGTCTCTCGAGTTTTTCCATGTTCCTCCGCATAGCTGATTTCCTTTAGTTTACACCCTACGTCCATCTTACAGAACAACAACATATACAGGGCGCACCACACATTTTGTAGAAAATATAGGACTTTCATGTGCCTCTTATATTTGTGAAAATACGGTACTCTTCATTGGATTACTTTGGGTTTCTCTGCAGGTTATCTCATTCACGAGTCGGCGGCGTGGAGCGACAGCCTGCAGCGGTGGTTCTTCCTCCCCCGCCGCGCCAGCAAGGAGCGCTACGACGAGACGGCGGACGAGCGCCGCGGCACCAACCTCGTCCTCAGCTGCTCGCCGGATTTCGCCGACGTCACGGTGAGCCAGGTGGGCCCGCTCAACCCCACGCACGGCTTCTCCTCCTTCAAGTTTGTGCCCAACACCGACGACCAGATCATCCTGGCGCTCAAGTCGGAGGAGGACGCGGGGCACATCGCCACGTACATCATGGCGTTCACGCTCGACGGGCGCGTCCTTTTACCGGAAACCAAGATCGGGGACGTGAAATATGAAGGCCTGGAGTTCATTTAGAGGGCTCCCGCACTGTGGCTCCGTTTTGTTTACAATCCAGTCTGTTGAAGATACTTGACTTGCTGCTTCCGTCGTTGAGTTCACGAAAGACACAACTCCAACCCTCGAAGAATCCTCTCCAGTGCAAGAACTATGGTCAACTACTGAAGACTTGTACCCGTTTTGATCGTTGATAAAGTGCCAGTCTGAACAAACTATGTCCGCGTCCTTAGAGATGGATCGTCTCAAGTGCTGAAGAGTTGTTCCTGTTTCGGGTGTCGGGAAAGTGCCAGTCTGAACGAGCAATGTCGGCGTCTTTTCAGATGGATCATCTCCTTCTCTCAACAGTACTGAAGCCTTTTCTTATGATGAATGTACAAAAAGACTGATTTATGAAACCAATTGTCCTGCACATATGGTAACCTCTCAACACATCTCAACAAAGGATGTTGTTTTTAACCTTTGCTCCATATGCATCATTCTGTACAAATCAAATCTGTTGTTGTTTTTTCAGTGGGATAACTAAAATGTTGTTTTTATTCTCCATATAACTTTATTCGAAGGACATTTTGTTGAAAACGATTGTGTGTAATGTTTTGTAGGGGGCTGAGTAAAAACCTTGATCACTATTTGCTGAGTTTTTGTCATTTCTACAACAGTGGATATTTAGGTTTAAAAAAAAACTATTAAAAATTAATTAGGTCGCTCCATACACAAACAAACTCAACATTTCTGCAAATCGTTTTTTTTGAGTTATGGCTTCTTATAAAATGTTTCTCAATCAAACACAATGATTTAGGCACATTTGATTTCCCTCAACAATCAAGAATTCCACTTAATAATTCATGCATTGCATTAATACTCCTTTCAGGTGTATTACTCACAAAGTGAGGTTGCAGGAAAGCAATTTTCCTTCAATATTTAAATAAGTTTTAAAGCTTTTTACCTAATTAGCAAATTAACTTGGGTTTACACACTATGATGATGTAATTACCGACATTAATAAACCAACATGTCTCATCAAATACTATTAGCAATTCAAAAAGGTTTGTCTAAACAGAATCACTGTTCAGAATTCTTATCTTGTGTTAGTCATATACACGGTCAATGGCCTCAAGCAGAACAAACAAGAGTTGTGCAACACCCAGATTTTCTGTTACTGTGAAAAGAAACCTAATGGAAGCTGCAGGAATACAGAAGTTAAAACTGGCGTTTTAGGCAGACCAGCATAAAAAGGAGTGAGATCCGGGTTGCGTGATTCGTAAGGGAGAAGCACGGTTGAGGATTTCGTAGCCAGAGGAAGGTAATGTGGCTTCATTACGATGTAGAATGTGAATATTTAACCGAATTATTGCCTTTAAAGTTTGATGCTAAATATTGAAAGCAAAGTCTGGAATCTCAAAAGATTGCATTAATTAACTTTATATAGTCTACATAATAAAGTAAGTCCAGGACATTTATATTATATTTTTTATATATATTTTTTTCTTTTTCTTTTACTCAATATTGGCTATTTTACATCCTGTGGATCAGGGAAACCTTCCTCTTTCCTTCTGGGGCAGTGTTAAGTTACCACCATGCATTATCTTTGTGAGAAACCATTGATATTTGATCCTTTCATCCAGTGAAAAAATATATTATAATTATTATATATATATGTTTGTAGACGATGTCTTGCGTTGCATGAATACTTCAAATTCATTGTTTTTTATTCAAAAAGTACAAAAAAAACTCATATTTTGTATGTTTTGCTCAACATTTCTCACTTCAGTTTTTCTATATTTCGCTCTGATTGCAGCAGATTCACGTGTTTGAAAAAATGCTTATACATGGAAACCTCCACACGCTGTGGCTTCTGCTACTGGTCCTGGTTTCTGGAAGTGACGCTATGAGAATTGATCTGTCCAGTAAGTCATTCTGTTCTCCAGACCCATCACAAGGCCCGTCATATGCATCTGATGAGCCGTCAGAGGGGCCCAACCCCTAGGTTGGGAACCACTGGTCTAAACTAGCAGCTACAACAGTAACACTGATATAATAAAAAAAAAAACACTTTTACTGCATTACTGTATCTACATTTTGCTGATAATACTTTGTACTTTTATTTAAGTAGGAATTTCCGTGCATGATTTTTACTTCTAGTGATGTATCGGTACTTAAGATAAGGATCTAAATTAATTTGTCACCACTGCTATAATAATGAATGGAAAAAGAGATTTTTTTCTTGCTTTTACAAAATAGTTTATAATTTTTATTGAATGAGCTATGATGTGTCACTACCACAAAACACTGAATTCTATCCACAAGTAATATATTAAATATGCAGTTTTTGTCAGAGAACATCTTAAAAGATATTCTGTAATCTGGTTCTTGACAGATAACCTTTACACTATTAGTGGAATATCAGTGGTTTTGCAAAAAATGAGCTGACCGTGCTCATTCGCCACAGGATGCAGATAACCTGCGTATTTTTGATAACCTCTCTGTTTGCACACAGACTGGCGGGAAGGTGACGTGAGGCTGTCCGGCGCCCGGAGTGCTTCAGAGGGCCGCGTGGAGGTCTACCACAACGGGCAGTGGGGAACGGCGTGTGGCGACGGCTGGGACATGGCCGAGGCCCAGGTGGTGTGTCGTCAGCTCCGCTTCCCTGGAGCCAGATCCGTCAGCGTGGGGAGGGACTACGGACAAGGTGCCCTCTACTTCCAGTCATCCCCCACCAGAGGGCAGTGGAATTATTGGAATGAGTGTTTTTTTTTTTTTTTAACTGTTCATGCAAAGGATTAAAAATGACATTTCTTGCTTTTTCCCATGCAGACATTCTTAGAAAAGACATAGACAATAGGCATTGAAGTGCAAGGACCAGGCAACAGTAGATATATATATATGTGTATATATATATATATATATATATATGTATGTGCTGACATAGAAGTAGTGGCTTTGTGGCACAGTAATAAATAACAACAGTTAAAATCTGAGGTTAAAAATGTTGAGTGTCTATTAACATTGTTGTAGTGACATTCTGACACTAATAATAAATATTAAATAAAGAGCAATCAGTTAAGAACAATTATCCAAAAACAGTAAAAACACTAAAAAACAACAGTACATCAGGCATAGTATGCAGCAGATGTGTGTGTGTGTGTGTGTGTGGTGCAGGCACAAAAAGTATATCTTAATTAACTATATAATAAATCATAATGCTATAACACAATCTATGTTATATTGCATTTTACTGATAATGCTCATGTACTTCCATTTAAATTATGTTTTCAAATTAGGACAATTACTTGCTATTGAGTTTTTTTTTGATGATAGTATTTCTGAGTACTCAGTCCGCCACTGCATGTATAAATAAATAAATAACACACCTTTATATTTCATGTCATAGCATCTAGACTTCTTGGGCTGCATGATGTCACATGCAAAGGCACAGAGAACCATCTGAGTTCTTGTGAATTCAACGACTGGAGAGTGACAGACTGCAGCCACAAAGGGGGCGTTGGGGTTATTTGTAACTCGGGTAGGTTTTTAAACTCATGATCACATGACCACATCTGATCCAGTAGAAATAGAGATGTGTGTGATCACTACCCATTAACCTTCATGCACTTGTGATTGAAGTGAAACCAGGTCCTGACGTGACCAACCATGAGTCTGCACACTCTCTGGACCATACTTCCAGTCTGTCGGTCGACCTCGGGCGACTTTTCGACAGCGGAGAGGGCTGTGACTTCAAGATTGCAATCCAGAGTGACCCCGGAAACAAACAGGAGGATTTGATTGTTTGTGCGCACAAAACGATCCTGTTGCAATACCCACTCTTCACTGCCTCGCCGGGAATGACTAACATCACCGTCATCCTCGACCAATCTTGCCAACCACATTTCTCCTCCTTCATTAGGTACTTACAGGATTGTAGTCCCACCAGAACCACATTATACATTATTACCTTCGTGAGGAGGTATTTTTTCCGGTGCTGTTGGTTGTCTGTTGGTTTGTTTAACTATGACCAGGATTATGGAAAAACTACTGAGTCAATTATTGGGAAACTTGGTGGTAGGGTGAAGAATTAGCCCATTGTGTTGTGGGAAAGATCCAATTTACAAAATGGTCACACTGATTATTTTGGTGTTATAATGGCTATTATTGATTCCTGTTGTCACTGGAATATTAATCGTTGAATAAGCACTTGGGAGAACTCAGCTTGGCACAATCCTAATAGTTTTGGAAATGGTGCACATTTGAATGTCAAATAGAAGAAGGTCTGCGCTCTGCATGCACTTCTATTTGACATTCCATTTGTTTCTGATTGTTGAGTGAGGATGGATGTGCAGTTTTTGCCAGCAAACATCTTAAAAGATAATCCGTAATCTGGTTCTTGACAGATACCTCTACACCCGCAAGATAGACGTGACCTTCTCCTCTGCGAAGTGCCTCCACTCGATGGCCTCAAAGTTTGGGGTGAAGCAGCTGATGGAGGACGCAGGCCATCTGTTCACCGAAATCCTCCCAGAGGACGGCTTGTTTCACACCCAGACATCCCTTTACAATTACGCAGTGGAAACAGGGGACTTGGTCCTCCAGGAGAACTGTATGCAGTATCTGGCCTGGAACTACCAGAATCTGACCATGTCCCCTGCTTGGCCGCTCCTCTCCGTGCAGGTCTTAGGAACCCTTCTGGCCCGCTCAGACCTGGTGGTGCCAAACGAGTACGTTCTGCTTCAGACCGTGGAGAGCTGGATCCTGGAGAAGGGCGACTCCATCAGTTTGGAAAGCCAGGCCGACCTGTTGAGCCGCGTCCGTTTCCCGATGATCCCGGCCGAGATGGTGTACGGGCTGGAGGTCAACTCGTCTCTCTACAGCGCCCATAAGGACATGTATCGCAATAACATGCTGAAAGCGTTTCAGTTCAATGTTCTGCTCTTGAGCAATCTTCAGGCCAACCAGAACTTCAACAAGGACGTCGACGACTACCAGCCCAGGATCTACACCTCTGAGCCGTGGAGCACCGTGGTCCCCCCGTCCACGATGGCAGAACCGGTCCGTGTCTCTTCGTCTCACTACTACCAGAGGCAGAGGGGCTTTCCCAACTACTACCCTTCAAGTCAAAACACGATGTTCAACACACCCGTTCACAGCAGCATGATCTTCAGGGACAAGACGATTCGGTGGGAGGCGAAGGTCTTCACGAACCAGCAGGAGTGTTCCAACCAAGGTCTGAGGTGCCAGTCGCTCCCTGCGGCCAGGCTGCTTACGTCCGGCCACGTTTCCCAGAGAAACGTCGTCTTTCATAACCGGCTGCTGCTAATGTGCCAGGACAAGTACGTCTGCCAGGTTCAGGACTTCAAGGTCAACATGGCTTATACCCGCGCCAACGGCACCCAGGCTCTGGCCTATCCCTGTCCTGGTGACAAGTTCAGCTACCGCTTTGTCGTGAGACCCGTGTATGTCTGATCCAGCAGAAAAATGAATACTTCTCACACCATATCAATTTAACAGCTACTTTCTCAATAGATGGCAATCAATTACTTACAATATAATCTATCCCTCTATTGATTAGCTGCAAATATATCATCTTACTATTCTTTAATTTGTGCCAAGTATCCTTACCTTCCATCATTAATAAAGAGAAATCAAGTTGTGTGTGTGTGTGTCATCACTTTTTCTATAAAGACTCCATTTATCCCGTACAAGGATAATGCAAACTATCAATCCAGAGTTTATCCAGATATGAGACACACTAAATGAAAAGAAATGGGCCCCAGACTTCGTCATCAGACTGATTTATCGTGTCACTTTCCTGGAATGTGTGTGCAGAACCTTTCATTTCTAGAAGGGCCACATTAACACTGTAATATATGAGTGTTCTCACTCAAGATGTTTCAGCCCAGTCCAAAAATTCTAACTGCACTGACCCCAGCTTGAACCGTGTCGCTTCAAATAACAACTACCATCATGATCTCATGCCATTTTTGCCACGGTCCAGCACACTGGAGAAAAAGGATTTATATCACTACGATTTGTTAAAGGGAAGTAGCCTAATTACATGGGAAGAAAAAAAACAAAATACCTTACAGTTGTTGAAGCTGAAGCCAACTCCACTTAAAGGAATCAGAGATTTACACAGAAAGACCAGCACCTTCATCATGTTTGTTGAATATAAATATGTTTAATATAAGAATACAGCCTGCAGACATTTTAGCTTAGCACAAACGATGGAAACAGCCAAAGAATCCCATCTAAAAACAGTCATACAGTAAAACACTGAATATGATTTCTATTATGTCGTAATTGAAAATTACTCAGTCCCATAACCCCAGGAGAATAAAAACACACAAAAAAAACGCAAACATGTCAGCTTATTCAACACTGTCAGACTAGACGAGAACCTTGAATGTGAAAAAAGCGGAGATGTGTTTACAGGTGTTTGGTTTTAAAGAGGATTGCAGCGATAACCTCTCGGTGAGTCATGCAAACTTCCCAACTCTATTGTTTTTTTTTGGTTTCAGCACACACGCACGCACCAGACTTACTTTTAAATCTTTCGTCACATCTTTTTCCCAAAAAACGCCAGTCACAGTTTGGCATCACGCGAACCTACGTGCCCGGGCAGGTGTTCCTGGGTTCAGAAACATCTGTCTGCACCCAACTGTGACATCGCCTCGTAAAAGATGACTAGTTGTCAGGATTGCGTGATCAGTGTTTACATTAGCAGATTAGTCCTCCATATTCACTGCTCACTTATGTATAGACTCATAGTAGACATGGTATTTAATCCTGTAATTTGTGTTTGAGTCATTGTGAGCTGTTTTCAGTATTGCAGTATATTCATTGTTGTGTCATTTTACACACCTAAAATATTTTTCCCTCACGTGTTATAACAGGGGTTAATTGGTTTATTGCAGAATTCAGAAATTGTAATGAGTGGCAATTATGAACAATGGTGTCAGTATGCCAAATTTCTCCTTATGATACATAGCGGTGGACAAAGTACTCACATCCTTCATTTGAGTAAAAGTAGAGATACTATCATAAAACAATTATTTATTCACAAATAAACTCATGAATATAAAATTTGACTTAGGTAAAAATGCAGAAGTATTATCAGCAAAATGTATGTAAAGTATCAAAAATAAAACTACCTTATATTATGCAGTCTGTGTTATGTTAATATCATAGTGTATTATACTACTTGTTTTAATCACTGAATACATTAGAGCATTTTAATGTTTCAGTTTGTCACCATTGAGCCAATTTTAGACGTTGGGTAGATATTCGTACTAAATTATACATCACACATAACAAATTTACAAAGAGTGTGGAACATGTGTAAAATATATTCTGGAATAAAATGAAAGATGTAGAGGAGTGTAAGTGGAGCTGAAAGTATTATACACAAGTAAAGCAAAACTACCTCAAAATTACACTTAAAACGCATACCTGAGTACACCTACTTGCTTTCACCGCTGGATGTATCACTAAACGCTGCTTTATCTACAAATGATGGTTATACGTTATTTGGCGTTCGCCCTGGTCATGGTCTGGGAAATGTGTTTCAACACAATTTAGATGTTAGATTGTGGACAGATATGTCGTGGAACGGATAAAAGTGAAAGTTCCCCTTGGCTGCTGTTACTCATGCTTTTTGAAGACAGTTCTTGTAAACACGAGCTGTGCGGACAATGACTCTTTGTCTCGCCGTGACTCAAAGTTGCGCCCTGGATGTGCAAAACATTTCGCCCACGAGTAAAGTACTGGGATGTTGTTTTTTTTTTTGTTTTTTTCTCCCCCTAATTTCAAGCATATGCTTTTCCTCGCCCTCGCTATCTGCTCGCACCGATTCACTGTCCCACGCGCCGTCGCAAATACAAAGCGCATCAGTGTGACCGAGGAATGGAAAATCACAGGAATTACCCGTGGGTCGTGGCTGGGTCACATCAAAACAAAGCTGGTATAGGGAGAGGAGGGGGGGGCGTGCAGGATGGACGGAGCGTGGAAAAGCTTCGCGGTGGGCAACAGAGTCAGAGGATGTGGGTCACTGCCACAGCACCCACCAGTTCCCACAATGAGACCCTCTTTTTTCCTTTCATGCTGGACATGAGTATTCCTGGCCGTGCGAGTCTGTAATTTGAGGGGATGGAGGTTCAGGCCGTTCCTAAGCCCCTTTTTTGGCGTTTGTAGTGGGTAATGTACACAGGGGGGATGCTTACGTTGCACTTCTTTGACAAATCCGCCCTCTTTCAACAAATTTAAACCAAATGTTGATACAATAATCCAGATTCTTAACTGGAGAGTCTCTTAAAGGGGAGAGCTGCTGTGTGGGAACCAGCTCAGAAAGGCCACGCTGTGAGGCCGGTGACACGGCCAGGATCTGAGCGGAGCCCACCGCCACATCAGTCAGCATCTCGGTGCAAAGAGGAAGCCGCCTGTTTGGTCAGGGAGAGGGAGGCTTTGCCCAGAAAAAAAGGCGTCGACTCGTCCTTCTGATGCCAAAGTCTGGAAAGACACAAACGATCGCTTCTCCTCGTTTGGTGTTGGATGTGTCACTTCCTTTCCGCGTGTCTCAATTTCTGACCCGTACACCCGACATGTCGTACGCTGCCGTCCCTGTTGCGTGTTCAGTGTCTGGTATCTTCCACTTTTCTTTACGAGTCATACTTTCTTTCAAAAGTTGTACAACCTGGGTAATTTTCCACATGTAATAGTCCTATACTCTGACATCATTAGAATATTATCACTGGTGGAAGCACTCCAATATTGTTTTTTTTTTGGTGAATCATTGGAATATACAAACATTTATTATAATGGAATCATGTGAGAAGTATATAGAGGGAAAAGTCGTTATTTGGTGGAGCTGTTAAAAACTCATAGACGTTTGAGATCTCAAAATAATTAGCAATGAGTGTATTTTAAGTTTGTTGAGTCAAATCAGCTTCTGAAAACTAACTAAAGCTGCAAGATAAATCTAGTGAATTAAAAAGTACAGAATTTCCGTCTGAAGTGTAATGGAGTGAAAGTATAATGTGTAAATACTCATATTTACAGTACAGTACTTGAGTAAGCGTATTTTTTACTTTCCATCACTGCTTAGCTGATTCTTTTTCCCTGAGGCTGCAGAAGAAGAGAAAGACAAAGGATTTTCCCTTTTAAACACACGGGGGACGTTAGTCATTATATGACATTAGGACGCTTGTCCCATTTTCCTCTCTGCTCTTTCTCTGTTTTTACACAGACATCAAGTAACAGAGACCTGTGGAAAAGCAACCGGGCAAAAAAATGCTAAACTATGGAAAAGAGTGGAAATATTTGCCAGAGTGGCCAGAAGACAAACAGTTGGTGGCCAAATATGATGTCAGCGAGCGGAGCAGCCGCACAGCCCCGCGCTCCCGCTCTGTGTTATTCATCTTCGGCTCTAATCATCACACGCAGCATGCCCTCACTGTGATCTCTCCATTTTAAGCCAGAATCAACACGGGAGGCCACAAACCCCAAACTCTTGAGCTCCTCCATTTCCTGTGCTCCCGCTGCCGCATCGGGTGAACTTTCCAGCTCAGAGAGCCATCCACTTTTATACATGAGTAAGGGGTGAGAAACAACTGAAGCATGACTAGTGTAAAGTTTCTTTTACTCAAGGGCCAGATTGAATCTATTAAATTTCGGGGGGGGGGGGACGGGTGATGTCATTTCTCTCCACGCTGGACACGCCTCCTCCTCTATTCTTCCTCTGTATTTTCATCTATTACGAACCGTGTTTTCCTAGTGCCTAAAATAAACTAAGATTGCGTGGATAAACACTGAATTTAAGGCCATGGATAACAGTGGAAAGGTGATCTCACACATTGTGAATTATGAGCAGTGGTTCAAAATAACAAATACATTTAATCAAGTGCTGTACTTAGGTGTGGTACTGATAGTTTCACACGTTTACATTCACACACAGACTGAAGGGCAAAAGCATGAAGATCAAATAAAGGTCAAGTTCTGTGGATTTTCAGTGTTTCAAAAAAAAGAGGGAAATCTGCTTGTTTTTTAACTTGACCTCCTGACCCCCTGACCTCTCCTCTAAGGTCCAGGTAAGACTCAAATTTCCCTGAAGGGAATTTCAAGTGTTACGGTGCACAAGTACTTGAGTATAATTTGTAGGTACTTGCATTTTACCTGAGTATTTTCATTTGAATTTACAATACTTTATATTTTACTACTCAACATTTTAGAGGGGAATATTGGACTTACTATTGATAAAAAATTTTAAAAAATTTTGTTTGTTGCATCACCAAATAACAATGAACAATTCTTTCTGAGAAACTCTATGGCTAAACTGCAGTTGTTGAAATATATATATTTTTATGCTATGTATCCACAGAATTTAAATTGGCTCCAGATTGACATATAATATAATATAATATGATATAATATAATATAATATAATATAATATAATATAATATAATATAATATAATATAATATAATATAATATAATATAATATAATATAATATAATATAATAATACAACAAATTCTGAATTTAGTAAATACACAAAAGTTAGGTCTCAAGTAAAGGATCTGAGTACTTACTGCTTATTTTGAATTTATGTACATGTTATATATCAAAGCTAACTAGGAAAATATGTATTAAAAATATTATGAAACCTAATAGAATGTAAATTAAATTAGAGTTATTACACCTTAAATAACATAATTCTATAAGACAAGTTAAGAGGCACAATGCCTATCACAACAAAGCTCTGTCATTTCAAATGGACGTCACGTTTTGTGGAATTTTAGTCTTTCGAAAAAAAAAAGGGGAATCTGAAAGACCTGCTGAACCCCTGACCTCTTCTTTAACGTCATGGTTAAGGTGAAACTCTATTATCTTTTGGAAATTTTGTTGTTAAGATAATTAATAAGAAGTACAGCTGAGGTCAACGCTGGTAAAACAGGAAGACATGTCATGTGTTTCATCATCCACTTTCGAGAAAGTGTGACGGATAGTGACAGAGTTCCATGGACTAGAAGGAAATTCCATTCGATGCTACTTATTACTTCCGCTCTAGTACATTTCTGAGAGAAATGTTGTACTTTTTACTACATTTATCTGACCACTTTATACTTTAGTATTCCATTATCTATATTATATTCAATTATTCACGTTTCCTGCATTTAGTGTGAAAAGTGCCAAATATTATGATGCAGTAAATTTACAATGAATCAAAACAAAATATCTCAAATTGTCTCCACACTGATAAACTAGAAATGCTAAAACACTCTCATGTGTATTTAGTGATTAAATACAAGTAGTACAACATGCTATAATAACGTAATACAATCTGTATAAAGGGTACTCTTATTACATTCAATACATTACATTGATAATTGATTGAAATCTGCATTTATAATATATATTTATTTTGTTGCACTACTTTTCTTGCACTACTAGATTTTACTGTTCACACTTTGTAGTACTTTTTCCTATTTTATATATATCACAATCATAAAGGTTTTCTACTTCTTTTATAAAAGTATTGATTTTATTTATTTATCTTTTATTTGCATATTTTGTTTAATGTTGTATTGTTTCTGAATCTATGTTGTCCCTTGTGTACTGTTTTTTGTGAAACCCCCTTACCTCAATTTGGTGCATGCTGGCTCTTTGGCAGCAACCTCAATTGAATAAATTATGATAATTATTATTTATAAATATTTTTTGTTATTATAATAAATAGAAAAATATGTATTGCATTATATTATATTATATTATATTATATTATATTATATTATATTATATTATATTATATTATATTATATTATATTATATTATATTATATTATATTATACTATATTATATTATATTATATTATATATTTTTTAATTTTAGTTAAGCAACATTTTTATTGCAGGGCTTTGACTTGTCATTGAGTATTTTTTTACAACAATATTTCTATTATTACTCAAGTAAAAGATCTTATTACTAACGAGGGGGCGGGGCCTGGAAACAGCTGAGGGGAGGGGTCTGATAACGGCAGTGGGAGGGGCCTGTGCACAGCAGGGGGAGGGGCCAGCTGCCAGCTGTAATAAAATGCTCCTGCACGGTTACAGGAAAGCAGATTTGGAGGCGGTCCTGAACAGGAATGAACTCCCTCTCATACCTTGTGCATCTCATACTCTGACAAGTGGTCCTGTCTGAAGCGGCTGCGGGTGGAACTTCTTGCTTTTTTTTTTTCTTTTTTCCTTTTTGTGCGTGGATTTCATTCCACAACTTCCTCGATACTTTCTCCAAATCCAGTGTTTTTTTTTTGTTTCACTCACTCCGTGAAGCTTTCGAAGATGGTGAGCAGCGGCTTTGTCACCCTGGCCATCCTGTTTCTGTGGCGGGTGGAGGACGTAGCAGAAGCCTGCAGCTGCTCCCCGGCGCATCCTCAGCAGGCCTTCTGCAGCTCGGACGTCGGTGAGTTCCACGTTAACCATCACGCATTTTGACTAATACAAGTGCGAGAAGAAGAAGAGACTTTGCAAAGCTGCTCTGATGTTTACAATTACAGGAGGCGGAGGAGGATGGACTGGAATTTTCTGTCTGTCTGTCTTTTTTTCCACTTCCCTCCTCCTCCTCCTCTCTCTGTTTCTTTAATCTTCTGATGTGATTCTCGGTTCTTGGTGGTAACATCGGTGTACATTATGTACTTTGTGGTAAATCTTGACTTTCTGATCCGCAGTGCAGTATATTACAGGCAACACTTTAACTTGTGCCACATCAATTGCCTGCTACTGAGAGTGGTGAAGCATTCAGGTCTTTTACTTAAAAAAAACTACCAACAATAACAAGTAAAAGTCCTGAATTAAAGCTTTTAAAGTAGTTTTTTTAAGTAATATCAGAAAAAACGACTTAAAGTACCAAATGTAAAAATACTTATTATGCAGATTGTATTATATTATACTACTTGTCATAATCACGCATTTTATACATGAGAAAACCTTTTAATGATTTACTTCATCGGTGTAAAACCACTTTTAGATTTGCCACCTTTCACACAAAGTGCATAATAACTGAAGAAGAGTGACACTTCGAGGGATTATAGATATTGGAATAAAAGTATTTGAAGTAAATTATTATAAACTTGATCTGAAAAAAGTCACTTAAGGTGTAGCAGAGTATAAAGTAGTATAACAATGGTAAAAGTCAATTATTTCAAGTATCCCAATGTTGTGCTTGTTGTACTTGGTTATTTTCTTTTGTAGGTACGATACAAATAATTTAATAAACTGTTTATAATATAGTTGTTGTATTCGCCAACATCTATAATAAATAGTGAATGGTATCATAGTAAAACTGCAACCTGAACACTTGGGATCTCAGTACATCTCCTACAAGCTTCTCTCTGTAGCCCTCTCTATGTTTTATATAACATTAATGAACCTCTTCTCATATTGATCGATTTGAATAGGGTAGTGGGTGTTCAGTTGTGACATCACAACATCGCAGAAGTCCCGGTGGCTGGATTTAAGGCTCAGTTACTGAATGCGGGCTATGTGTGTGTGTGTGTGTGTGTGTGTGTGTGTTTCTCTGTGAATTGAGAGTTTTGTAACAGATATTTTTCTGTACCACCTTAGACCTTCAGACCTAGACGTCAACATGTCCCTTTCTCCCATATGGGACCTGCAAAGACTGATAAATGGCATTTCAATCGCAATTGAAGGCCTGGCAGATAGTTGCCCTTCTATCTTACCTGTTACAAAACGCCGCTTGTTGCTGCCTTCAACACAGGCCGCGAGCTAACGAGAGTCCCAACAGTGACCGGCTTGTCTGACTATTTAAATTGGGTCTTTTTTTTTTTTTTTCTCGGTTGTGAGCTGGCCGAGTGTGTGGTATGTATACAGAAGCTGACTTGATTCAAAGGTTTCCCTTTACCATCGGATTCCAATGGCGCTGGAGGATGAAGAAACCGCACTATCCTGCTGCAGGGTTTACCGTAAAGGGAAAAATCACCTTTTTTCCTGGGCTGTTGCTTTAGGCTTTTCTTTGATCATTTTTTAAAGTCGGTGCTTCAAATGCAGCCAGGTAGCTACTGAAAGGAAGGAAGGAAAAAGAAACCCACTAGGTGATATTTCTTACCATGCATTCAAAGTTATCAGGATAAACTACAATCATCTCATGATTCTCGCATATCCAATCCAAGGCAGTTCGATTCAACTTGGTGCAATTTTTCCATCTTTCAGATTAGGAACTGGTACCAAAGAAAATTCCCATTTCTCTGTACCCATCCCAGCTACTTCTTCTTCCCGTTAGGTCAGATCCTAACGTGACCCTGACCCCCGTTATCCCGGCTTCAGCACCATGGATAGACCTCCCTACCAACATCTGGTCCCGAAAAAGTTCTTGACTCCACATCGTCAGGAATCTGGTCCCAATATAAAAGTGCAACTCAAGTAGTTCGATATTTGCGAGCTTGCACGACTGGCTGCTGAGTGGACAATTAATGAGTGTTTGACTTCATGCAGAAACGCTTAGCTGCCGCACCTTTTTATTCTTCAGGCTTCCTTCTCCAACTTGAAGCGCAGATGATTAACATTATGTGTTGTATTAGTCGGATGAGACCGTTGTTTCCATGCTGTGAATGCACAGTAAGACATTTCCCCCAGGAACCCTCATTTAGTGTGAAACGGTTTACAGAAGTGAAAGTATTACTTAAGTTGCACAGCCGTAGAGTCAGAGTGTCTGGTGTGTATGGAAAATTACTCAAGACGAAGAAGAAAAGGGCTTGTAAATTTAGTTGGTCTCAAGTAAAAAAAAAAGAACCAAGGAGAACCGTCAAAAGTGTGACGTTTTGGGGAGATCACCGAGCCCCTTTTTGAAGTTGACCCAGTCCACTTTATATTCTTCCTGAGAAGTCAGGATCCCGTAAGGCCTGGAAGCCGATTCTGTGGATTATAGTCTAAACCGGTCGTTGTCCGCCTCCGCTCTACTCCACACCTCCAGCCCTGTTGCCTTCATCCTAGTAAACAAATCCAAACCACCTAGGTCAGCTTTTTTAGTTGTAAACACCTTCTTCCATTTATCCTGTTAAAACAGAGCGAGAGGGAGCAGGAGAGAGAAAAAAGAGAAAATCTTTCCTCATAAATTGAAATCCATCCCCTGGGTGTTTGGCTGAGGCCGAGGAATGCCGGGCGGTCATATGCTGCGCTCGTTATGCATTCGCTGTTTATTTCACAATTCTGGGGGCGGCCGCGTTTGCTTCACGTCTCTCTTCGTGATCACAGAGGGCACCTATGCAGCTTTTTTTTTTTTTTGGTGGAGAAAGAGGTAGAGAAAGCCTGGCCCTAACGTCGACTTCCGGTATAAACACAGCGCTGCAAGCTGTGTAAACAGAGCTGACATTAAAACCAGATTTCCCTGTCTTTTTTTTTTTTCGTGCCACGGGTCGAATGTGTCAGCCAGGTTGAACGTGTGCGAGCTGCAGCCGCAGCTGCCGGGAAGCGATAACGCCTCCTCGCATCCATCCTGTGCAGCAAGTTTGCTTTTATGTGCTCTTCCAAAAGCTAAAACCCTGCCCAATTTTTTTGTGTGCGTGCAGAAACATTCACTTTCAATGCAAATCATAGAATCCCCTATGTATTCCTAAAAGATCAAGTTCCAGTCATGGAAATTAATTAAAAGCATTTATTTGAGCACAGTTTTAAGGTACTTGAGTATTTTCATTAGATGCTGTCACAGCTTTAGTTACATTTAGATCAAGATTTCAATACTCTGTATAAAATTAATATACTTTAGTATTCTATATTCTATATGCTATTAAGTTGTATAAAAGAACATTGCTATGCACCATCTATGCCCATAAGAATCTAATATTAGCTCCTCATTCCTAGGCTAAAACTGCTCTTTTGCATTTTGCTGATAATAAATTTGTACTTTTATTTTAAAATTAACAACTTTTACCTGTTTTTGAGTATTTTTGTTGCGACAGTATTACTACTTTGACTCAAGTACAGGATGGGAGTACTTCGACTGGTCAATTTAAGTGGTGCCAGAAAAGACACTAAAGAGAGCACGATTGTTCAGAGAAAACAAAGGGGCGCCGGTGAAGTAGTTCATGTATCGTGGAGGGGATCAACAGAGGAGCCGATTGAATTTGTAGTTTAGCTTTTTCTCATTGAAAGTCCGACCACTTTTGCGGCTTCTCGGAGAGGAAATGGACGCCCAGGCCCTACAATTACGTGACATGCATTTTGCTTTCTTCTCCTTTTTCCTCTTTGTTGTTTGAAGCACTCCCTTGACCACAACACTACATGCAAAATAACGTGTTTATTGTTTGAGTAAATGGAAAATTAGATGGCTCGCTTAACCCTCAGTTTTGTCAAGCTCGTGATTTTTTTTTTTTTTTTTACAAAGCTCGGTCATCCTGTTCCAGTAAACATCACCATGCCCTGTGTGAGAATTCATCATTCATCTGTGTAGAAAATTAGCTCATATTTCCAAATCACTCAATCTAATAGGACTTAAAGATTCCCTCAGACATGCGTTTAAACATCTAAAAATTACTTCAACTTCTTAAAAATTACATAAATTTGCAAATATTGTTTATTTCAAAAGTTTAACAATTTCCTTCCCTGTGCTGACCGGAGGCTTCAGGTTGTCATACTACGTTTTCACGAGCCCTATATTTGATCACGATTGGCTCCAAACTATGTGTGATGTCACTAATCGTGCTCTTAGGCCTGCCCCTTTAAAATTGGATTTTTTAATGAACTTGGAGAAACTTTCCATTTCCAGCAGATAAACGTGAAAACAGCCTCCAGGCCTCGAGCTGTGCGCGTGCATCGCTCCGCACAGTGAAGCTCAAACATCAGAACGAGAAGAAAAACACATTTTTGAGTGGAGGGGGGACTTTAAATAGCTGGAACCGCACTTTTAACAGATGGGGGAAAAAAAGGGCACATGTAACCTTAATGTGCAAGTTCTTGTCCTAAAATTGACTATTTGCAGCTTGCTGAATGCTATTTAAAGAGCTAACCGCTATCACTCACAGCTTTTCTTTTCTCACTCTTTGCATACGAAGCAGAAGTAGCCTCAGCAGGCATTTTGGAAAAAGCTCAAATCATATATTATTACTCCCATAAGCTACATCTTTCCTCTTTTTTTTTTGCATATTGTACATATTTTCACCTGCCCTACTTAATGCTAGCAGGAGGAGAAATGATCTGTGTGTGATTCTGCATACTCAGGCAAAGGGGATTACCACTAATCCACATTGTAGCCAGAGACTTTTCAGAGTTTCTGCACAACACAGCGAGCTTCAGTCTCTGAAGGAGTTTGTGATTAAACCAAGATGATTCAGGGGGTGATAAAGAGGATAATTAAGTTTATGATGACCAAATGGTGTCTGTTTAGCAGTGGTGGACAAAGTAGTTTGATCTTTTATTTGAGGAAAAAACAGGTTTGAGAAGAGCATTTTAACTTTTACCAAATTTTAGATACTTTGGGTCAAATACGTGGTGCAAATTTAAAAAAAAGAGCAACAATTTATTATTATTTAAATGTATAAAGTATATTCAGCTGCAAATAAAAATAGTGGCATAGTATAAAGTAGCATTAAATGGAAATACTCTTGTTCCTAATTACAGTACCTGAGTAAATGTACTTGATTACTTTCCACCACTGCGTATTGTGGCCTTGGCGGTGTGGACAGCTTGTATTTGAGTATCGCTGCTACTGCATGTCAGAGCAGTTCTGCAGCTTGCATGACTCAGTATCTTTCACATTTTCCTGGCCCTGAACTAAAATCCCACCTCTCTCTCTCTCTCTCGCTCTCCTTCTTCCTGCTCCTCTCGCTGCCAACGTGCATGTTTGTGACGGTAAAAGTGAAGGAGCTGTCTCCTTCGGGTAACACTACCCCTCCAATGTGACTTCTGTTCTCCCGCCTCTGCAGAACACATCTGTCCTGGCCGCTCCAATGACTCTCTCCGTCTGTGCACGCACTCATATACACATTCTCCATTCCCAGGTTCCTTTTTTGTCAAACGCTTTAGACCCTTAAAAGGAGATGTTCTCTAAGCCTCTATTGTCATTGAATTAGGGCACATGTGGCTCGCAGCTACATACCTTAAGTCGGATAAAAAAAGCGAGCGAAAAGGCTTGATCTTATTTGGTCGGGAAGCAGGCCAGTGATGGACCGGGGCCGTCAGTAGCTGCCACCTCAGGAAAACCAGGATCTGAACTGGGACTTCAGACGAACATCTGGTTACCATTAGCTCTTTTGCTAACCCCATTTTTAAATGCGATTTTTTTTTTTTCTTTTTTTGATAAAGTAGTCCCATGACTGTACAGTAATCAATAGGTATTTAGCTTGACCAGCACATGATCAATGCTGT
The DNA here is from genome assembly GCA_036785175.1 of Eupleurogrammus muticus. Lineage (NCBI taxonomy): Eukaryota > Metazoa > Chordata > Actinopteri > Scombriformes > Trichiuridae > Eupleurogrammus > Eupleurogrammus muticus. The sequence continues at coordinate 3,819,219 of JAYKQN010000011.1, forward strand.
TACTGTACTTCAAGCATCTGGGTTCACACGAAAGAGGAAATGTTTGTGCAACAATATTTTTCATGCAGTCATTTTTTTTTTTTTTGCCGAACACTCACTGCAGCTCAAAGGCTCATCCGTTTGGCCCCGATAATGTTTTTCCACTTGAACCGTTATATATCCCCCCCCCCCCCCCCCCCCCCCCCCCCCCCTGTCCCAACCTCTCTGAATCTGGAGGCTGGAACTTAAAGAGAAAGAGGAAAAGAAAAAAGGGGGTCGGGGGGAGAAGGCCGCATGGGAAAGAGAGGGGGGCTGATTTGCATGTCAGCACCTCCATCCAGACAGAGAGGCAGGCCGGCAGAGAGGCCTGGGGGCAAGTGGAGCCTTCTACTTCATGCTAGTTTTTTTTTTTTTTTTAAAGATTGCTGACTGGCTTCCTCCTGTGTCGGCCCAGGAGCCTGGGAGCAGGCAGCACACATTCCTCCCTCTGATTGCAGCTGATGAAACACTCATGTGACTCTGTCCTCCCAGCACCTGGCACATGCACACTCCTCAAACCCAAGCCACAGCAATGCATTGTGGCCAACCCCGGCATGCCAGACCTGGGCAGGGCTTAGATCAGATACAGGCGGGACTCGGATCCGGCTCAGTTTTAACATGACGACAGCGTTTGACTTTCAAATTAAAATAAAACAAACTTTAAACACATTAAGTGCTGACATGGGTTGCTATTTCTTTTACAGTTATCAGGGCGAAGGTGGTCGGGAACCAGGAGGTTGAAGTTGGCAACGACATCTACGGCAACCCCATCAAACAGATCAAGTACGACATCAAGCAGATCAAGGTACGTAGGATGCAGCTCCTGGTACAGACTTAATTCCCATGTGAATCTGACTTTTTTTTTTCTTATTCTCCCTTTGTCTTGTCAGATGTTCAAAGGTCCCAACCAGGAATTTGATGCCGTCTACACTGCGCCCAACTCTGCAGTGTGTGGAGTGACTCTGGAGACTAACAGCAAGAAGGAGTATCTCCTCACAGGTAAATCTGCAACCACGTCACACGCCCCATGCAGAAAATACAACGTGAATTCCTTTGTCGTGAGTTTTTTATCGGGCGGCTGGATTCAAGTGCAGTCCATTTACCGTTTGTTGTGTTTTCGTGTCACCTCACTGCCTCTGCTACACTCCACCCCTCCGCTGCAGGCAAACTGGGGACTGATGGGAAGATGCATATCCAACTGTGCGACTTCATCGAGCCCTGGGAGGGCATGAGCGCCACCCAGAAGAAGAGCCTGATCCAGCGCTATGAGATGGGCTGTGGATGCAAGGTAATACGATGCTCAGTTGTGGAAAGGAATTAAGTATGTTTACCCATGTAATGAACAATTTTAGAGTATGTGTGCTTTATTACCATAAATTTTCTAATACAGGCCCAGGCCCTTATTTACTCAAGCACATTGAGGCTCAGGCCTTTATTGGAATGAGGCCACAATTAGAGTACTAGAGTATTTCTTTTTGAGCAAATAGAAACAGTTAATTCCGTAGAATGAGAAGAACTAGATTTTGTGTCTATTTGAACATTTACAGTAACAAAAAGCAACATACTAATTTAGACACCTTACCATTCCGAGTTTAATTAACTTGATTCTGTTTAATCCTCCTTTTCCTGGGTTATGTCCTCATCTTCATCTTTCCCTGTAATCTCACTTTTAATGAGCTAAACAAGCTCTTCTGTATATTTTTTGCTTTCAATTAGACATGTAAAAATGTTGGTTCTAATAAAATACAAATTATAAATTGGCTTTTATTTACTCCCACCCACAGGGAGAATGGCCAATGTTAGAGAATTTATTCTAATAAATCTAAAGGATAATTTAGTTTTGTCCTTCAGTATTTATGATGGCAGTATTTTTACACTTGGTCAAGTAAAGAATTTATCATTTCATAATTTCCAGAAACTAGAGGAAATGAATTGACCGTGCATGTGTTTGTTATGAGTTTTAAGTTCTCGTCTCTCCTCGCAATCCTCAGATCACTCAATGCGCCTCCATCCCGTGCATGATCAGCAGCCCGGCCGAGTGCCTGTGGACAGACTGGGTGATCGAGGAGACGTACAGCGGAGAGCAGGCCCTGCACTACGCCTGCATCAAGAGGAGCGATGACTCTTGTGCCTGGTACAGAGGGGCAGCCCCACCCAAAAAGGATTTCCTGGATATCGAAGACCCTTAACTCCACCACTACGCAATGGTCTGAGGATGAATGCAGTTGAAATATAAGATATTGATACCAAAAAAAAAAAGAAAATACAAATAAATCCACCTGTCAAATTTTTGTAATCCTTAGGAAAGCCACAGAATAAGTTCTCTGTGGAGTGATTTGCAGGACTGATTCTGTTTTTCAATCAACAGTCTTATGAATTCAGCACTTTCCTGACTTCAAAACACTTCCTCATGAACCACTTTTCCTTCAGCTAAAATAAAGGAATCCTCACATTTCAGTATTACTGCTCATAGCATTGTTTTTTTTTTGTTCCTGTTTAACCAAAGATATTGTTTAAAGTGAGCTATAATTTCTAATATGAAACACATACATACCTATAACTGAAAGTATGGCAATTCTGTGATTCTGTGTGGGGAGAAATAGCAACAGCCGGCAATCAGACTCCTGACTTGTGACAGCAGAGCTATCGCAAGGAGGGATTGTCGCCTCCTGCCCGTCCCGCTTCAGATTCTTTCTTTGTGCCAAGTATGCAAATTCCCCCCCCCCTTCTGTTTTTGAAGATGTTTGTAGTGTTATGTTAATATACAATCAATGCTTTTTGCTTTTGTTTTTTTTTCCCTTAATAATCCTGAATAGACAAGAATGCACTTTGAACACAATTGCCACAGCAGTCATATTGTCTTTAATGAAAAATGTTTGAAAAGGAGGATTGAATCCTCAATTTTGTATTTTTTTTATATAGTACGGCTCTTCTCTTTGTAATGCTTTAGTGTAAGAACTTATTTTATTTAAGGATGTTATATGATTCATCATTCTGTTGAAAAAAGCCCACATTGTTCTACTTTTGTGACAAATGACACCATTGGTATTTTCTTAAAGAATATTTTACAGAAGTATAAGATACAGTTTATGTGCATTTAAGGTCAAATTGTAGGCCTGACTGCTAACGGCCTGACTGGCTCATCATTTACGCCAGCGAAAAAAAGAACATATTATTGTATCCGATGACACATTCTTGTAGAGCCATGGAAATGAAGTGTCAGGCAAATGTCATTTGACTTTGATGTGAGAGTGTAAAAAGATTCTTCATTTGAAACTGTAGTCGAGTACCGTGATGTCTTGTGCTGGTTTCACGTGAGACTTTTTGAGAGAAGGTGATTTTTGCATGCACAACCAACTGAAACAATACTGTACATTTGACTATCATATTAAATGCCAAACCCTGTCTTAATGCGCTTTGCACTGGTTACTTTCATTTTATTGCTCAAGACTCCAGCAGACAGCGGTCATTAAGAATTAGTTTTAAGTCACATGCTAAAATATAAGTTTAAAATTACTCAGATGGGTCCTAAAATAACAGTCAGGTGTCCATATATATACACGGAACATGGTTTTCCTTGTTGTAATCAGTCCTGCTGTTTATACTAGCTGATAAAATATCCCCCTATGTGTTTCCTATGTAAGTTATGGCAGCCAAAACCCACACTTTGTCCACACATCATCATTATGTGCAAAAATGCATTTAAAGTTTATCTTAAGATTATATGAGGCCTGAACAGTCTGCGTTACAGACAGTTTGGAGTCTTTTTAGCATTAAATTTGCTTTTTCTGTTTCCCCATTGAGCCGCTGTGGAAGTATAGTAACAAAAAGAGGAAATTCACCACTGAAAAGACTGTTTGTGAAAGAATGTTGATTTCTATTGATTTTAATTATTTGGATTCCTGAAGCACATTATTAACTTTGGGTGAACTTTTCAATGCATTTCCGTACAGAAGAAGGCTGGATTCTGTCCGCATTTACTTACACTACAGGTGAATTATGAAGGGATCTTCTAAAGGCCAGTATGAACAGGAGGAATATTATTACAAGAAAAACACATTTCAATGTTTATTTTGGCACCTGATAGTTGTGCTTAAAAAGTTGTGAACTGGTCCTTTAATTGTAGAGCGAAAAAAAAGGCAGGGAAAACACGTCATAGAGCAAGCAGCAGAATAAAAACAAATTTAAGTACCATGGATCATTTTCACTTAAATCAGTATTAAATCAGTGTTTCAGAAACTCAACTGAACAGTCTTCTGCTGCCGCCTAGTGGAGTCACAACAGGAGACACCCACACATGCATTCCTCCACAGGCGCCCAAAATGCACAAAGATGCTGTGCCATCATCTACCATGATCGGAAGGGACAGGTTATTACGGTGTTACAACACATTATTTAAAGACATTTTGCACAAAGCTACTATAAACACAACCTTGACATTATGCTGAATAGACTACTGACTACCACTTAGTAAATCAACTGACATTTTATCCAAAAATGTCACGCTGGGGCATCCACAGTACACACTGACAGGAGGAAAGGGAGATTTCATGGAAGCAAATGGCTTCAATTTTGGAAGAAATACTCAGTATCATTCCCAGAATGTATGATTAATAATTATATTACATTATTATTATTATTATATAATATTATAAGTATTGCCAGTTAAATTCCTACTTAAAAATACTAGTAAGGGTATTTTGCAGAGCTAGGTTTTACTGGTTTACGAGGGTCTTAAAGACCTTCAATAACTAAGAAGTTTGTGAACTGATCTTTAATAATGCAGTGTCATTTATGAACTCATAATGATACTTTTATATGTACAAATTGAGAAGAATAACTAAAACTGTCAGATGGATGAAATGGATTGAAAAGTCAAATATGTCCCTCTGAAAGGTAGTGTGTAATAAAGATGTAAATATAAAGTATTTGAGTATATGTACTTATTTAAATTCCACCACTGCATATAGGTAAATGGCTACGGTCCTAATTTTCTCCAGCACATGATGCAAACCTGCGATACATGTGCAACACACATACACACACACACACACACACTAGAGGATGTGTCTTCGCCCTTTCATGTTCCATTAAAAAGTGATAACATTCATAATTGCATCAATGGTAAACAGCGCTGTCTGGAAGTCACGTGTCTTGACAGCGCTGCGTCAGTCTTGACGCTGATTGGCTGCACCTTTCTGCTTACGGCATGACCTGTTCCCCAATTGGCCCTTCACCTCTGCCAGTCATTGTCGGCCCCGCCCTCTCATAATGCAGCATGGGCGAAAATACCAGACTCAAGTGCTACAGCTGAGGAAGCGGACCCGTCTACTGTCAACGATTTAGGACGATTGAACAAAAGGTGAGCTCACAAACGTTTTTTTTTTATTTGGAAAGCGTTTCCAGCACGGTGTTGGTGAAGACGAGGACGGGTTGTGGCGGCTGTGCTGTGTGGAAGGAGGGGGAGCGCTAGCCACCTGGACCGACGATATGCTAACCCACATTGCAGCATTGAACTGGAGGCTTTTCGCCACGTTAGGTTAGCTCGCGGGCTAATGAGCCACCGTCGCTTTCAAGCGTGAAAAGGCAGGAAAACGACACAAGTTGCGGCGGGAACACGGCAGCCATTACACCTCGAAAAATTGTGTAGTTATCGAAGTAACAACGAAGTTTTGTCTCTAACCTCGCGAGTGTTTAGGTCGACATTAAGCTGTGTTGAGGTTAGCATCTTAGCATGTAAGCTAGCTATAATGACTGGCCCGAAGAGTTGAGTCCAGTGGGTGTAGAAAACATTTCGGACTGCTCCCCGGGTTTGATAACGATAATTACCGATAAATAACGCTCGTTGTCGGTGACGTCGTGTGGCTAATTAGTTGAGTTATAACGACGGAGGGATTTTTAGAAGTGACAGCGTTAACGTTACGTTAGCAATGGTGCGTTCAAGTGCTCCCCCTAATGTCCAGTGCTTCACTAAAACATGAGTGGATAATTCTGATTGTGGGATGGCTATCGGGTTATAATAATAATAATCTTCATATAGCACATTTCATTCAGGAAGTGCATCAATAGACGTGAAATAGACATCAAAAAATGAATAATAATAATACAAATCAATTTCAGTAGTGTGGACATAATAAAAGAAACGTGGAAAAGGCTAGAAAATCATGTAAACAGATTTATTTCATTGCCTTATCTTTGTGTGAGCAGCCTCCTTAACTCTGTTATTCTAGCCTAAGGTTAACCGGTTAGACCAGTCTGTTAAATTCAGACCATTACCTGAGATTTACTGGAATGTGATGCTGCCTCAAAAACCAGAAAAAGTTTCCAAAAATGTAAAAATAGTAATGGTATTAATGTAATTGTTGACCACTAATGTATTACTCTCATTGTCACAGCTCTAATGTATAATCTTTTACAAAGGTTTAAATCATCACAACAAATTCCAATAGCAAAAATGATTGCTCCGAATTGTTGCTGATCAGCTTATAAATTCAGTTGTGATTGATTTTACACAAGTAATGTCATTATTTTTCTGACCTATTGTGCTAGCTACCTTATTAATTAGCCAATGTTTGGCCTGATATTGCAGCTACAAATCTAGAAAAACGTATTGATCCACATGGCAGAAACTGTGCAAGCGCGAGTCAAAATAAATAAAATAAGACTATTGAGGATATATTATTAAATGAAGACAGAAAGTGTGTGGGCAGTACATGTATAAAGTGCAGTGGTAGGAAAGAGGTCACAATGACATCAAATGTGCAAACAAAATATGGTTTCTAATCAGTTTTATGACTCATTATAAATTAATTGCACAGTCATTACTCAGAATGCTTCAAATGCTCCAACAGAATGGATATTGCTTTTTTGGACATGAGGTTATACTGATGCAGCCACATTGGCCTACACAGGAAGACCACAGGTTTGTTTTCCAGACAAAAATAAGAAGAGAACAGAAAATGTAATCGAGCCGACAGAAATATTTTAAGGTGGGGGGGGGGGGATTAAAGCATCTGCATCAGAAGGTGATGTCTGTTGTGATTTCTGATGTTTGATTCTGTTCTCAGATCTCTCACTTGATGTGCCCTAGAGCCTTCTATTCATCAAAATACCCACCAAAAACCTCCAGATTTGATGTAAACCGGAGTGACAGTTTAGAACAGCTGCAAGTAACTATTAATACTCTGGTTATTTTGTCTGCTGTGTTTAGTCTATAAAATGTTAAAATTTACAAAAAGTGCCTGTCATGATTTCCCAGAGACAAATCTCACCTCTTTTTAAATGTATAGATTATCAGTTAACTATCATGTACTGTAAACATGTATCATCAGCTGAGATCAGCAGATATTTGTTTAAAAAATTAAAAAAAATCAATTGTCAAAATTTCTTTTGTTCAAGTAATTTTTTTAAAGCATGTTAACCACTCAGTATAAAAAAAACTATACAATATTGATGCATTGAAAGCTCTGTTTTTTTTCATTGCACCAATAGCTCACCTTTTTTTTTTTTTTAGTTTTGTTTGTTTTTCTAATACCCATCATGACTTCCTCAGTGACATAATGAACCCCCCGTGTTGTGGCGAGGGTTATCGACACTGTTCTAACGCTCGCATCTCTGCAGTCAGCTGTGTCCCCGTGGGCTGTGTAGTTCCTGGTTGTGTCAGTATCAGCGGCACGTGAAGGTCAGCGTGCCCTTGTACATACACAATGCATGTTCCATCCCTCCGCTCCCTCCTCTTGACGTCACTGCCCACGCTGGTGTGTGGCGCTCTGTGCCTTTTGAGGTTTTACTTTAGCGTAACGCTGTGTGACATTTTTTCTTTCCTCTTTTCTGAGGGATTGTGTAGTTCGGGGCACCAGTGTGACTGCAATGAGGCACTGGAAAATTGAAGGATCGGTTTTTCTTGCTGCTCAGTCGGCGTTGGTGCACGTATTGCAGCCTGCTGCCTTTTTGTAGAAAATAACACGTCAGAAGTCATTCACTCGGCTGACTCTGTTAGGCAGACGGTTGTTGTGGAAATGTGCACACACTGTTATCTACACTAAAATGGTCCTTTTTTAGTGTGCTCAGCTACACTGTACTTAAAGGGACAGTACACGTTTTTCAAGCATCGCATGTCATCTGTTAGTCAGTGAATCATCGATGCAACATATCGATGGCGTACAGTATAAAAGAATAAACAACAACAACATAGCGTTTGTCAGAATTAAGATTACTGATAACAGCAGCTGTTAACACCTTATGTGCACTGCCGTCTCACACGTGGACTCTTCCCCCACCCTATGGTACCAATGTCTGACATCTTGCATAACCGTGGGGATTGCTGCCAAGGCCCAGCTGGCTCCTCCGATGCACAATCCTTACAGTATATGTCTCTTATAAGAGCCATGTCAGGATATTGGGGACTGGAGAGGGACCCACTGGAGCAGGAGGGAGGATTATTAGGCAATTAAATGATTAAATGAGAGTTAAGCATTCATTTGATCAACTGAAGGTTTATTTTTATTGTGCTGTGAAGTTATTCTTTAATGAGATATTATGTAAATCAAACTATATTTTGTTTCTGTTTTTCTTTAGACAATTTAAAAAGGCTGAATATCAAGAAATACTTGTCTAGGTCTATGAACAATTTAGTAGTTAGAGAATAATATAAATAAAAAAATGAGGTAGAAATTAGGTAAATGAGCTTCATTTGTTTGTAGAGCTTCATGACACTGACACATTTATTATTATTTTTTTTTTTTCCCCTCTCAGTGATGTTTCAACAATGCCGATAGTGGATAAACTCAAGGAGGCATTGAAACCTGGTCGAAAGGAGACAGGCGATGAGGGCGACCTCAACAAGCTGTTGGCCTCCTCTGCCAAGAAGGTCCTTTTGCAGAAGATCGAGTTTGAGCCGGCCAGCAAAGGTTTCTCCTACCAGCTGGACAGCCTGAAGAACAAGTATGTGATCCTCAACCCCAGGAACGAGGGCGCTACGGGGCAGAAGGCCACAGAGCCTGCCCAAATAAAGAGGCAAGGTAAGCTCTCAAACTGAAGTGAGTATTTGGCAGCGATTGACATTTTTTCCACATTTTGATTTCCGTCCATTGATACATTCCCTATTTGAGACCATCTAATAATTGACTGCATTCCTCCTCCTCCTCCTCCCAGTCTCTGAGAATGTGGTCGGGAGCCAGAGCGACGGGATCCCTGCTCCACAGAAGATGCTCTTTCCAGGGAACAAGCTCACTCTTAAGTGGGAGCGGGTGTACAGGGTGGGAGCCGGCCTCCACAACCTGGGAAACACCTGCTTCCTCAACTCCACGGTGCAGTGTCTCACCTACACGCCGCCACTTGCCAACTACTTACTCTCAAAGGAGCACAGCCGTGCCTGTGAGTACTTTAAATCACGTCCTGTACTGGCTGGCTGACTTGGACACTCACCCTCGCATTTTTTTCCCCTTAACAGACAATTTTTTAAGTTTTGGGAAAGTACATTCTATTGTGCTATTGTTGCCCACATGTGTGGCTGAATGTCATCTGCGGAATCCAACGCAGAGGGAGGAAAATGGAAAAAACAACACAAAACAGCTGCTTCAGTTTGTTCACATGAAGTTTTTTTTTTTTTTTTTGAAGCTATAAAACACTCCACAATCCATGATTTGTGATTTACCTTTTTTTTTTTTTACCAAGCCCTGAAACAATAGCACTTATTTAGTGCTATAGGTCAATTTGTAAAATGTGATGCACCCCAAATAAACAAAGATTGCTTTCCACTGTGGTGCATTGTACATTCTTACTTCACTTAATGAATTATTCTGGCAAAACCTCATTTTTTTTTATATTGCATCTAAGTAGGCTATCGATGAACTAATTTAAAAACTAAACTTGTTAGAGGCAAGTTCCTTAGTTTTTTTTCTCAAATTAAATTCCCGAGTACAAACTCTAATTAAATTTTACCTTAATCATAATATTTTCATCAGTCACAAGCTAAACCCTAACTTAATGTAGGTCAATATAAATAAAATAATTAAAGCAGGAACATTTTCTTCAGAAGACCTTTAATGTTTGCCTTAATTAACTTTTAATTGAAGTCTTTTTTTCTGCAGACACTGTGATGCCTTGGTAAAGCTTGTTAAATGCTGATAGATGTTGCCAAGAACAAAACCTTCTTAATAAATGTTTCACATTAATGCTGTTTTGTCATTTTAAGTTTTACTTCTAAATATCCTTGAAAAATACTTGGGTTATAATTTTTTTCATGATGTACTAGACCCACACAAAGTGTTAAATAATTATTTTTTTCATATAAAATAATCCTTTATTAATCCCACAATGGGGAAATTGCAGTGTTGCAGCAGCAAAGTGGAGAGCCAATATAGGAAGCATCAATAAATATAAATGATTAGTAGCGTACAGTAAAATAAGAAAAAATATGAAAAGAGTTTAGATTAAGATTCAAAATGATGTTATTAAATGTAAAGTATTACTGTGCAAACCATAAGTCTTTTATCTAATATTTTTTACTGTGCAGGTGGGCCATGTGTCACTGTAACTGTGGGTGACAATTATGTTTTTCTGAATCTAAATACTGACCTTCACCATGATTTATCTTATAATGTACTCTTTAGTTTTCTCTTATGTGCTTGCATGAGAATTCTTTTTAGTTTAAGTGAATAACCAAATTAACTCTGTTATGACGTTGTCTTGTGCGTTTCAGGTCACCAGTCAGGCTTTTGTATGATCTGTATAATGCAGAACCACATCATCCAAGCCTTTGCCAACACGGGCAACGCCATCAAGCCTGTCTCCTTCATCAGAGACCTGAAAAGTAAGAGCCTTTTTCTTTTTCCGACACGTGTCACAGACACCGGGTTTTCGGTTGAATGCTGCCGGAGGGCACGGTGACGCAACGCCGGCCACAAACGTCCCGCGTGACATCAGCCAGTCGCTGCAGCAACATAAGTGGAGCGCTGAGGCTGCGGGAGGCGAAGGCGTGTGGTGCACCTTGACATGGAGCGGGGCGGCGTGCCGTAGCCCTCCCCGCGCCCTGTTCCCCACCCTACCTGCTCGCTGCTTCCTCGTGTGCTGCTGCAATCATGTCTCCACCTCCTGCGCCTCTTTTTTTTCTTTTTTCCTGCCCCTCCCTCCATCCCTCCCTCCTTCCCCGATGCCCTCTCTGTCTCCTTGTGACTGCGGGCTGAGAGGAGCAGCTTTAGTACAAAAAAAAAATGTACAGTCCACCTCCCCTTCCCCCCCTGTTCTTTTTCATGGGACCTTTTGAAATGTCCTGTAGGTGTTTTCACGGTGTCCATTCACATCGATTTAAAGCAGCTAGAAATTTGCCACTACAGCTATAAATGCATGCATTGAAAATTCTGTGTTTTTTTTTTTTTTGCACAGCCCACCCCCTCTTAAAAAAAACAAATAGAGCACAATGTCATCGCATTAAAAAAAAAATAGAAAGGGCTTCTGAAATCCCCCCCAGGATCTCACAGCCAGGGTTTCACAAACAAAATAAAACCTGACTACTTCGATTTTTATGCCCACAGATTTCATATCTTTATTATAGTCGTCTGCTATTCTTCTGTCAAGTGGCCTGAACAGATCATTTCTGCCTGGTTTCTTTAGTCCTTTTTTCTTTCTCCCACCAAGGGGGGGGGTCATTGTTGTAAATCTGCAGGGATGCTATGCTGGGAATGTGGTGATGACCACATTATGATTCCACCAGCTCATCCTCTCCCCATTTGTCCATTAAGGAAATAGCAGTAGAGCCAAACAGTTTCGAGCCACATCAGCTTTTAAATGAGACATCAGTCGGCTGAAGTCGCTAAGTGACCATAAGCTTTTCAATGAGGTCATTGTTGACCGCATGTCTGAGATGCGTAAAATTAGACGGCTGTAAGCATCCATGATAGTCTTTAACCTATGAAACACGTTAAATGTATACTATGCAGGACTTGTGGGTTTCTGATTATAAATTCAGCTTTTAAAATTGGCCCCTCCTCCCCTGCGCTAAGAAAGCAGGATATGCGAGTGAAAGCAACAGAGAAGTCATTAAACAGAGGAATAACATTTTTGCTTCCTCCACACATACCGTAAATGACCAAATAACAGCCGGGATTTTATTTGTTTGAGTCATTTAACAGATGAGGCGGCGGTTTGGGACAGGAGACTAATTCCTGACAAATTCTCACTTGGCAAACCTAGAATACTATATTTCACATTTTTCAAAAGTCAGATTACAGTACTGAAGTTAAACGTCTCGCAGCTGCTTCTTTCCGAGTTTTCCTCTGCGTATTTTATGACAGAAAGTTTGAATTTCATGTCAATGACATAATATATTACCCAAGAGGGTTTTCTTTGACGTCATTTGAGAATGACGTTGATGCGGTCGAGACCAAGGCGCTTGCAGATAAAAGCTGAAGAAGAAAATCATGCCATGCTCACATCTTCTTCCTTGATATTTATTTTTTTTAAATTCTTTTTTCAATAAATTACTCAGTGTTATTGTTTATAACTTGCATCTGCCTCTTAAAGGGGACTTTACAGTTAATTGCAGATTCTGCTATTTGGTAATTTACGGTAAAAGTTAAAGGAGACGCTGTCTTCTCTACCCTGGATGTGTATGCATGTGCATGTGTTTAAAAAAAAAAAGCATCTCTGGTGGTCAGGAAGAAGGAAATAAAAACACAGCTGTAACCTGGTTGATGTAATTTTATATGTATGTCTTGTTTCCACCCACCTTTTGTTATTAGTGTTCTTAAAAAATGCGAATAAATACTTGGAAATGCTATAACTTCAATAAAACTAAACACCGAAAATTCCCATACGCTTTTTATGCTTGGTTGGCATGGATTACCGATAAAAGGAAAATGCAGCTTTTGGCTAAGAAAACAGGTTTCGCGAATAAATCATGAATGACCTGGATATGACACAGTGGTATGTCACGTCACGCTACACTGTAGTAAAGAAAAAAAAAAAAAAGAAATGTTGGTGGAGGAAAACCCTCTTGATCTTACCCAAGATCAGCTGCTGGGTGACAGCTGACATCTTTTGCCACAGATACATTTGCACTAGTGATGCACGATCCGCCAACCGATATATATCGGCCGATATGTCACGTTTTTTAACTTATCGGTATCAGTCCGATGTCAACAAATTCTGGCCGATGTCAACTATTGGCATAGTTAAACTGATACAGTTAGTTGGGTCACTGTCTGCGTGTCTCCTGGCGACGCGCTAAGCTAGCTGGTCCTAGCGGGCTCCTCCGTCACATCGCATCGCCCGAAAAGCCAAAAAAACGCATCCCTAATTTGCACAATTGTAAAATAATGAATGGAAACGGGTATCGATTTGCATTTTCTTTTTGAGCATTTCGCAAACTCTGCTCTAAAATTTTGATGCAATTGAATGAAAGGCCAGTTAATAAGAAAATCCGGAAATGCAGAAGAAGGGCAAATAGGGTCTCTTTAACATTGTGCTTTTATTTCTTTTTTGTAGCGTAATCCCCCATACTCAACCAGTGTTTAAACTAACTAATTTTAGTTTTAAAACAGTTCCCACTTGGTATGAATTACCATCATGATTGGTTATAACCACAAGGGTTTTTATATTTTTAAAAACTATAGTGTCAGCAGTATCACAAACAATGTAAAAATGTGAGTAACTGTCTCACTCACGCCCATGCATGTTCTTTTTGAATCACAAACATCCTTTTGTAATTAAAGACAGGAAGCTGTGTTTTTGAACTACTAAGCTACTGCGATGTCACTTTGCAAAAAAAAAAAAAAAAAAAACTAATATGCACTTCTGTCCCCTTCAGAAATTGCAAGACATTTTCGCTTCGGGAGCCAGGAAGATGCCCACGAGTTTTTGCGATACACCATCGATGCCATGCAGAAAGCCTGTCTCAACGGCTACCCGAAGTAAGGCTCTGTTCTTTTATTTATTCTCCTTCATTATTATTATGACGTGACTGCTTCACAAACGGATATGAGTGCTCTTTAGGTGACCACCGTCCTCTTCCTCTCTGTAGGCTTGACAGGCAGACCCAGGCTACAACGCTGGTTCACCAGATCTTTGGAGGTTACCTCAGGTCAAGAGGTAATGATTTTGCTCCTCAGCAAACCTATGATTTCCTCTTTGCTGCCGTTTTAGATATTCCGTTATTGATTGATTTTCTTTACAGTCCAGGCTATGTATAGTGTCAGGGGAAATGACAAAAATGGAACACAAAGCAAATTAAGGAAGGGGGGGGCAATGACGCAAACACATTGAATCATTCACCATTGTTTATTTGTAATCCACATATTTATTCCACCATTTGAAAACATTCTAATTCGTGATTTCTAAATCTTCTTCTGTTATGACTGGTTATATACCTAAAATATTCAATTTTGTTTTAAACGCCTGTTTAACGTGGGGGATTGTCATGATGGAGAAATATCAATTCTGAATTGGACAGACATTTTTTCACCACAGTGAAGGAATGTTTTGAAGAAAATGAGAAAAACGTATTTCCTGTTGAGGTATGATCTGAGGTATTTTTTTAAGTTATCTGTAGTTTCGCAGGAAGTACAATGACAATCTTTTGTGAAGTTTTCCACCTACTGTACATTAATTTAACAGTTCTTCTTCTGTTTTGTTTTGTCTTTCTTTCAGTGAAATGCTCTATTTGTAAAAGTGTGTCCGACACGTATGATCCTTACCTGGACATCGCTGTAGAGATACGGGTATGTTTTGTATGACTTGATACATCTTGTATTACCATGACATTTTTTTTTTTAATCGATATGTGAGTGTTGTGTTGCCTTTGCCTTTCAGCAAGCAGCAAACATTGTTCGAGCCCTGGAGCTGTTTGTGAAACCAGATGTATTAAGTGGAGAGAATGCCTACATGTGTGCCAAGTGAGCGCCACTCATCTAGTCTGAAAATATAAATCATGAGCATAAAACGCTTTATTCACTAGTTTCCCCCCTGTCCTTTTTTCTCTCCAGGTGCAAAAAGAAAGTGCCAGCAACCAAGCGCTTCACAGTCCATCGGACATCTAATGTCCTGACCGTTTCACTGAAGAGGTTCGCCAACTTCAGTGGAGGGAAAATAACAAAGGTTAACGACCGATTTTCACAACTGTTGGCCACTTCGAAAGTGACGTCTTACTTCTCAGCGTGTCTCATATCCAACTCCCTTTTTTCCCCCTCTCTCTCTTCCAGGACGTTGGATACCCAGAATTTCTGAACATCCGCCCCTACATGTCTCAGAGCTCAGGTGACCCTGTTATGTACGGCCTCTACGCTGTTCTGGTGCACTCCGGCTACAGCTGTCACGCTGGCCACTACTACTGCTATGTCAAGGTGAGATCATACAAACTGACAGCCTGAGATGAGCGGTCTTGTTTTCATAGGAGTTGAACCAAAAATTTGATTTAAACTAAGGATGCATTGAATATTCAAATTTAAAATAATATAACATTTTTTTAAATTTAAAAATTCAATCGGCCTATGGTGGAGTGAAGTGTGACGCGATCAGACAGTGACCTGGCACCTTTTATTAAAATGTTAGCAGTATTTTAAAGAGTTTGATATAGAAAGAATAGAATTGCAGTTTGAGTGTTCAACCATACATTCGAGAAGGGGAGTTCCCTCTGCAAAGAACTTTAGCATCGCTGCTTTAATTTGTCATTTAAAAGTCAAACACTCTAAAAAGCACAGCGCGTCCACTATGTTACTAGCCAACGTCTTTTTAAAAGGAAAATAAGTTCACAAAGGACAGAGTCAAAGCAAACAGAATCACAAAGCAGGTGTCAGATGTGTGCATGTCAGAAATGTTTTCTTCCAAAAAACATTTGTTAAAACAGGATTGTAGACTTTTTATGCAATATTAAATGTATATTGAAAAATTGAACTGCTGCATTTGATATTCAGCCAAGCGTCGTCCGGCCACAAATTTTCACTTTATGCATCCCTGTTTTTAAATAAGATATTATTTATTATAGCGAATGGCTATAAAAAGTCACAAAATAAAATGGGTTAGTGACATTTACTTTAACATTTAGATTACTTATTTGTTCTTTTCTAAAAAGTGAAATCTTGTGCCTAAATTTAATATTTCTAGGCTTTCGGCTATGAATTATAAAAAACACATTTATATCACACTATCATCACAATAGCACTTCTTCGAAAAGTCAATTGGGGAAAGAGAGGCATTCAGATAAAAATCAGCGGATCCGGTCAAATTAATACCTGGAATACTTAAGTACTGTGTCATATTGATGCAATAGTCCTGCTCATTAATGACTTAAGTTTGTCTCACACAGCATCTGTAAATAATGATAGATATAGTAGAATGTAATAAACCACTTGCTTTGTGTTAAAAGTTTCTCTCTGCTTCCTCGTAGGCGAGCAACGGTCAATGGTACCAAATGAATGATTCAATGGTGCACTCTAGTAACATCAAAGTGGTCTTGAACCAGCAGGCTTATGTGCTTTTCTACCTGAGGTGAGACTCTGACGAAGTGCTGTGAGAGATCAAAACCGCTGCTTTCTGTTACTCCTGGATATGTGATTAAATAAAGCATCTTGGCTGTTTTTATTTAAAAAAAAAAAAAAAAAAAAAAAGGATCCCTGAAACCAAGAAGAACGCGGACGGGCAGCCCACCAAGCAGGGAATGTTGCATTCTGGGAAGAACAGCCTGTCGTCTGAACAGATAAAGAGGGCCAACCTGAACGGGCCTCTGTCCTCGCCGCAGGTCACAAAGGTGCGAGACATGCACATAGTCAATTCAGGTTTGCAAAATATTAAAACTCTTTTCAGGGTTTTAAACAATTTTTCTCCGCCTCACGTGACAGAAACTGGAGCCCGCCCAACTCCGTAAGATCCAGTCCATGGACGGCGGCCTGGGCCTGCCCGTCTCCAGGAACGGCGTGAGCTCCCAGCCGCAGCCCCGTCTGTCCGGCTGGACGTCGTCATCCTCCTCCTCCTCCTCTAACGGGCCGGCCAAGCTGCCGGGCGGGCCCACGGTCATCGAGGAGCCCTTCAAGAAATTGAAGAAGCCCTCCCCCCAGAGCCAGGCGGGGTCGCGCAGCGGCACCCCGACCCCGTCCAGCAACAACGGGCTCGGCAGGACCCAGGAGGGCGATAAAAAGCAAGGTGGCGAGGGCAGAGGCATGGCAGCGTCTACCTCATTCAAGTCTTTGTCTGACTCTTCCTCTGCCGACACAACTGACTCTAAGGTATTATCAATGGGTTATATTTGAATTAATAACACACAGTGTTCAGAAAAGTAGATTATCAGTTAGGCCTGAGCAATTTTTCTTTAGTTTTTTTGGATTAGAGATTCTATTAAGGGGATAGATCACCCATCGTCATGATTCCCATGCATAGTCATAGCAATAGGTTCTTAACTTTTTTTTTTTATACAAGCTGTTTCCAGATGTGCGGAGCAAAGTGGTGAGCTGCTCAACTTTGTGCAGGTCCCAACTGATGTGTGTATTTGCTGAGTGTGAATAGAGGAAAAAAAAATTCATTGGACGCCTAGTAGGAGCTAAGCAGCTCATCTGGAAACGACTTGTATCAACGACAACAAAAAAGTAAAAGAACTATTGCTATTAATATGGAAATCATGACGATGTGTGAGTTTGTAAAAATGTTGAACTATCCCTTTAAGGCCAAATTGCTCGCCCCTACAGTCAGTATGAACTTGCACTATGCAATAAGTACTATAAGTAATATAATATTATAACACTAAAGTAATATAATACTAATCTATTGTATAAACTGGTAGTTTATACAATGCTATAGATTATTTTTTCAAGTGGAATCTGTTACCAAGTGTGACTGCATAGATGCTCTAACCACAGCCTGTGATTGCTTTTCTATCATCCAGGACTCCATGGGTCCTAAAAGTGCTCCAGTAGGAGAGACTCCCTCCACCCCTCGGAAGGGCTCCAATGGCCTGGCGTCTCCAGCCAAGAGTGTAGAGCGCTCTCAGAGCACGGAGGAGCAGAAGACGGCGAAAATGAAACCCCCCACCCTCAACAACATCTCGTCCGAAGCCACCAGCACCATGTCACCTCCGCCGGCCAAGAAACTGGCCCTGTCGGCCAAGAAGGTAAATCTTACTTCTGTCCTCAGTGCAAGCTTATTAAATCTTGATTTCCTGTAGTCCCACTCTACACTGTTATCCCAAATGTGACTGTTGGTTTTAATAGATAGACAGATCCCTCTTTCTAGTAGGGATGTCACTTTGGTACCGAGTCAATGCCAACGTGGGGAGGCTGAATATATAACAGCTGAATAAAATAAATTACAATTTCATGCTGAGTTCAAGTTCTCCTCGTAAACATGTGGACAGGCTATAGGATTAGTCTGCTGACTGTTATCCTCAGTGGAAAAGTGGGAGTCGTTCCTCATGTGCATCTCTATCTTGTATGAAAGTACTTTATGCAAGTATGAGTGAGTGTACTTGGGGTTAAAGTGTTATGCACAGGGGCCTCTCCTCTGGAGCTCATTTCCCCAGCCACAAGGCTCCATTCTCAGTCGAAAACCCTCCAGGCCCCTGGGGGGGAATATTAGTCTCTAGTACCTTCTCATTTACCATAAATGTTTCTTCTTGAATCTCAAAAAGCGATGCATAAAGTAATGCAATTTACCCACTGTGGGACAAATAAAGGATTATCTTATCTTATCTTTTTAGGAGTACAATAGAATAGATCTTTATTGTCTTCAACTCACCAAAACAGTAGAATAAGTATCTGACAAGCAGTTCAACAGAAGTATGATGCAGTTTTAGGGCCAAGGCAAATTAAAAAAAAAAAAAAAAAAAAAAGGAAAAAACACAGGCAAAAAGGAGGAAAAAAAACAGTATAGGAAAAATAAACAGGCAAAAAAAGGAGGGGGGGGTTAAATCAGCTGCTGCAGAGGCTTGACCATGATACTGCAGTATCAACAGTATCAAACCAAGTAGAACCTGGACTGTGAAGGTGAATTTTCTCTGTATTCTTTTACATTTGAAATAAATGCAGCCACCTCTTCCGAGTTTGTTTTATCCTCCTGAAGAAACCAAGTTTCTGAAATCTTTATACTTATCACTACATCGTGTTTATGTGCTAAAACAGAGATCATTTTCTAAAATATCTATTACTAAATCTGAAGTACAGTTTAATCGAAGCATAAGAAGAGGCAGCCATTGTCATTGACTAGTTTGCTTTTTTTTGCCTGGTCCTAATACTAGAACAATCATATTCATGTTAATATCTATTCAGCTGATTTGCAGAGTCAAGGATATTAATTGCATTTAGAATAAAGGACTTCTTAAATAGATTTTTATTTTCTAGAGGCATTCTGTAGCACCTTCCAGAGCATAAAGGATCCAGGATATTTGAGTTGGCCTGAACGTTTATTTGAAATCTATAATTAAGCTGACCGTACCAGCAATAATAAATTCACAAAACAATAATATGCATTTTTGATATATATATTTTTAATAAAAGGCATGCATCTTGAATTACATGGGATTTTAAATTTTTTAACCATGGTATCAAACTGGTTGTCGAGAATCTGGAATTTCACTTGTATTGATATCGACTACTTCATTTCTGGTATTGTGACACCCCTACTTCCTAGTTTGTTTTCTGCTGTATGTAATGTGTTATTTCTCCAGCGTGCCTGTCTAATCAATCACACAGTAGCACTTGTTTAGAGTTTGTCTTCTTTTCCTTTAGTTTGTTCTTTTTTTCTAACCATTTCTAATTCTTCTCTTGCCATACCCTTTCCTCTTTGTTTTCCCTCCTTCCATCTTTTCCTGCCATACCTTTTTTTTTTTTTTTTAAATCGCCCCCCTCCCTCTTCCTCATTTGAATCTTCCTTATTTTTGTCACATTCATGGCTATTTTCTTTAGACCACCAAGTTTTTATTTATGTCGATAACTGCAGGCTCGCAGCCGGAGTCCGAGCAGCATTGATGCTCTGCCCCCTCTGCAACGCCAGCTGTCCAGAGACCCCACGCATCAAAATCAGCTTAACCCCCTCACCTTTGCCTCGCCTACTCACACTCACAGGTAGGAAGTAGTGAGCCTGCATTCATCACAAAATGCATTTGATATTGCAGTACTGAAATATGATGTACTTATTTATTTAAAAAAATGTCTGGCCTTTTTTGCTGCAACCTCTAAATTACCGTAAATATCAAAATATACACCTGCACCCAGCGCTTAAAGGGGACATGATGATTAATTGAAACTCTATTATTTGGTAATTTATGATAGTTTTTCCACTTTTTAAAAGTTTTTAAGTTGTGAGAATATTGCAATATTATATTATTTTTTCTTAAAATACCAGCGTCGATCTTGTTCTTTTCACAGAGCCGGTCCATTCCATCCCCATAAAGTCCAGTCATCGCCTTTTACCCACCTCAGTGGATCCTTCAGACAGCAGAGCCCTCAGAAACAGCCCCTTCTCTCCACCCCGCTGAAGCCACACGCCAGCCTTTCTCTCAAAACCAACGGTCTTCACGGTCCCGGCCCAAAGAGCCCCAAGTCTTCCAACAACCTCAGCCCCGTGGTCGGAGAACCGGACGTCTGCGGCCCCCCCGCGCAACAGGTCAACCAGAAAAAGAAGAAGAAGAAGAAGCGGCGCCACTCGGAAGTGGAGGCAGACGCAGAGGCGGCCCCAGCCCCGACCCCGGCGACGCAGCCCAACCACGCGGAACCGGCCAGCGAAAAGAAGAGGAAGAAGAAGAAGAAGAAAAAGCGAAAGAGGGAGAACGAGGACGAAGGGAGAGCGAAGGAGAGAGAGTGCGTCCCGTCTCACCTGGACCCGTCCAATCAGGAGGAGGATTGGTGCCAGGGTGGGATGTGGAGTCTAACGTCCCGTCCAGATGCTGAGCAGGCGAAAAAAGAAGCTCCGTTAGACGCCGTTACGACGCTGACGCAGTGCAAGTCAAATCAGGAGGAACATGAAAAGAACTCTGTGTTGTTGAAGAAGAAAAAGAAAAAGAAGATGATGCTGGAGGAGGCTCTGCAGGATGAAACGGTGGCGGAAAGGTGGGTCAAAGTTAAAGAA
Source organism: Eupleurogrammus muticus (assembly GCA_036785175.1). Taxonomy (NCBI): domain Eukaryota; kingdom Metazoa; phylum Chordata; class Actinopteri; order Scombriformes; family Trichiuridae; genus Eupleurogrammus; species Eupleurogrammus muticus. The sequence continues at coordinate 3,840,282 of JAYKQN010000011.1, forward strand.
ATCGGAGAAACAAGGGCACATACCTTGTTTCCATAACAACCGGCTGGCTCTTTCATCGAAGCGTGCTTCTGTCCAACCATCAGACACTTCTAGACACTTCCACAAAGAGGCCAGTCTGCTGCAAACTGACTTTATGAAAGACAAATAAGTACTTTTGGCCTTATACATGACTTATTTTATCTTATTGCTTCGGTTTCATCTTAAAGTCTGTGCTTTAATGTCACCCTTGAGGCTTTTATGAATGAACACATATGCAAACCCTGATTTAAACGAGGACAACATTAACCTGTATAAAATCACTCTGCCCTCAACAGGAACTCTCAGCCGAAGGCCGCGCTTGTTCCGAACGACACGGGAGATCTGATAATGTTGAAAAAGAAATTAAAGATGAAGAAGAAGAGGCTAAAAGAAGAGGCGAGACAGTGGGAGGAGAGCAGGCGGTGCTCGGACCAGCCTGAGGCACCGGAGCCCCCTCCCGACCCCGTGGAGGACGCCAAAACCTGCAAACAAAGCACAGGTACGCGAGCGTGGACTTGAGTGGCGTCGAGAACATGCAAAGACCAGTATTTGATTTGAATACCAAATTAAATCCGTGTTTGTTTTGTCTTTTATTTTATACTGAATCCAGCCACGGTGGTAGTGTGGGACAGCCAAGTGAAGGACGGCTTCAGGCCCAAACAGCCGGCAGCGGGAGGCGGGGACGCCCCGACACGGGCCGCCCCCGCTGCATCCTGGGACGGGAAGAAGACGAGCGACGTGGTGGAGGAGCTGCTCAGGAACGCCACGGATAAGGCCTACGGCGCCACGGGTGAGACAAGGGCGATGTGGACAACACAAGTCGTTGTACAGCAGTTAGGCTCAGGCTAAGACCAGCAAATATTAGGAAAAAAGAACAAATTAATTTGGTTTAAAATATCCACAAGTTAGAGTAGAACTGCTTTTTCTAGGCACATGGAGCATAAGAATAAAGTTTTATATTGGTACTCATTGGTAATTATAAAAATACTGACCTCAAAAACATACTTGAAAACAAGTAAAAGTCCTGAATTGAAAATGATACTTAAGTAAAAGTGAGTATTATCAAGTACTCATTATAGAAACTTATATTCTACTACTTGTTATAGTCACTAAGCACATGTGAGATCATTTCAGTGTTTTAGTTTCGTGGTTCTCGTTCATTTTCATTTCAAAGACCCCTTAAAGTGACACAAATTAGACCACGGACCCTGATTTTGTCCTGGGTTTTCCCATCTAATAAGATATTCGCTTTTAGATATTAAAGTGTGTGAAACCCATGACAAAAATATTATTGTGTTACTTTGGATACACTTAGAATTAAAATCAATTTCTCCCTGTTTTGCTGTAGATCCCCTGGAATTACTGCAAGGACCCCAATTTGAGAAACACTGTTTTAGTTTATCAATATAGAGGCAATTTTAGATACTTACAAGGATTAATAGTAATCGTACTGCATCATAATATATAGCATCTTTCACAAAGGTTAGAGCAAATTTATAAATGAGAATAGCAACAATTTAATATTATATGTTGATGTGTATTCATTCTCAAAAGTAGCTAAAGCTGTCAAATATATGGTGTACTAACTACGAAGTATAAATCAAATGGAAATGGTGAATTACAAATACGTGGAAATTGTACTCGTGTGTGTGGTATAAGTTTTACCCCTCACCAGGGTTTACTGTAGAATGAGTAAAGCAGTAAAATACTATTGAAATTGGCTCGTATTAACAGTACGTTAAGGGCTTCGCTTGCTTTCATTTGCATTTATGGGTTTTATTTGCGTTTTCTAGTCCTCAGTTGGGATGGAGACGTCTCTGCTATTAGCAGAGACGCCATTGAAGACGTCCGCCATGCCCAGTGTGACACTGTGATCGACGAGTGGGACGAAGACTTTGACAGGGGAAAGGTGATCCTATCTGTAATATATCTGTATAAGTATGTAGTAGTATATGTACAAATGTGCACTGACCCCTCTGTTTTTTTTTTTGTTTGTTTGTTTTTTTTTACTTCCAGGTGAAGAAAATGAAAAACTTTAAAAGAGAGAAGTGGAGAAGCGGGAGCAGCATCTTCCAGAAGATCCAGGACAGGCGGAGCAAATGGTCCGTGACGCCGGGGGGGAAGAGGGTTTTCGGGGTCCGTCGCTGACGGTCCAGGTTGCTGCTGAGGTCATGTCGTCTGGGAGTTGAGACAATACTGTATACCAAACTTTTGGAACCCCCTTCCCTCTTTTTTAATTTTACTTCTCTGTTCTGTGTTCAGTTCAGACTTTCCTGAATAACATATGAGCCAAAAGCCGAACAGCAGTCTGCATCATCAGCCTGACTGAAGGCCCCTTCAAGCTGAATTTGGATTAACTATTGTGTAAAATTGTAATATCGGCCAGCAGGATTTGTCCACTCATAGCCCCCACTTTTTTATTTTTTTTAAATTCAGTGGCTCAAGCTTTTCTATGCATGCAGTATTTACCTTGAACTCCCTCACAAGTCTTTGGTGGCATCCTTTGAGGCCCATAATCCTAAACATCTATGAAATCCAGTACGGTTTTACCATATTTGTAAAAGGGTGGTTAAAAAAAAGGAACCTGCAACACTGGCTGTTTAAAACAAAAAAAACAGAAAAGTGGCCTTTCTTTTTCCTGGTAGTATTCTATACCAAATTGCATCGATCTAGAATTATGTATTCATTAAAACATATTTTATTTTAGATTTCTGTATGATTTCTTATTTTACAGCTTTTAATCTGCTGCTGTTTTTATTTTGCTGCAGTGTCTGTGCCATTTTTTTAAAGGACCAAATTTTGGCTGCATATTGTGCATAAAGTGAGGTATAGAATTGCTACCCCTCTTTAAAAATGTGCAAATATGTCCAAATTGGTCCAGATATTTACAACGCTGATGTTTTTTTTTTTTTTAGTTCTGCTGATTTTTGGTTATTGTACCATATTTTGCCAACACAATTTTATCTCCGTTTCGATGTTGACACCTTAGACAACAAAAAAGAGCTCCTCTGCCGATTTGGAAACCACTTCCATTGACGTGCAGCATCATATCTACGTATGTGTTTACCTTGATGTTCTTCATTTCTGATGCAGTTGTTTCGGGAGGATGGGGGATTGGGGGGGTTGTTGGAAGGACTCGGTTGTTTTCTACCGTGCAGCTATTTAACTCTGTAGCTCATCTCATCAGTTCGTTCAGAAGCCTTTTTGTCTGGAGATTCGAGCTTTTTCATTCTCTGTAACAAACCTCGCCGCCAACTTGTTCTCCACCAATGTACTGAAATAAAAAGGGTTAAATTTTCTACTTTCAGGCACTGTGTTAGAATGGGCCAGCCACATGCTAATACTTTCTTTTCTCCCTCCTATCTTATATCTCTATGCAATTTTTCTGATTGTCATGCTGGTCACCTAGAAACTGGGCTAAGACTCAGGAACACAGATATCCTGTATCCCGTCTCCATCTCCGATCAGATCCCTCTCCCCTGTTCCATATCAGACCAGTCCCTCTTCCCTGGACCATCATTTTGCACCTTGTACATCATGTAGAAACTGTTTTATACAAGTATTTCAGGTGTGGAAACCACTGGGAGCATCTGGCACCGAATCGGGGCACAGATGTAGTTGAGAAATCCACCATAATGAAAAAAAACGCTTGTGCCAGTGTAGAAGACTGTACAGTCCATCTTGTGCTACCCGTGTTTCCCTCGACCGCTGTAAAGATTTGCCCATTGCATTTCTTTTCATTCTAGAGATGTTGCCTTGAATTTGGCTATAAAGTATAGGATTTAATGTTATGACTATATAATTTAAAGAAGAAAAGACACAGATCTTTAATGTGCTACTAATACTCGGATCAGTTGGTGGATGTTAACTTGAGAATTTATTTGCAAATGTGTTTGTTCATTTTGTGTATAAGAGAGTCGTCTGTTTCCACGCAAGACTCCCCCCACGTCGCTGTATGTGTGCGCAGCACGAGAGGCGTCGCGACAGATTCCATAGGACGCGCCTGTCTGCTGCCAAACAGGACGTAGGGCGCGACTCTCCAAAAACCGACAGAGGAACATTTACCGGTGCGAATGGACGGTCCACATGTTTGCACCACCTTTTCTGACCAGGAAGGGGCCCTTTCATAATGAAAGGGGCCCTTACCACACTATAGTTAACTTTAAAAGGTGCAATAAAGTTGTGACTTTTGTGAGATGTGTGTGTGTGTGTGTGTGGTGTTTTCTGTCTTCTGCTGGCTTTTCAATTCAGTTTTAATTCAATTTAGATAGCTGAAATAAAGTTTATAGCTTTAATTTTTACATTACATCTTGTATATTTGTTTATGGTTTTTAAATAAGGAATATTTCCACCTATCAAAACTTACATTTACTTTAAAAATGACAAAAAATTGGGTGTAAATTTATTGAAATGAACATCATTAAACTGAGGTAAAGGGTTTTATGTGAAAATATGATATCCCACTTAAACATTTACAGATATTTTTATAGTTTTATTTGTAGACTTTATAGTTTTTGAAATAAAGGAGAAAAATCTGTAAAATACAAAAATGTACATAAAAAGTTTTAAATGTCGTATGGTGGTAAGTGATTAATAGATGTTCTTATTCAAACGAGGTCGTTTATAGGTAAATATAATTGGGACATTTGTCTTTTTCGTTAGAGAGCCTATAAAGAACAATGCAGCAACAATTCAATTGCCATTTGATGTAGAAATAAATTATTTAAAGTCTCCATTCTAAAAAAAAATAGTTTTGGTTATTGTTTATTCTGTTTGATGTTTGAGCTTCACTGTAAAGAATAATGTGTGTGTGTGTGTGTGTGTGTGTGTGCAGAGTTTGACACTAGAAAAGTGTTTGAAAGTTTGAGCTCGCTGAGAAATATTCTTGATATCAGAAATAAAAGGCTTGTTATTTTTGAGCAGGATGTGTGACATCACAACTAGCTCGGACCTAGTCCTGGTTCAGTATGCAGCATTACAGATCTCATGTGAGGTGGAAGCATGATAATAAATCAAAGGAAGACACAATTAAATCACTGCTTCTGAGATCCCACATCTACGATAGTACTCTACCTGAATCTCTTCCCTCTGAGGCTGTTATATATTTCGCTGCCAATTATAATCTGCTCTCATTCTGTCCCAGAATTATTTCTCATATTTCATGTTTGTAAAGGAACTGTGTTAAAATTATGCATAAAATGATAAGATATTTCCTTTATCTTATCATATTTGGAATGTGAGAGTTGGAAGTACATTTCAGGCCATTTATAAGAGGTTCCAATTATTTAAAAAAATGAATAAAAAGAACATTTTTTGATTAATCAAATTTCTCTCTCTCAATTAACTTGCCAATTTAATTAAACTTTTTTTTAATTTAATTAAACTTTTACGATAGTACACTACCTGAATCTCTTCCCTCTGAGGCTGTTATATATTTCGCTGCCAATTATAATCTGCTCTCATTCTGTCCCAGAATTACTGCTCATAATTTGTGCTAACGTTTGTGCCAATATGCTTTATTGGCACAAACGTTAGATGAACAATGAGCCAGAATATTGAATATAGTGAAGGCTTAAAAACTACAATAAAATAAAAATAAACTACAGCAGACATGTTTTGCTGCATGTGTGTGTATGTTTTAGCATGTGTCTGATGTCTTATTGTATTGTTTTTATTTTATATTTGTTGTCTGTATTTATTTTTTTATTTGTTATTACTCATTTATTTTATTTAGAAGAAAACTTGTACAAATTAGATAAATAAGTGCTCAACTATATTTAGAAACAGTAGAAAGTGCAAATCATACTCAATAATCCAAAAATCAGAAATGATCAGAAATAAACAAACTATTTGAAATTACACAGCATAGATAGACAAGTGCTCAATAATACATAAAAAGACATGTATATTATACAAATCAAATGTCCTCCTGCATTATAGATAAAAAGAAGTAAATACCTACAAAAAAGACAAAAGAAAAAACAAATGGATACACAAATCGAGTGCAATAGAAAAAGTAAAACACACTCACAAATGGAAAAGGGCTATATCATACCATTTTACCAAAAGTGTTTTTTTTCATGCAACTTTATTTATAAATGTCCCATATACGTTCATCAATTCTACATAATTTCAAAAACAAGGATAAATAAAATATTAATAATATTCATAATAATGATTTTCACAATAATAATAATAATAATAAATGTAAAAAATCAATTAAAAACAGGCAGATTGTGACATCTCTCCAACTGGTTCTTTCGCAAACTTGTCGGTTCAGAAGTTCCAGAGAGTGTGACATCACATCTGGGAGGGGCGGGGCCAGCGCGTGGCACAGCGCCGGCTGCCTGGACTCACGCGCGCGGCGGCAGCAGCAGCAGCGGCGGGAGCAGCAGCGGCACGCGCACTTCAGAAAGGAAACGAACGACACGACAAAACAGCTTCAAAGTAGCACGACGGGGAGAACTGGAACATTCACGCGGGTGGGGAGGAAAGACAACAAGTTGTTAGCCCCAGGAGAGGAGGCGAGAGAGAAGGAGGGAGAGAAGGAGGGAGAAGGAGGGAGAAGGAGGGAGGAAGCGAAGAAGCTAACCGGGTTGCTGGCGATCCTCCCCGGACAGAGACTCCTGCAGCAGCAGCAGCAGCAGCATCAGGACCAGCAGGATGGAGGGGGAGAACTACGGTTTGTCTTCCACCACGCTACACACTCTGACTGCATGCGGTTTTTTTTTTTAACAAAAAAAAAAAAGACAAGCCAACATGTATTTATTTGAAGCCCTGCTGGTGTCTCCAGTCCTGGTTCGTGCTCCCAGATCCGGTCCGGTCGTAGCCTCGAACTCCTGGAGACAGTCCTCAGATTGCACCGAGTGTTTATGTAACACAGGAAATGAAGGTGGCAAAGACCTAAAACAGATATTTATGTTCATTTTATTCATAGGGATGCGTACACTGCACCAGATTATTCTTAGAAAATTAGAGGGAATTATCCAGAAAGTTAATGTAATTAGTTTTACAGTAGTAATACTGTGCTACTGTTCACAGTATTGTCTTTACAGTAAAAAAACATCATTTACAGTGATAGGAGATTAATTGTACAATAAAAATACATTAAATACTGTGATATCAGTTGTATTTCCAGTATTAGTTGATTAATTGTACAATAAAAATCAATTAAATACTGTTATTCAGTTGTACTTACAGTATTAATTTATTAAATGTGCAATAAAAATAAATTAAATATCATGAATTAGTTGTATTTACATTATTGGGTGATTAATTGTATTATAATACAGTACCTGTTTGACTTCTTCGAGTTATTACAGCTACTGTCATATATTGTAAAATATAGAGCAATTACTACTGTAATAATCGTTGACAGTAATGTTACTGCAGTTTTTACAGCAAAGTTTTACAGTGTAGATAAAAAGTTTGTCTGCAGCTCATTAAATATCTGAAGCAAAAAAATAATAATAATACAAAGTTAGTAGAACATCATCATCATGCAATGTCAAATAGAAATGTAAATGTAAGTCTGAAATATAACAAAAAAAAGCAAGATTAGATTTATGCGCATTAGAATGAGATAAAAGAGGTCTGTGGTTACAGGGCTGAGTTATAAAAGTGGTGACGGAGCTGCAGGTAGGGCGTTCCACTTTCACACAGAACGCTGACTGTCCAGATGCTGTGCGACGAAAACGCTCCCGTTTAATCAGTTTGAATGGGCTTTATTGGCATGAATGTTGCAACAATATAATATCGAAGTGTCAAGAATAAATGAAACATAATGCAATTTTCATAATAGAGCAGTATGCTATAGTTTGTACTCTTTGTGTGTGTGTTAAAGTGTTGTTGTGTGTCTTTGTGTGTGTGTGTGTCTTGTATTTGTGGAGATTTTTGAGCTTCAGAGAGTCTATAGTTTCATGCCTGTTTCTACAACATGTCATAGCGTGCATAAATATCTTGGCCGCATCCACAGAGTCTTTTGCCAAGTTGTGAGAGTTGCGCAGCATCTTCAGATGACACAGTTTCACTAAAGCCGAAAGCCCCTTGTTGCCAGGACGCGTCTCCACAGGAAATGTAATGTCCTGACTGACACACACACACACGCACGCATAGGCGTGATGCCCCTGAAGGTGCCAGGCCGTGATGAGTGATGAGCTGATGGTTTTTCGCTGCGGCCACGAAGGAGGATTCGTCTCAATTATTTAGCAGTTTAGTTTTTCTGCGAGCTTAATGTGTCTCAAAATAGAATCACCAGCAATGGCCTCATTGCGAGATTCCTGAGAACTGATGCTCCGTTAGAAGGAGGGAGGGACGGAGGGCTGCTCAGTCCCATGTAGAAAGGCTTGTTTTTCTGGTTTAGATGAGGTGCTAGCGCAGCATCTATCTTCCTTGATAGATAAATGATGCTGCCACAGCGCCACCTGTTGGACAACTGGAACCAGATTTGTCACAGGCAGCAAATGTGTTTGCACTAACACATAATATTTGGGAGATGTTATATATGTATATATATGTAATATAAGCCCTGCTTACAACATTTTAAAAAACAAAGCAAAGCTGTTTAGAAATATCAAAATGTTCTGCACATGGATATAATATAGCATGTTGAAAAAGTTTTTTACCTACAGGTTAATTTCCACGCTATGTGACCCATATAGACTGCATAGTAGAGTCACCACTATCATTACCTTCATGAACTCTTTCATATTTTGGGTGAAAGTTAACTGAACGTACTGTATTTTTTGCTTGATGAACGTCAGTGTGAACATGTTCATTCTGGCACTTGTGAATGACTCTGTCTCATAGTGGAACTTCAAAAGTGTGCCAGATCATATTAGATCCTTCCAGGCAAAACTCGGTCCTGGCATATGTGCGCTAGGGTGAGCAACTTCAACTGAAATAAACAGCCACTTTTTTAGTCTGGTATCCAGTTCTTTCTAATACATCCAGGGAATGTGCAAATAGCAAAAAACTCATCTTTGAGTCATTTAATTCACTTTGCTGACCACATTAAAATCAAAGAGAGTTTTCCAGAGCTTTTCTGACTGTTAGAAAAGGTTCTTGACCTATAAAAAGTCCATGACTTAAAAAATATAGAATACACAGATAATTGATACAGCTTTTCTGTCAATAGTTTTACTGGCTTCTCTTTTGCTATTACAGTCTATAGGAACATTTTTTGTTGCAGAACCATGTGTGACCACTAGGGAATAACCAGCTGCTGAGGCGGCAGCATCAAAGCTCCTATAATACATCATAGTTCTGGACCAACTTTGGTTAAACTTTGCATAAATTAGAATTAGCATTGACTTGTGCCTCTCTGGAAACCCAAAAAATCACATTTTCTCTGATCGCATTTGCTGTCCCTTGTCGGTAGTTTCCTCGTTGCTGAAGAATCAAGCGATGATTATAAGATTATCTGCCAGAGTGTGACGCACCAGAGACGTGCTGATGCTCCCAGCACATTCAGATAAAACTCTGACTGTACCCGACACCTCTTTAGTTAAATTGCTGGCGTGTGGGTCTGAATGAATAAGTACAAGTCATAAAATTGCCTGTGACCCTGAGCACTGTGGCTGCTCAGCATAAATGAAGCCAGAAAAGCAAAGAGGCTGGAGCTAATCTGTTCACTTTCAAAACTTGGCTCCCAGACTTTACTTTATCTTGGTGCCGCTTCATTTCATTATTAGTGACAAGTCGTGCAACAAAAAAAAATATTCATGTTGGGACTTGCAGTTTGTGGGGATAACGCGTGTGTGTTTTATCGTGTCGCAGTGACATTGTGTTAAAGTCACCTTCTCCAGATTAATGATGGGATCACCACGCTCGTTGCTAGGTGTCGGCGCCCTAAACCGGCCGTCTTGGGATTCACCGGGGTGCGGCTCTGTCTCCAGACTCGCTTTTTAAACAAGGCTTTTTGAGCAGCACGGTGTCAGCCTGCCTTTTTTTTTTTTATCTTTTATTTTTTGTCAGGGAGCCTGTCAATGTCAGTTTCTCTTTGCATAATGAAATGTGAACACAAAGGAAACGGTGTGCCTGTGCACAGGTGTGGTGCACAGTGTGTGTGTGTGGTAGCTGTGGTTATGGGTGTCAATGTTTCCTCTGAGTTGGACCACTCCTTTACAGCCTAGGTGACTGACATATGAGATAAATAAGCATTGTATATGTTGTTTAGCTGAGGATATATTGTTCTTGGTGCTGTTTGTTTAACTTTGAACTTTTTACCTAAAAAAACTACTGGGCAAAACTCATTCAATTTTGGGGTTGATTCTGACCCATGTGTTTCCTATACATCAAAATCTGTAAATATGTAGTGCTTTAATTCATTCAGATGTCTGCTACAGTGTGGGCATTGGCATAATGTTAAAATCTCTTTAAAAAAAAGAAAATGAGAAATAAAACTTAACGTGTGTTTTCATCTTTATAGAAGGCTTGAACAGGGATCAATCACAAAAATAACAAAAAAGATATTTTTTAAGATTTCTTTTAGATTTATTTATTTTAATAGTTTAAAAACACAAAAATGACAAATAATAATATTATTAACAGTGCAGGAAGAGACAGAAATCCACGGCTTATTCGAAGCCTCCGCCTGAATAAGGTTAAAAGTTTACAATATAATAGAAAACATAGAATACAATACAATAATAATGATTTCAAGTGTCTATGTAAGTGATAAGTAAACAGAAAAAACAGTTACAATACAGCAGTTAAATGGTCTTTTAAGCATCTTTTTCTAACATCTGATAATTAACCAGCTTTTTGCCAGGTTGGAAAAGCCTTTTCATTTTTGGTATCTGTATCTTATTAAAAACAGACCTCTGCAAATGAGAAATTTAAGGAGTTGGCATAGTACCAAAGCTATGATTTTACCTTAAAGTAAATCTGGAACTGCTCAGGAATGTTATCTTCACTTCACCTGTCTAATAAATACAAACGCATATTCGAGAATTCATAAATAGTGAGGAAATCAAAAAGATTAAAACAAAAACTTGAAGTGTGTCACTACAAAGCAGACGTGAACGTGACATCCCGCTGCAGTTATTTTTAATTCCTAACCCGAGAAAAAGAAGCCTAAAAATAAACTGACAATCCTCTAAAAATTCATATTCACACAGAAGAGATAAAGAGAAGCAGTGTGTTGAAGCTCTTAGACATCTGAATTGAAAATTGGAAAAAGGATGGTACAAATTACTACCAGGAAGACGATAATTCAGTCTATATTTAGCATTAATCTCTATCCTGTGCGGTGAGTATTATATTCCAGGCAGGTGTGAGTCACTGCTATCGCTCCACTAACACAAATGAAGCTCTCTGCAGGCTGCGTGTCCAAACTCTGTCATCACACAGGAAAAACTCCTCTACCTATCTGAATGTTTGAAGGTTAGCTTGCAGACTGTTTACCGCTGGAGCTCAAAGTTTGATTGCTACGCGGCTGTTCTAGTCATTTCTCCAACCCACGCACATCCCCAGTGAATAGAACTTGCAGTCTGCCGCATGGAGAACTCCAACTGCAGTGTGACTTTGGAGAAATGTTGTTGCACGCTACCGCCACCTGGTGGCGCGTATGTGCAACTACTCAAGTGAATGATCATTCAGGTCCAGATTATTAAGGCCCAACAAATGACACTGTTTCTACTGAATGCACATGTTGGTCTCCTGATTTCATCACTTTTAATTTAATTTGGGAAATTATCCCCCCCTGAATATAGAGATTGCAGGATCAGGTACAGAACAGGCAAAGAGCTGAATGTATTAGCACTGTATCATCAATGTGTTATAGTGGGATTGAGCGTGCTTTAATCGGAAGTGATAAGTATTTACATTGAATGAGTTGAGCATTTGTAGCAAGATTTCTTCTCATTCTTCTCCTTTCAGCTTTTCCCTTCATGGGTTGCCACAGCGAACCAGTTGCCTCCATCTAACCCTGTTTTCTGTGTCTTCTTCTCTCACTAAAAACTCATAACACATAAAACTCCTTGGTCTCTCAGTGCAAAGATCAGCATCCTTCCACCGGTGTAGTCACGGTCGGTGTAGTTTCTCCTCTGGACATGTCCAAACCATCTCAGTCTGACACTTCCAACAGGTGCTGTCCATCTGATGTGTTCATTTGTGGCAGGACTTACATATATCAAGTTTGAAAAATCAATGCTAATCATTGTCAGAGTCCACGAAAGCTGCCGGAAGACAAGTGATACCAGCTTGATACCACACAGAGCTGCAAACAAAACTTACAGAGTGCACTAATTAGGGAATGTAAGAAAAAAAAGCTGTGGCAAACACTGGGAGAAAGGCTAATGATGAGATTCAGGGCAGGTGAGCGGAGGTGGAGGGAAAACAGGTCACAGGAGGACCAAAAAAAAAGAAACCAAGACAGGACAGTGACAGACTGTTTTTTCGGACAGTTTCGGGCAAAGATCCAGACCCACATTGAGCTGTGCACCATCAAATATTCAAGCAAAGCTCCAACAGCAGACGTACTGTATAATTGATGGTCGTGTGTGTACCCCACCGCTCTGAACTGTCAGGGCTGCTACGAGCTGTCAGAATCCTGCATGCAGAGCCCAGGGCCTGGAACACTTCACTTAAAAATAACCCACCGGTCCTTATGAGGCAACGCTGTTCGTAATGGATTTAAATGAACTATCGTTGCTGTGGCTAATTTGCCCTTATGGCTTTCATTAGGTCCATTTTACCGTTCGCTGTAGGGCCACTTGACTAGACGGACATTATTCCATTTACAGCAATGAATTTATGTATTTTATTCAACCTTGCTTTGAGGCCGACACACCATCTCTCTCTGTCTGTCTGCATGTGATTACTTACTGAGAAGTAACTGACTATAACCTGACAATTGTGCCTGTGTCGTTTGGCTAAATGTGCCAAAACATTCTCAAAGGTTGACAAAGAATAAAAAAATGCTCTTCCTGCTGTGCACAAGTAAGACAAATAAGTGTTCTAAATAATATAACACTCCATGTGGACCGCTTTCATTTCATTTACGATTTTCTTCAAATCAAGATTCATTTAATTTGATTATAAACGTCATTCCCGTTTATTATTACGAAGCATGTACATAGGCTACAACTGAAGAACTAAAAAAAGCCATCTATTGTATGTCTCAACTTAAAGTAGAGCAAAAAAATCATTTACTCAAAGTGGTGAAAGTCACATGGAAAATAATTGGTGAAAACAAGATGGCATCGACGATTGAGTCATAGTTCGAGTTGCCTAAGTCGTTCGAGAACTGAGCCGAAGTGACGAGGAATGACGTCGCCCGGGGGGTCATGTGATCGACCTTATGTCGCTCGGTGATTGTGGATCAGCCTGAGTTGTGCCGCAGTGACACGCTGGTGATCGACAGCGGGGGGGGCAGATATGACATGTTAATTAAAGACTGACGGAGCTGTTGCTGAGGAGTGATCGCACGTCTTTTCTCCAAAGAGGAAGCCATCAATTCCCATTGATCACCTATGCACTTAGCTACAAAAGCAGAACAGTTAATTCTATCGTGTGCATGTGCATGTGCTCTCCCTCCCCCTCAATTGTGATTGTGTCCTTTGGTGGATAACCACAATAGGGGTGAAAATCATCTAATCAAAACAAATGGCCTCGCTTTGTTTTGCCCGGGAGCAAATCATTACTTCTGACCCGTTGCCAGGCAACAATGAAATCTTGATTTCATGTGTGAGGCTATTGGAGCCAAAAAAAAAAAAATGATGAGTGACTAGGGGCCAAAAAAGCAACAGATGGTGGAGATGGAACTCCAGAGCTCAATCATGCAGGCTCACACTGCCGACTTCAACACGCTGGTACTTCAACACGATTCTCATCACAGGAACAAACTTAAGTGATTGTTTGACTGATTTTTATCGTGATGGTTTTTAAGTCATTATTATTATTATTATGAGGCAAAAAGTCATAGAAAATATATACAACTTTTCCATTTCTATGCGCAGTGTGAGAGTATCAGCTTGATTTTTTTTTATTTTATGTAAAGTAGCAAGAGAGTGCAAGTGGGAAAAAGAGAGAGAGAGAGAGAGCAGAGGAGGATAGAAGGAGGCTGAGACACGAACACGAAAAGGGGAACAGGGAGAAAGCAGAAGTGAGCTCAGCGTTCCTGCAAGTTGCACATTCTAATCAACTGGGGAAGAGAAAGTAGGTGAGCGACGGAGGTTGGGAGAGGGTTGGGTGGCAGAGGGAGGGAGGCCGGGGGCCTCTGTGACTTCCCTTTTCCTTTCCCATCTCGATCTGAATCATCAGTCGGGCCGGGACACTTCACGCGCTGATATACCGAGAGGCGTCCTGCGGCCATGGGGACGGTGAGCGAGCTCTGCGTCTCCAGCTTCCAGACCTTCCTGTGTCCGGCCGTGGAGGCGCTCCAGCACGCTCCAGGTAGAGTACCAAGTTTTTCAGAAGGGGCCTCGCGTCAGAGTGATTAGTTTGGACCGGTCGTGATTAGTTGTTGAAAGACTTCTCGTGAGTTTTGTTAGATAACCTGTGGGTTGTGGGCTGGTTTGTTCTTGGCACAAACGCCGAGCGATGATAACATCCGGACAGAAATAGAGAGCGCTGCCTGTGGCTAAGAGAGGCTCTGTGCAAACACTGGGAGAGCGAGCTCATGCTAATTCCTGCTGAGCAGATCTAAATCTCCTGCAGGTCACACGTACACAACAACACTGTTTGCCTGCTCTATCACTGCTCTATAACTGGGATGCATCTAAGTAGTGTGAACAGAGTTACCCATGCAACTTACCTGACATTTACAAGGAGCATTTTAAAAATAATCTTTAAGCCTCATGCAACACTAGTTTATTTCACTAAATCCTGCTAGACTGGTAAACTTTTATCTGCTATTCATTGTTTTCTTGTTCTTCTCTTTGTGTTATACAAAAGCAGGAAGCATTACTGTACCGGTAGCAACTTTAGTTTGGTTTTCTCGCTGCATAATATTAACTCGGATGTGTTGCATCGCTTTTTTTTCTTCTGGCACTGGCTCGTTTCAAATTTCATTATGAGCACTCAGTCTCCCGGAGAACAGGAGGAGAGCTTTCTGTGCATTAATACTTATGGATATGCTGGAGGAGAAAAAGGCACAATCGTGAAATGACTTTGCGTTTTTTAGTTGCTGTGGAACAGCTGTTCCATGTTATCATGTGTCACTTTACCTTAAGAGGGTTTTGATTGGATGTTACTTGAAACTGGCTTCAAAAGGTTAAGCGTGCCGCAACTACCGGCCGAGTTTCAGGCGTGTTTAACACCACGCAGCTCGGCTTCGTCGTCTTCTGTCTCCATATTCTAAGATTTGTCCTTCCTCCATTCTGGAAGTATCTGAGTAGCCTTGTCTCTTGTGTTTTAGGCTGGTTTTGGATGTGTTGCAGCTTTATTACATTACACTGTGTTGGTTGTGGTGAATCAGCTGAGTTTAGCCGTGGCCAGAAGGAAGCTCCGGGCGTGATTTTAAAACACCTGAATCAGCAGAGACGTGAAGGGAGGAGACTTGATTGGTTTCGGGATTCTCAAGGAGGAAGTAATCTGGGTTGTTCTGGTTCCTGGTAGTGTAGTGACAACACATACCGCAATAAATATGACTCATAGAAAAAAAGGCATTATGATGTGCTTGTCAAGTTAAAGTTATATAAGATATAAAGATATACCATGGTTACATTTTGTGAATGTGATTATGCTACAGTTTTTCCTGTATTTTAAAATGTTTGATGAAATATTGGAATGAACAAACCAATCCAATAGAGTGACCTGGTGCAGAAACACAATGGAAACATCAAAGTTCTGCAGATGCATACATCAAAATCTGTAAATCTGTACCTTTAAAGTCTCTGGTTTAATGTGCAAAGAAAACTAGCTGTGCAGGTGCAAGGTATCAATAGGTGGCCCAAACGATAGCTCCTGTTTGAAGGCCCATTTACTGCAATGTTACCGAACATCAAAGCTTTCCAAATAGCAGGATTTTTTCCAGAATTTTACCAAAATGTAATTATTAGTTTATGGTACCATTAACAACATTCGCTGAAAATTTGATGAAAATCCGGCCAAAACTTTTTAAGGTATTTTTCTAACAAACAGACAAAGAGAACAGTTAAAGCTAAAACATAAGCTCCTCAAATAGTTCTCACCACCAGATGCCGCCATAAACTACACGCTGCACCTTTAAATTATACAATAGTTAAAATATTCTGTTGCGATTGCTGCATTTTCGGAACTCTCGCAGGGGGAACCGGGGATTGGACGCTGTATTGCAAGTGTTGGTGTTTTCCGTCTTCTAATCATGAATCGCACGTGTGACTCATCTCGCGGTCACCCAGCTGGTTCAATATCCTGTTAAATCTCATACCTCGACATAAAAGCTGCATACTGCATCACGTGGAAATAACAGGAAAAAAAAGAAAGACTTGCTGACCTAATGCCTGAAGATAAATGAGTCAATCTGCTGGTTACTCCCTTTGTTCATCTAATTTAATTAGCTTGCGCGTACACGTGCCGTGTCATTGCCCTTTTTTTTTTCCAGCTGTAAATGTTACGGTGGAGCTGAACATTCACACCCGTGTGAGAGTGTGACTCAACGCGCTCTGAATTTAGCCTCGGCCCAGAGCGGGCCTGATGGTTACGGAGCTCATTAATATTAGCGGAGGGCCGTCGAGGCGCCGTGGGGCAGGTGTGCGCTCGCTGACGTGGAAGTTACACCGGTGTGGGACCAGGCCGCAGCCTGGACACACACACACACACACACACACACACAAACAGCCCCGTCAGCAGCGCTCCGTGCTTATTTGCAGAATCAGCATTTTTCTTTTTGTAAAGGAGGGTGTGTTCGTGTGTGATTATGGCAGTGGCTTTTACAAACTTTGGGGTTTTTTTTGGCTTGGGAAAGTTAAAGTGTGGAAGTTATGTGCAAAAGGAATCTCCCCATCTCAGATTGGTTGATGCAATCCACCCTAAATAATAATAATTTATGTATTTGTATTTAAGGATTACTAGATACTAGCCTAATTGATCGGTAAGCTTAATCAATGTTAATATATTGTATGCATTGACATTTACTTGTCTACCTTGCCAGATTGAGGTGAAACAGAAATGTTTCCCACTGGTTTGATGTTTTTTTTTTTTGCTGCTGAATCAAAGCGAGTCTGCAACTGAGCTGCTTCAAAGACGAGTGTGTGTGTGTGGGAATCAGTAACAGAGGCAGATCAAATCCACACAGCTCTGTAAGCCAGAAAAAAAATATGTTTTGTTGTCATGGGAGGATTTTTTTTCCTCCTTGTTATCTTGATAAAACGGCATGAGATGAACCAAGCGTCGTTAGGCGGGTAAACACAGAGAGGAAATGGTGTTTTGTCTGGGGAGGTCATTGGGAACATGTTTGTTGCCCTCTAAACGCAGGATATACATGCTGCAAGCTTAAAATCCCCCTTCGGTTTTATTTTGTGGTTCTTCACGACTGCTTATTAGTCACACTCTTACATAAGTATGGTTTTTCTCTGTTATTTTGGCTGAATTGTCTATTGACAGTAGAAAATTAGGCCACGAGGTCTAACTACCAGAGTCCACGTCACACTGAAGGAACAACAATTAAACATTTTGAATATATAGTTTTTGGTGGCAATGACAATTACTACATTTTTGAAATATAAATGAGAGGTTTTGGATGAGTTTGCAAGTCATTTACAAGTCAACTATAATGTTTTTCTGTTGAGCTGTTTGGGAGATCTTTACGGGGGCAAAAAGCTGCGAATGGCAAAATGCTGCAAGCGCAGAAATGACGCAAAATGCTTAAATCACAGCAATTATGCACAAGAAAAATTCTGCAACCTCACAATGATATCACATTCATGAGCTTTTTAAACACTTTGCCGTTATCTTTTACAGTATCGTAGAAAAGCATCATAGTGACATAGCTAATATTGTCTATCCCCGCTTATTCCCTTTCGGGGTCGCAGGGGTCTGCTGGAGCCTATCCCAGCGCGTTAAGGCGAGAGGCAGGGGATACACCCCAGATGGTCGCCAGCCAATCGTGGGGCACACACACCATTCACACACCATTCACTCACACACTCACACCTATGGGCAATTTAGAGTTTACCAATTAACCTGAGCATGTTTTTTGTATTGTGGGAGGAAACCGGAGTACCCGGTGAAAACCCACGCAGACACGGGGAGAACATGCAAACTCCACACAGAAAGGCCCCAGACCCAGGCCCAAGGCTAATATTGGCGAATATTAATTATGAAAGAAAAATGGAGGAAATTTGAAGAAGAAAAAGTGAGTAAATTTGCAAAATTTCCTTCTTGGAGTTGTTTAGTGGGTTTTGTGTGTGTGTGTGTGTGTGTGTGTGTGTGTTTTAATATTTTCAGGATTTTCATTTTGCATTTGTTTTTGTGTTTGCACGAAATGAGATAAAAACCTTTTATTAGAAGAAATTTGTCTTTGACATGGGGTCACTGGCACCAATCACATCCCATCAGACATACAACAATGTAAAACCAAACTACAAAGCAATTGCACCATGAGTCAAAGAAATTATTGCAAGATGCCCAGCACAGATTTTTTCAAAACTCCATTTACAAAAGAAAAACACAGATGAAAGAAATTGCACACACGTCACTCAGAGGCACCTGCACGCACACACACATTAACACATTCATGTTCATCCCCTGCTGTTTAACAATTTGACTGATAGTTGAACTAGTGAAAATGTATACAAGTTCAGGTTACATTCAGACTGTCCGTCTCTTCTTATCTCAACGTCTTTATGCAGGATGTGGTTGAGGTTAGCAGTGATTTTTGACCTTGCTTCTACTGTGTTTCTGTGATTGCAGCATTTTTTTCTCCTGCAGCATTTTTTTGTGGGTGTTTGCATTTGTTTTATGCGTTCGTTTTAAGGCTTTGCATCATTTTTGCTTTAAGAAATGGGCCAAGGCGGCTGAGAAAAACACTAGTCACAGATGACGTTTTGCAATGATTTACAGTTGCACGATGTCTGAGAGTCGAGCCTGAGGCTGAATCACTGGTCCTGGACCAACGGGCTCTCAGGTGTTCATCAGGATCCCTTCTCTCTTCCTGTAACTGATGAGCTCCTGACTGCAGTATATCTGTGTGTATATATGTGTGTGTAGCAGAATTCTGGGTGGCTATGTTTCTGCTTTATGGCCTGCCTCTTCCCTTAATCATTAGCATAATGTACTGTTATAATATATAGACTTTTCTCCCCCCCAAGCGATTTTATGCTAATACAATGCCAAAAAATTGTGATTGAAAAATGTAAATGAGTGGCTTGGAAAGAAAAAGACACATTGCATGTGCAGTGCGTGATATGTATTATTTAAAATATAGCATGTAGGTTTATAATTAATTATCCCTTCATAATTAATAAAGGGATAAGCCACCCACTCACTCACATGTAGGTAGTAGAAGTGACACCGTGGCTAGAATCATGGCGGCATTAATTATAAGAATCTAATTAATCATTCAAAGTCTGGCCTCCCAGAAAATTATAGGATGGATCAATCTGAGGTCTCATTATCGCCGACTGCACCTGCAAAAGGAAAGTTTGAGCCTGTGTGACGAGTCACACGTGTAGCAGCAACACTCCCGCCACAGATTATGCCAAAGAATGTCTGCCATGCATGTAGTCATCTTTACAGCAACAGGGTAATTTTCTCATATTCAGAAATAAGAGGCCTTTAAGGAGGTAATGATCTCATATTGTCTCGTTATTAATGTGTCAATAATATGTGCATCAAGCTATTTTAAGGAAGTACTTTGAATCTGTATTACAGCAACTGTGTTTCAGTTCCCTTGGGTGCAGTGCTATTCACAGACTTTTTTGAAGGGAAGGGGCCAAAAGAAGAAAAAGGAAACTTGCAGCATATTTTCTCTACTGAAAAGACCACTTTAAGGAAAGTTTTTTATTTGTATATGACAAAAATGATCATTTTTCATTTTCCTATTGTCAGTTTTATCCTCTCTTTAGTTTTGCAGGTAGGATTGTAATGACTTAAAATGACCAGCAGGGGGCACTGTTGGCATTTCTTCTCATGTGTTGGATAGAGATGATTTGCTCATAATTTCATACACTTAAATTAAAACATGCACACATCTGTTGGAATTCTTCTTTTCTTTTGTCGAAGTATTGGAACACTTTTCTGATCTTTTAATGAAACCCTGTGAGAAGTTTAGAGGGAAGTAGAACATTTCCCTGTAGGTGTAGTGCTAAAAAGGAAATGTGTAAAAACACCCCAAAATTGTACTGAGTTAATGTGCTTAGTCCCTTTTTTATTTTTTTTTTTTACCATTGCTGTCACTGTGTTGTTCCCTTCTACTTCCTTAAAGGAACTGCTGAGTTTATTTTTCTCTCAGCTTCAGCTGCATCGCTTTTTGTGATGTGATTGCAGCAAATATCCCTTTAAAATGAGGAGATTTGAAATCCGTTTTCTGCCTGATCATATCAGTGTTAAACTTACTGTAGGTACAGCACGTGGAAAACCCTAATAATACACACCCTCTCCTGCTGATTCACTCTTTAGAGTCAGTAGGTTAGATTACATCGAGCCAGCAGACAGAGGCAGAGAGCCGAGCCTGAGCAACAGATAATTCATTATACGAGTGAGCCTACAGCTATTAAATGCTGATTTAGAGGGTTTCCCGTGCTGCTGGCTCAAAAGAAGCTTTGTCTTGTTTTTTCTTTTAACTCGACACACTTCTTCATTGTAGAGAGAGAAAATTGTGTTTGATCCCAAAGACCATTGCAGGGAAATGCTCAGTTTCTGCATTGTATTACCTTTGATTGCTCGTTATTTTCAAACTGTGCGAACATGCAAAAACGATAAAGCACTGACAACCCTTTCAATAAACAGCAGACAGTAACAGAGTAGGAAAAATATTCTCCAGAGGAATTTGTTAACTCAATGAAGCTGCTAATCAGCTGCATCTTTTAAACATGCAAAGACCAAGAACCTCTTTTGTACTTTATGATAGGGCATGACGCTGATTTGACTTCTGCATAAACACTCAGTTAACGTCACGTTCGTTGGAGCGTCGTTCAGTCTTTTGTGCACATCAGGAAGTTTGCGGACAACAGTTCACTTCATCTGTCGGCATCAGCTTACGATCATTTCATTTAGGGGTCAATCAGTTCTCTGGTTTCACTTGTTCTGTGCTTCAGTGCAGATTTACAGCAGCGCCCCGGGGGTCGGGAGTGGATGAACTCCTAACAATGAATCGGACCTTTATGTGAGGACGGTTCGCTTCACACAGACTACATTGTCGGTTGTTGAGTTTGGGCAACACAACTGAGGCATTCATGGACTGCGGCATCAAGTAGAGCCCCTCAGTTGAAGTGGCTGTGCAGTCTGTGGGTCTTTTCATTCTGAGATGTTCTGGTGATTTAACTCTTGGAGCCAATATCTACAGAAAAGGGGGTGAATCACTGTGTTTGGTCTTGTTTTTGGTTACTAAAAACAATTGAAATACATGCAGATATCAAGCCGTGTGCAAATTTTTTACCGTCACAGTTTGCTCATGATGTGGGTACCGATACTTATTACTTATTACTTACTAATTATTAGGGCTTATTAGAAAACAGACATCTTATCTCCTGAACACTTTGTGCTATTGCAACCTCATTTGGTCAACATGCATAAATATAATGTCTGAGTGACTATGATGAATTTGGTGCTATTTGTTTAACAGGTAGTGCTGTAGCAGCACCAGGTGATTATAAAGTAAGGTGTCTATCTATATGTATGTGGTGTGGGCAGAGATTACATTACAAAAACACACTTTGTGCTATTGCAACATCATTTAAACATACATAGATATGGCCTCTCAGTGACAGTGAAATGAGGTCAATAGTTGGCACTGACTATCAGTCATTTATAAAGAAAGGTGTCAGTCTACTGCTATCTCAAGAATTGTTCATCAGATTGTCTTCAGACTGGGTGAGGGTATTGTAGAAGACCCAGGTGTGGTTCTCAAAAGAAGAGGGCTTGGAACGGGCACCTGTTCTGGACAGGCATGTCCCTGAGATTGCTGCAACCAGGCCTGTACTGTAGAGTCACTGCAGATAGAACAGGAGAGAGAGAAAAGCAGAGAGGAGCTGTTTTCTCCCTCTACCTGGCCCCTTCCATTCGGCTGTCAGCGCAGCATTCCTCTGTCGGCCCGTTCTGTATTCATTAACAGGCAGGGACAGGCGTGGCCCTCTCCTCTCTGACATCAGCACATTCATGCAGGTGTTATACAAACAGTGGCCTGATGTATTCAGTTTTAATAAGGCACTGGAACGCTGGGTAGCAACGCTGTCCGCTGCACTCACATTTTCCCCCAAAATATGCAGCCAAGAAATGTCAGGTAGCCCCTTTTGATCACAGGCAGCATAAACTGTGAATATTCTGTCTGTTGGTGGGCCAGGATGAAACACAGAGGTAATAAATTAAAGAAAGATGAGGTGCTTATTTCTGAAGGGATGACGAAAAGGTGCCGTTGACTGTTGTTGCACGGTTTGACCGGGATTTGTAGAACCGGTTTCACCATTATTGACGCATCTCCATGCATGTTTTTCCTGTCGGAGTTGTGTAATAACGAGAACCGAGAGTTAAACCACTGAATCCTCTATCCTTTATGATAATCAAAATAAGGCTGCACGTCTTTTTATTTTTTCACTGTAGTTTTTAGGAGAATAACAAATATCCTAGAAGTCATTATTAACAAGTGGTGGAAAAAGTACTCATCATTTACTTGAGTAAAAACAGAAATTATTGTATTATCAGCAAAACCTACTTAAAATATCGAAAGAATATATACACACACTATGCTGACTGTGTTATTTTATTATAGTATATTATACCACTTGTTTTTAATTAATTAATACACTTATAGATACTTTGGGTAGAATAATACTAATAGTACTGAATCAGGTTAATTGGCACCTGTCATACAATGTAAAGTGACTTTAGTAGTAAATAGATAATAGAATATTTATGTTGTCAAATAGTGAAATGTTCTTTTGAAAAGTAGCTAAAGCTGTAAAAAAAGTGTTGTGGAGAAGTGAGGACAATATTTTCCTCTGCAGAATTAGATAAAAATAGTATGAGTAGATCAAAATTGTACTTAAGTATTTCAGTTGTACTTTATTAAATATTAACTTTTCACCACGTGTATTATTGCTTTAACACATGGGTTCCTCTACAGGCTTAACGTGCCTGTAGGAATGTAGGTTACAGTGATTCTATTTGTTAAATAGGCAACAGGTGTTCGAGCGTGTTTTGTTTCTGAACTAAAAGCGTCTGTCTGGCCTGGGCAGGATGTGGCGAAGCAGCAGCGCTGAACTTTAGTAGCGTTTCTGTGTCAATCACGCTCCCTGCCCCCACGCAACCTTTCCCAGCAGCGCGCGCGTGCTCGCGAGTGCGTGCGTGCGCGCGCGCGTGGGGGGCGCGTGCGTACGGGTACGGGCGGCAAACGCGTCACCCGACCCATTTGCTGCACCTCTATCCTTACTAACGTCAATTAGAAAGAGATAGACAACTATTACCGGATATAGAGCACCGGTTTGCCCGTTTCTTCAAAATTAAAGTCTAAAACGATAGCTCATGGAATTAAATAATGATTAATTGCCAGCTACTACATTAAATTCCAACTATTACAATAATAGATTTGAGTTATTTTAAGACCAAAATGTCCAAATTCTCTGGTTCCTGCTTCTCAGATCTGATTATTTCCTGGTTTCTGTATTTGTCTATAACTGGCAATCTTGGTTTTGGACTGTTGGTTAGGATGAAAAAGGGACTTTAGGCTGCATATTTCGCTTCAGTAAACAGTATTGGACATTTTAAACCATTTTATGAACCAAAAAAAATATTTTATTAATCATATAATAGATAGATAGATCAATAGATAGTTTAATCAACTATTAAGATCTTAATCTCTCAGCTCAAATACTCATTTAACTTGTAATGTATATAACTGATTCTTTTCAAACAATTTGTGGCATCTTCATAATAATCCAGGGAATACATCACAAGACAGTAATTATTGAGAAAAAAAATCATACTATAAGCTGATTTAATGCATTTTTGTAATAAAAACGCTCATTTAACTTGGGATGTGTATCTCAGAATTTTTTTTAAACAACTGTGACGTCTTCGTGATCATCATAACACACGACAGTAATCATAGGATAGTATGATCTGATTTGTTGCATTTATGTGCTACTACCCTAAATGATTATGAAGACATCATAAGTTGTTTGAAAAGAATTAGTAATATGCCATCACAAGTTAAATGAGTGTTTTAATTAAAAAAATGCATTAAATCCTCTCATAGCGTGATATTTCTAATAATTGCTGTCTTGTGATATATACCGTAGATGATCAAGAAGACGTCACAAGTTGTTTGAAAAGAAAAATCTGTGATATGTATCACAAGTTAAATGAGTGTCTTTGAATCTGTCGAATATGTGGCCAATATCCAATATCAAATCAATTCCACCGCGGTTCGTTCATAATGACTTTTATTGTGAAAGCGCGCACCGGAAGCGGCGTGTATAAGCAGCGTTTACGGTCTGTTAAAGTCTTTCTGTCTGTTAACCACTCCCTGGAGCTGTCGACGCACAACCACCCTTCATTTACCGAGGAAAAGCCTTCACGTAGTGTGTTTGTTAACTGGGCACACAAAAAAAACCTAAACTAAATCAAACAAATATATCGATATCATTTTTTATTATCCGGTCAAACTTTTGACACCCGGAAACCGCTTTTTTAAAACTTTGGTGAAGTCGGACCTGCGAGTCTCAAGACAGGCAGCATGGTGTTAAAGTCAGAAGACGGTGTAGGTGAGTGAACTTCTCAGGAAATACGTGGTTTTTTTCGCCCGAATTCGGGTTACACGGTTTCACAAGAGATGTTGACGAGTTGAAAAACTAGCTCTGGGAAGTTGCGTGTTGTTATCGCCGTGTTTAAAACACGAAACATACGACTGTGTGGCCTTGTTGACAGTGTTGCGTTCACTGACTCGGATATCTGCAGCTTTTACCAACACGAGTGACTTTTATCTTAACGTTTAAATATTTAACATGATTTATCATTTCTGTCGACAACCTGCAATAATATTGATTGTTCAGAACGAGCCTGTGCATGTGTGTTTCTACTACTTTATTGATTATTGACAAGGTCTCAAAGGACAAAGTACTCGCATCCTTAACTCAAACAGAAATTTTTAAAAAAGTACTCGTCCAAATTGTAAGTAAAAATGTACTTAAATGTATCAAAAGTACGCCAAATATTATTATTACATTTTATAATTCCTCTTGAAAACCTTTTATAATATTAAATTATATAATATCAATGTTGAGCAATTTTGATATACTTTAGGTGGATTAATAATAATAGTGCTGCATCATAATATTTGGCAACTTTTAATAAATTAGATGTAAAGTAGTAAAATCTGCACCTGAAAAGTAACCAAAGCCGCTTGCATAATTGAGTAAAAGTACAACAGAAAACAGTGACACCTTAGCAGATTATATATGATGGAATATTGAAATATTTAGAGTAATATATTCATTTAAATAGTGAACTAAAAGTAACTAAAGCTCTCAGATAAATGCAGCCATGGCACCAATGTAGATATATTAAATGCACCTATGTATACATGCAAACTTCCACATTTTTGTCATTTAGTTGTAAATTTGCAATTAAACTTTAAACTCTATTGTGCACACAGCTTGACACAGTTGGCAGCTTTGGCCTTTAAAGAGAAACTCTGTGTAATTTTTCTGTGAATGCTGAATCAGCAACAGGTGTGAGAGACGACCAGTTATCTTCTCCAGCGTCGCGACAAACACGCTCAATTATTCATGTCGTTTATTATTCCCCCCCCCTCTTTTATTTATTTTTTTCTTAAAGAGGTCGTCAACGTTATTATTCCCGGAGGAGCCCATTCCAGCCGGTTGTATTGACTTAAACCGTGGTTCTTTACAAAAAAGCCTATTTGTTTTATCACAACAACGTGTGTGTAGCGCGGTGAATGTGGCCTTCTGCTGCCTGATGCTCTTTGCGTGTTTGGCTCACCCAGCCTGGCAGCAATAATTATCCCCTGCCTTTGCGTCACTGCTAATCGTGTTAGAGAACAGCGGACGTCTGACTGACTGATCCTGTTATATGCTGCTGCTGCTCCTTTGTTCTGCTGCTGATGGAGAGGGAGAACTTCCACGCTGCTGGCCTCCTGCTCCTCCTCCTCCTCCTCCTTCTCCTCAGTGAGCCTGGCTGGCACACTGCTGCATTGTTTTCACAGGCGAGGAGATGAGAGCGAGACGGGGAGCGTCCATTTGTCTCTGCCATTTAGCGGTGGGTGGTCTTGGAAGTTAAAGTAGTTGTCACTAATGGTTCCCTAATGAGCCGCGCTGAGAGCCCTAATGGGCCCTGACTGGCACTAATACCCCCGGCGGTCTGATAATCATCATCATCCTCCATCCGTAATCATATTTTAGCCTTCTTTTCTGCAGCGGTTGCAGCTCTCCTGTCCTCTCAGTGTTCATTCTGTATGTTCACTGCTGTAATGCAATTTGATGAATATCTGTTTAACAGGCAACTGATGGGGTTGTGTCATCAGTCAGTGAAAGAAAGAAAAATCAATAGTATATACTTTAGAATTCAACCAAAGTTACAATGGGCTACAATCATGATTTTTTTTTTTTTTTGCAATTCACTTTTTCTTGATTTTGCACAAATACAAACAAAAACACACGTAAAACATCTACAAGTGAACAGGACCATAGGCAGATATCGACTAAAAAGTTTTACACTACATATACAAAGAGTGAGTGAAGTTATTTAAGCATTTGTACATCACTGAATGTCAGATTATTAAAGAAAAGAAGAATGGTAATGATTTTTGCTGTTATAATTAGAATATTTACTTTTTTTTTACAATCAAAATTGCTTTGTCGGCATTTCAGATATCACATATGTCAATAAATAAAACCATTATAATACTGGAGATATATCTGGTATTACAGAATATTGTTATAGATTCATACTATGAGTCGCTTATTGTGATAGTATTCTCTATTATACTCTATTAAATACATTATATTAGTTGCAACTTTGAAGAAATGCAAGGAGGAGAGTGATTTAAAATTATATATGAAATTTAAGACCAGTAATCAAATAACCACTTAGACTCTAATATGGCAAAAATAATATTCGCCCATCATTGGTAACCAAAACGCAGAGATTGTACAATCTTAATATTCCCCTGGTTTCAGTGCAATAAAGTACATCATATTAGGAAGACTTTAAGAGGGAATAGGGTAAATCAAATTAACTAATTGAATATAGTTTCATGGCACAAACTAACTAGAAAGCGAAGTAGAAAGAAAATATTATTTATCTGTTAGATCAGATGTTCTCAATTTTTTTTTTCTTTTACTGTCGAGGTCCGCTAAAGAAAGTGTACAAAACCCATGATTAAAAAATGCCATTGTGTAAATCATGGATGGACTTATAATTAAAATAAACCTTTTCCTTTTTTTTGCTGAGGGTCCTCTGGAACCACCTCAAGGGCCACTGGGTGTCCCAGGACCCCACTTTGAGAACCACTGACTTTGATGACTTATCTTCATTATTTTAAGCAAAAATATCTTTTAATGAGTCTGAAACCGGCAGGTTGTTCATGTCGCTGCCTGTCAGGAAAGTCCTCTGTGTTTTACAGTCTACGAGAGAATCCTGGAGACTAAAGCAGTCGCACACAAAATCAAAAAAAGTCTCTCGGTTCGATTTCTATCTTTTTTTCCTCTTATCTTGCGCAGTTTAGCCTCCAGTCCATTGTTCTGTGTCCTCTGCCCGCAGTGATTTCATTGACTTTCAGGTTTGTCTGCAGCAGGCACAGACACGTCTAGAGCTGCCCAATACGTATTCTGATTTGCTTATCAAAGTAGTCCGGGTTAAAGTCTAGTCGCCTAGTTTTCACAGCAGTGTATTTGTGTAAAAATTTGTTTGGGCTGCAGGAAAATTAGGCACAATTGAAAGCAGCTCCTGACATGATGGGAAAGCACATACTTATAATTTATGGTTTCTTGTTGACATGATAAATGATAGGGAATGGTAATTGTTTGTGGTTTTTCTGTTGTCTCTTTCTGAGAGAACGCTTTTTGACGACGAGAACGATTCGGTTCCATAGAAACTTTGTAAAGAATGCCAACAACTCAACCCTGCGTGTGCTGAGTCGTCGGAGTCATCCGCGCCGTCATGTTGTGACAGAGCTGAAGAAAGTCAGAAAGAAAGGGAAGAATGGCCGAGTTGTTCCCTTTTTCCACAGGATGGGTGGGTTTGAGCCACAGGTTTCACTCCTAGCCTGTTCTATAAGAAAACAGCTTGCAAACAGGAAGCCGAGAACTCGGCAAAAAAGCTCGACGGGAACTGAGACGACGCGGGTGGTGTGTGGGCGACGTTCTCTACTCCATAGAAAGATGCATACAAATAAAGACACTTGGAGAAGTGAAAAAAGCTGCATGCTGTTAGACACTGAAAACCCCTCACCTCTCATGTGTTTTTTAAATGCGTGTGCGTGTTTCGGTGGACGAGAGAGAGGATGTTGATAGTTAGACAACCCCCGATAAGAATCAAGGCCGACCGCATCGGAGAACAAAGGCGTGCATTGTATGTAGAAATAGCACTTCCGCTTTTGAGGATCAACACGGAGAAGCCTCCGCATTGTCCCATTAAAAACAATTTAATGTTGATGGGAGCCCATACGCCAGAATGGAGATTATTAAAAAGAAAACTGTGAGTGTGAGCAGCTGCAGGGATGTTTATGCTGTGGAGTCGTCGGTATGTTTGCTTTACGCTTGAAGCGGTGTGTATATGTATGTGTGTGTGTGCGCGCGCGGTGGCGGGGCCTCGCCATACATTCTCCAGCTCCCGTTCCCACCCAGTCACATCCTCCGCTCCCAGCATTCCTTTCACACAGCCAGCGGACCCTTTAACTGCGAACTAACGTGTGCTGTTTGGGGGGAGTGGCGGGGTTCAGCCTTCCTCTGTGACTACGCTCTGAGTCACACTTTTAACGCAACAGGGTTAAATAAATAATGAAATGATTATTTCTTGGAATTGGTCATTTTGGGGGGGTTCCCACAAGGGGTCTCAAGATAAACCTAAAAGCTCACAAGATAATTAAAGAATGAGGAAATACATTTATTTATTTATTTTTTTGTATTTTTACTTCCACGTACCTCTCAAAAATTCCTTAAATGAAACAACTTGAAAAGGAAAACCTGGTCAACAATGCAGTGTAGTCTAGGAGACAAAAATGTGAAATATGCACTGAAAATCATCACCACATATCCATATTGACCTACACTGCAAAACCTACACTCATGTTAACAAGTGAAATTATCTTGTTTTTATAGTTATTTTTTTCCTGATTTGAGTCAATTAGGCCTTTTTTCCTTTTAAAGGAAAACACAACGATTACGTGTTTCTCACTATCCCACTATACTATGCGTTTACATTAAAGGGAAAGTTTACAATAAGATAATGCTACTAAATATTTGGAGTAATTGTACCAAAAACAAGAGGTACTTGTTTTTCCTTCCTGGTGTGTCTACTCAAGCTTTACTCAGGACTTTTGGCGGTGTTTAGACAACTGAGGCTTTTACTTCTCTCCTCTTATGTAGAATTTAAAGCCTCACTTGTCACACAGCTGTGCAGCACATGGATCCCGTAGACCGGCGCTCGTCACAGGAAGCGCTGACATCTGTGTGACTGCAGCGTGCAGACGGAGCAGCAGAGGGCTCCAGGTTGACTCATCCTGTACAGACATGAGGCGAGTGCTCACTCATGCTGGAAGAACTCGCCTCTCGGGACAAGACGAGGGAAGAACGCTGGAACGCTTCCAGAGTGTCTAGTGTCTTTAGCTTACCTTTAAATGAAAAGACGCGATTGTCTTGGGCACATACTTGTTGTTGTTATAGGTAATAATGATAGTTATGACCGGGTCACGTGACTGGTCAGGAGTGACAAGACCTGGCTCGACGTGCTGAATCACACGAGAGCTTATCACCTCTTCTCGGGGGGACATGATGACCAGGTTCATGTGTAATACTGTTTTTATTTATTTTTTTAAACACGCTTAGTACGTCACTTGAGAGAGTCAGTAACTTTTTAAAAATACAAGCATTCGTCAGGTCTCATTGTACATTTTGTGTGGTTTCATGCCATTTGAAAGTCCATTTATACCATTCCCCCCTCAATAAAAACTAGTAGGGTCACACCACAAGACATTTTTTACTTTGTCCTATTGAATCGGCTATTCTTATGAATGAATAGGGTTTTTTTATATAACCATTTTTAACATCATCTTTATGTTATGTAGGCATTTGAATTGTAGTTGTGATATCACAAGCTGTATGCTCTCTTCTTTTATGTCTGTCTTGAATCATTAATATTGATGACCCTCTCTTCTGATTGGCTTATTTTAATGGCTGTGAATGTGGGCTGAGTGCTAACTGTATATGGATATATATAGGGCATTACTTTGCATTGGAAACATGAGACGGTATCTATACATCTGAACCTTATTGTAATCTAAAATATATTAAAATCTTTTTCTACAACATAAAAAGGGATTTATTAGTACCCAAAGGTCCTATGTTTCTAAGAAACAGAAAATACTTACAATGAAATAGTGGATTATCATCATATTTGTCATGTAAAGGATTACAGTTCTGAAATTGAAGGAATATTTGATAGTTCGGATGGAGAATTAAACAAAAACAACTAGTATTAATCCATTAGATGTTTTTGTAGGGGACTTTTTAGGTCCCTACTCTGCTCTGATTTTTGAAGAATTTTAGTATTTAATGGGAAATCATGTGGTTTTTCTATGTAAGAGCAGGCAGAGAAGGGAATGGCCACTGGGTGGAGTCTTCATGTCTGTGTTAGTGACAGCAAAACAGAGAGAGAGAGGAAGAAAGAGAGAGAGAGGGAACGTGGTAGTGAGTGTGTCAGTGTGCTGTGAGCAGCCTGGGAGCTGATAGCTGTGCTGTTTCAGCTCTGAGAACTTGGCGACAACCCTCTCAGCGAGCGGAGAAGCCCGCTCCTTCTCGCCACCGCGCGACATGTGGACCTCCGTCTCGTCAGCATTGAGCCGAAGGAGTTGACAGAAATTAAGAAAAAAAAGCGGGACTGCTGGATTCTTTTTCAAATATAAATGAGGAGTGATTCGTCGGAGACGGAGGTCTGACATATTGGAGCAAGTCTCACTCGGGTTAGTTTGTTGTTTTTTTTGTTCGTTTTGTGAGTTCCTTGTGTTATATCCCACAAGTCTGTATGTGAAACTTGTCAACTTTGGGACTCACTGACTGTCACCCCCTTCCAGACTTTGACAGTGCTGGGGATGAAAGCTGGAGACGATCAGTGATGATCAAATGGTCAGTGGGACCCATTTGGTTCGGTCTGAGCTGTCCTCTCATCTTGTGAGATGTGTTAGAGTCCTGCTGCTGTGTGGTGCTGTCACCAGGGGTGAGGTTTGTCTCTGTCTATGAGGAGGATGGTAGAAAGTCTATTTTTTATTTCTAGAATCCTACCGCTAGGTAATAATAGTACAACTTGAACTTTTTTCCCTGTTTAAAGGGAAGTGAGGGTCTAAGTTGTGTGTTCTTTTGTACAAACCGTAAAGCCCATTGGAGCAGATCTGTGACTTGTGATTCTGGGCTATACAAATTGAATTGAACCAGACGCAAAAGCTTTTATGACCATGACTTTAGAATACTTTATTGAGCCAGTAAATGCACATGGTTTTGGGAAGCCGGGACCACCAACTATTAAGAGCACGGGCTGAGAAGTAAAGCCGAGGATGCTCCAGCCGTCGGCCCCTGTACCCGGGGCCTTGTCGAGGAATGTGGCGAGAGGCCACTCGCAGACACAAAGGGAGAGCTGTGATTGTCCCACCTCTCTTCCCACTATCTGTGTGCTCCTGCCCTCTCGCCATCCCACACCTCCCTGGCCGAACATAGGGCCTCTTCTCCTGGGGTCGGACCCCCCCCCCCCCAAGTCACCCTCCTCCTACCCCAGAGCCAGGTCAGGTTTGGGTGCTTTGTGGGTTTTTGATTTGTAACTAAAGGCCCATTTTGGGCCAGGCTTGCGTGTCTATTAACGTGTGTGGGAGGTCAAAGGTGAGTTCATTTGGTGCCCACATGTACCGGCTGGCATTCTTCCACAGCCCTCGGTCTGCTTTGATACAGGTTGTCTGGTTAAGAGGCTTAAGGTGCATGATTGTGTGTGTGTGTGTGTGTGTGTGTGTGTGCTTTCAAATATGTATGAGCAAGAAGAGTCCCCTTGGGACTAGCTCCGGTAATGAGATTCAGTCTCAGATCAGAGATGGGCATCTTAAATCACCTTTTTGTTGTTGGAGCAGTGAACAGCTGCAAAGATATGAAAACCTTAGAGCCCTTTTAATAGACCATGGTGTATTTTTCTGTGTGTCTGTTTGCACCGCCCCAGCTCAAGTAATCAATCGTCGTTGGAGTGTCTGTGTGTGGGTTTTTTTGTGCTGAACGCATTAAACCTCATCATGAAGTATACTCCTTCTTGTTACACCCGGCGCTCTCATTGGTTTAAGTTAGGGGTCCATTGATTGGTGCCTTCAGGGGCCGTGGGTGTGTTTTTAGCAAATTTAAAAGGGAACTGTCATTGTAACTATGAGGACAAAGGATGTACATCAGCAACAACAGAGGGGGCGGCTGGAAAAGTGATGATCTTGGTTGTACGTCGGAGATAAGATCAGCCTGAAAGAGAGGGGGGCGGGGTGCAGAAAGATGGTGGCAGATGAAAGGAGAAATTATGGAGGAAGAAGAGGAGTAATCAAGCGTAATGGACGGTGTCTGAAGGCCAGATGGAGGAAAAAGGGCTGTAGACACAACAGACGAAGGACCTCATGCAGGGAGCGATTGCTGCTGTCTTGATCAGCGCGTGCACCTCATTAAAACGTAATCATGCATATACACACACACACACACACACACACGTGGCTGCGAAATGCATGTGTGTCGCTTCACATATTCACACAGGCAGCGTTATGGTGTGAGTATCTCCATCTGCTGTTTCGAGGCACAAAGATTCCACATTTTTAGTGTGAAAACTAGCATCTTCGGGACCCCGCTACGCCGTTGTCGTGTTAACTAAAGTCCCAAACACAACAAAAGCTTCCCCGTTTAATTTTATTTTCCTTATGAACTGAGAGGGAGCTCCCTGAAATGGGTCACATCTGCAGGGAGGGGGGGTGGGCGGGGGGCAAGAGATCCTACAAGCACTCAGAATTCTAATTTCCTTATTTTCCAAGGAGAGTTCTTCAGTGATCTTGGTGGAAATGAGACGTCTGCCTCCTTCTGCCAGGATAGCAATCAGGATGTGTATTAGTGGGCCTCGGCCGCTCTGGGAGAGGCAGCTATAATTGGCGTCTCCCTTGATGTCACCTCCCTGGCGCTCTCCGCTGACCCAGCCCTCGCTGCTAAAAACTGCTTCTCCCATCCAGGAACTCTAGGAAGCTGGCCACTGTGGCGCAAAAGCAACAACATTAGGACTTAAAATACGGTTAAAGTCGTTATTTTAGGCTCAAGTGGAGCATTAAAACATTTGAACCATTAAAAAAAGAAGTTGCAGGGATGCACTGAAGGGGATCGGGACGCACCGGTTCCAGAGTGGGCACCGTGATTACATGCAAAAAGGGAACAAATTTAGTGTCTCGAGTCCTAAATTTGTATTTGTAGCACTCAGGAGTAATGAGGGCCAGGGAACAGCGGAGCAAAGCTCAGATTATAATGTCCCAGATTTGGCAACGGAGCACTCACGTCTGACTTTAACGCAAGAATTTTGCCTTTATCGTCTCTCCGCTCACGTTTTCAAATCTCTTTGCACAACCTCGGTGTAATGACACTTTTACAAATCACTCCTTTGATACTGTAAGTGATTGGCCTGGTTTCATTATACCAATGCTTGAAAAAGAAATAACCTCTAATTCAAACTGAAAGTGATGAGAGCTTGACATTTGTTCAGGGGATTTAATGGATTTTTCTTTTCCTATAGTCGAGTCTGACCAGTTCTATTCAGTTATGCTGTTAAGTGTTGAAAGTTGAAACAAAAAGCACATTGTTGTGTTGTGCATATGCATCCCTGTCTCTCTGTGCACGAGTGCAGCTCTGTGCATGCACGCCTCCATGCATGCGTGTGTGTGTGATTCCCCTGAAAGGCCCGTTTTCCAAGCAGTGTGAGTCTAAAGAGGAGAGAGAGAGAGAGAGAACGTGGGTGGCGGCCGTTGGAAATCGCTGCTGTAGAGGCAGCTGACTAGAGGCGGCTCTTAAAACAGATGCAGACGAGGGAGATGAGCTCCAGTAAAGGGAACACGACATTTCCCATCTTTTCAAATACAAATTTTGTATTTGTATTACAATTTATTAATAAATATTTTTTTTTATCTTATCTTAATAAGAGCCAGTGTGTTAACACATTTATTGAGTTTAGTAAGTTACTAGGACATGTGGCTACACATGCCAAAACATTAACATTTTTTAATATCAGATTTACACCTGATCCAATCAATATTATTTAAAGTTGTATCAAATCCATTGGCACCGGCCATTTTATCAAAAAGGAACTAATTTCACAAAACAGAATGGAAAAACTGGTTTCTGTGATCACATCTTTAAACTTGTTTAAACAATCAATGGCCTCATAGACTCGAGTAAGAAATAATTATAAAAAAAATATTATCCAATTAACATTTAGGGCAGTGGTTCAGGAAATCGTTTATTTTACTAATAAGTCCATTCTTCTAAAGGCAATCATCTTATCAGAGGTCTGTGGTATAATTTGTGTCAGTGTAGGAGTCCTTAACAAGACCCACAGATTTAAGGAGTCATGTATTCTGTCTGCACTGGATTCTGATGACCTATGTTTCTTTTTGAGGTCTTAACCACTAATAAACTCACAACCATTGCACATTGTGGACATTAATAGGTTAAACAGCACGTGATAAAACGACACGCTTTCATTTCTACAGAAACACCCCATCACTCTGTCTTCACCTCATTCGCCCCCGTCTCCTCACTTTCTCCCCCCTCATTCTGGCTTCCTGTCTTTTTTTTTGTTTTTTTTCTGATG
This sequence comes from Eupleurogrammus muticus, assembly GCA_036785175.1. Classification (NCBI taxonomy): domain Eukaryota; kingdom Metazoa; phylum Chordata; class Actinopteri; order Scombriformes; family Trichiuridae; genus Eupleurogrammus; species Eupleurogrammus muticus. The sequence goes on from JAYKQN010000011.1 coordinate 3,875,469, forward strand.
ACTGTCTCTTTTCGTCGGTGCAGAGGGTTTTTGCTGAACGGCGGCCAAGCGGCGGCGCTCCCAGACGAGACGGCAAAATAAGCGTCGCGCAGCGTTTTAGTTAAGTGGATGGGTCCCCCCCCCCTCCTCTCTGCATTCTGGGAAATAACACCCACACTCGGTACCCGACGCTGGCGCAGGCTTTTGCAGGGCCTTTCCCTTCCCTGATGTGGTCTCCCATTATTTCGGGTGGAGCCGGGCAGCTGATCAGTTGCCTGAAATAACTCTCATCATGAGGGATGACGTCAGACTTTTTGCAGGACCTTTTTGTAAAAGCATATTTTTGTTCAGGCTCCTTGTTTGTGCTAGAAGGAACAGATGCTTCCCCTCCCCTTAAATGGTACTCTGCTCAGTTTCTTTCTATCTCCTCCTCAACATCAAATTATAGTCCTCTGTCTCTCTGGTCCTTCACCCCCTATCAGTCCTTCACTTTGACATCTTCTTCTACGCCAGGAATGTTGTGGCTGTGCTGTCTTCTAGCTCTGAGAAGAAATGGCTGCCTTCAGCGTCCGCCAGCCGCCCGCCCTGACACCATGTTTCCAGAAAGAGAAACGACTTCCTGCTTTAAGCTCATCCTCCCTGTCGATGGTGTTTGTGCTCTGGGTTTGCTCACCGTGACATTAACTCAGCGCGGTCTATCGGGGAAACGAGTTTATTAAATGTAAGAAGACGCACAACGTAATTGTAAAGGATCTTTCCATTCGATGTTCCTTCCAACTTCCACTTCATTCCAGAGAAACATTGTACAGCAGAATCTCAGTTTTCGAACGTCCCAGACCTCGGAACAAATCGGAGTTCGAATGAAATATTAAAGATTTTTTTTTTTGCTTCCGTTGTTGAAAAAAATCGTCGAGATGACCCGAGAGGACACAAGGAAGAGTGTGTCCGAGTTAGCTAAGGAGTGTGGCGTAGCAAAAATCAACGAAGGATCGACTGTGCTTGGCAAACAAAGGCCACAGATATTGGAAGAAGTGGAGAAACTGTTGCTGATTTTCATAAACGAGCAACAGTTAGCGGGGATAGTAGATACTATTATATTATTTGCCTATAATATTTATTTATACATGACCTACTCACTTATTTATGCAGTTTATGGTGTAAAATAATGAAAAAATGCTTTAAAAAATGGAATGGAATATATTTTTTCCATTATTTGTAATGGGGAAAATAGATTCAGAATTCGAACAAATCACTCCTCGAGCCGCCTTCTGGAATGGATTGTGGTTGAGAACCGAGAGCGGGCCGTACTTTCTACTCCACTACGTTTTATTGGACAGGTTTTATTTTACACGAGACAAGATGAGCTACAATAAATTTCACTGCATTTAGTTCAAGTCGGTGTGTAGTTGTCGTCTCGTCGCAGTTGTGTGTGAGTTGTTGGTTTCGATAAACTTCACTTCAAATATTAAAACGCGAAGAGTTTCCTGCATAAAGTTTTAACCCTTATAACGTACTGAAACTGCTTATGCATCATCCATCTGTATTAATAATGTACTTACTTAAACGTTTTAATTTAGTCTCAGCCTGATTTCCTAAATTGTTATCGACTTGCATCTTCATGGTCTCTCTGCCTAAGTAAGCGAAAATACTTGTACTGTGCTAGCGATGGTTTCCACGGCTACCCAGATCATTTAATATGGACGCGGCCCGTGATACCGTGGGCTGTTAAGGTATGACGTGTGAAAGGTCAACCTCGAGTAGACGGCTGTTCTGGCCCGGCCGTCTGAAAACAAGACGGGAGGACAACGTGGCTTTTGTTGTGGAGCTTATGAGGCTATGAGGCTTCTTGTTATGGACCTGCATCCATTGTGTATTATCCCCGTGTTGAATATTAGCAGACATTCCAGTGGATGTCAGGGACATGTGCCTCGAGATGTTTGGGTTGGCATGCCATATGTTATTAAAATAGGTGCTCTGTCATGCAGCGTTTATCCATCTGCTTAGGATGCATTTTACATGCTGGAGGGGATTATCATTATTAGCGTTATCTTTATTTCTGGCTACTTTCAGAACTGAAGCGCTGTGCCAGATTTTTTTTTTTTTTTTTACTTTAGTAACCTTCATTCCTCTGACCCTTTCCTGCAGGTACATTCTGCAGTGAGATTAGGACACTATCACTAGGATTATGTGCGACCAAGATTGTGATTGTGTTTTCATTTCACAGATGACAGGGAAAGGTCAAAGGGGAAAGGAGATCGCCAAGGGTCATTGTTGGTATCAGGACTCAGTAATATAAGACCTTAAGTTGAAGATTCTCTGTCTGCCCTGTCCATCACCTAATAAAATTTACCTTGTTAACCATTGGCAGACAGAGATCCACAAAATCAGCTCTTGCCTCAACCCCTTTAACCTTTAGAATCCCGCTGCTGCTGAAGTAATGAGGAGAAGGAGCAGGGGTCACAGGTTGGGGGGCCTTTTGCTCGGCCACTGGGGGAGTTACTACCTTCCTGTAGAACTATTAGTGGTGTTTGCTAATTTAAGTCTCAAGATTCACCTGGTGTTTCAAATGGAGACCAGAGTGGGGGGGAAAAAAATCAGGACACGTTGCTCTCACCTCAGTCCTCGGCAAAGACGACGCTAATTATAGCGGCGTACAGCGTGAGTGACAGGAGGACTGACGGCGCTTTGAGACCTGTCACGTTTGTGCTACTGTAGTTTCACAACCATAAGGCGCATACTCAAATAGAGGGGGAGTCACTTTCCTTCCCGTGTGGCTCCTCGGAAATGATGCATTATAACCGCTGGAAGTTGCTGCGCTAACGCGATGTTCTGCCTAACGCACATCCCTGTTCTTTTATAAACAATCCATGCCCACACTTCCTCTACATACATACATAGGGTGCACTGCACATTTTGAAGAATATATAAGACTTTTATGTGCGCCTTATAGTCGTGAAAATACGGTCCTCTGTGCCGCTTGGCTGACTTGTTTCATGTTGTTTCAAAGTGCACCTGGCCGCTGCAGATTCTGCTGCTGGTGTCCATGTTTGCACACTGAGAGAGTTTGTAACAATGGGAAAGGTTCGTTCACTGATCCATCACCACAACTGGAACCTCTCCGTGGCTCGAGGCGAACGGATAAAGGTCCTAACCCTTCGTCTCTCTCTGTTTCTCCACAGTGCCGGACGACCTCACCCCAGAGGAGCAGCAGGAGCTGGAGAACATCCGCCGGCGCAAGCAGGAGCTGCTGGAGGACATTCAGGTAGGATTTAGATGTAACATGAGGGCTGTGGCCAGCATATATGAATTAATTAATGACAATGACAAACAGTTATAAATGATGCTCAATATACTAACTTTCACTGCAACTCCTCTGATTTTCTTTATTTATTTTTTTTTTTTTTATTTATTTTTTTTTATTAAACATTGACCTCTTCCATTGACTTTTGCTGCCCAGTTTGTATAAATCCCCCCCCTTTCAACCATTTCACCCCGAGCGGAATGTGAGGTATTTCCTACCTCTTTTTAAAGGTTTATTGAAATGCGGTGTGGAGTATATCTGAAAGTAAGACGAGCACACAGATAAAACCGGATTATGCTCTTATGAGGAATGCGCTACTGCAGCCAGTGGAGTATCCCATCATTTCCCCGATGATTTCCAATGTGAAGCCTGGATTCTAATAAGCCCCATTTTTGCTGAAGCAGTTCATTTGAAGATTCTTTTGGCTGTTCCTTTGACCGTAGAGTGCTGGGCTGATGATTGTAGCTCGCTGCTCTGTAGGGGGCTGGCCTTCGGATGTCCCAGTGGGCTACTCGACTTCCTCGGCCCTGACAGACAAACAGGGGAGGCGTGATCCGACACCCGCTCTTTTATGAGCCACCTTCACTGCCCCCCGTGCTCTCCTAAAGACTCTGTGGCCTGCACGCTGACCCCTTTCCTCTCTCCTCCACGCCCACCCTGCATGTCCAGGCCCCCGCCACCCACTTCTTCCTATATGAGCGCAGCCCTTGTTTGCAGAAAACAAGCGTCCGAGGAATGTGTTGTGATTACACAGGCCCTGAAAACACAGATGTTGCCTTTGTGGTTTTGGCCTGTGCAGAATTGGTTATTATGCATGTGAAATGATACACTAGAAGTGCGTCCGGATATATAAATGGAGACGCTCCGTGATTGTAACCCTTCCTCGGAGCGTCGAGGCCTCTCATGATCAACAGCTGTATACAAGACTCCTCTTATGCTAGAATCTATTATTCCATACTTCTGTCGAGCTGCTTTCACACTCTCTCCATCCTCTGCAGTCTGCAGTGCTTTTTACTCGCCAGGCCGGCACCAGCGGGTCTGGCTCGTTTGACTCAATCTACCTCTGAGGCCATTAATCACTCAAAATCAAAAACACGATGCAAAATATAATCCACTTTCACGCTTTTCTCACTCCATTTGTATTGAGGTTATCCCTGAATTTCCCCTGCCTAATTAAATTCAGATTGAGAGGATTGTTTGGGAGAGAAATGCGTGCAAAACACACCTCCCCTGATATGAGATGTAGACAATCTCATATCAGGGTTTTCGAGAACCGAGGCGAGCTAAATGACTCCATTCTCTTTGTTGACTCTGATGTGAGTGTTTGTGTGATAAACGGCCACTCGGCTGATGGACAAACGGAAATGATTCAGAGATGATATCCTTCAGAGATGGTCGCACCCTTCTACTATTGATACGGGAGGCCCAGATAATGAATTCATTTATCCAATGACACTCATCACATTCCCCACTAACACTCTTTGTCTCCTCTGCAGCGGCTCAAGGATGAGATAGCAGAAGTCACGAGTGAGATTGAGAACCTGGGTTCCACAGAGGAGAGGTAAGAACTATTATGCACCCCCCCCCCCCCCCTTGTCTAAATTGGTTTGTTTGCCTTCTATTACCCGTCACAGCAAACGCCCCAGATTGCCTATGCTTTTAAGGCGGTTTAAATGTTTCATCAGGCCCGGCCCCCCTCCCTCGTGATGGGAGGCCTCATTGAATAATGCAGTGGGTGGACGGGCAAAAGCAGACAATGAATGGTCCCCGGGGGGAGAGACTGCTCGGGTTTGCTCTACTCAAGTGGATAGGGATCCCATCAGCTACCGAATATTTCTAAAGCACTTTCTCTTAGAGCTTAAAAACCCATTAAGCACCTTCTCGCGATCAGAGTTTCCTACGATCCATTTAATGGCAGCGCCGCTCTCCTTCTGTGTTGTAATTTGGCAAACAAAAGCCAAAGGAATGCTGGTGTGAGTGAATCAGTGGGAAGAAGCGGTGACCCCCTCACCGGCTGGAGATGGAGCTGTAGCCATGACGATGACGGACTCCGGGAGCGCCCTTTGACCCCCGAATTGCTCAAGGCCTGAGAAATGAGTCGTTCCCATATGAGTGACGTTAAGCGCCTCATCGATGCTTTGTCATCGCAGCCGAAGGCGGAAAAAAAACCAGAATGAACTTACTGAAATGATCTTATTGAACAAGAAAGATGAAGGACCATCAACATGTTAGATTTTTGCTTTGCTCAACTACAACCTGAAGACAATCTGGCATGTCTTTGCAGTGCAAGCAGTGTAGGTTCATTAGCTGTGGCTCAAGCCACTACTTTACATTAAGAAATCTCCAGGATTGGTTGGTGTGGCTGTTTGAGTAACACACAAAATATGTAGTGCTAAAATGATTAATTCATTAGTAAAATAATAATATATTTTATTAATTGTCATTGGGTTTTTTGGGGACAACAACGGATAATTCTGTAATTGTAACTTTCACTATTCATATTCCACCATTCATATTGCAATTGTATAATTTTCACACCATTTTATGTATGTATTTTCAAGTCAAGAACAACTAACGGCAACTTTAACTCTCTGATATTCCAGGAAAAACATGCAGAGGAACAAACAGGTGGCCATGGGCCGTAAGAAATTCAACATGGACCCCAAGAAGGTAGGTGCTGAGAGTAACTAGTCATCTGATTTGTCCTGCGTGTTACGATGAGCAGGATTTAACCCGGGGCCCTTGGTCTCTTTCACAGGGGATCCAGTTCCTGATAGAGAACGACCTGCTGAAGAACACCAGCGACGACATCGCTCAGTTCCTCTACAAGGGCGAGGGCCTCAACAAAACGGCTATCGGAGATTACCTCGGGGAGAGGTAACCGATGTGGACGGATGTGGTGTTAAATTCTGTATAAACCATCTCCCTGTATCATAGATGTTATCGAACACGCATCCAATCATGCTTGATAAGAGCATCGAAAAAGTGAAGCCCCTTCTTCAAGAGTGCATATTTTCCGTATTGCTCCGCTTCCTTTTGGTCAGGCACACCCATCCCGTCTCAAACAGATTATTGGTTCCACGTGTAGACTATCCCTCTGAAGACAACGTCCGTTACTCATCACCTCCATCTGTCTTTCATTATCTAACTCATTCACATGTAACGTGACCGAGAGTCACAGCTCGAGAATGCACATCTTGGAAGGTCATCCAAGACTTGACTGCAGAGCGGAGCAAACGCGTGACACAGGAAGTCGTGCTGTGCTTGGTATCATGGAGTTGGTGGTCAGGGGGCATGGTCTGATCACGCCGTTTGACGGATGCTTACTGGTTGATTGTTATCCAGCTCCAATGCGTGTTACAGATTTTGAAAGGATGGGTGGTGGTGGCGGGGGTGAACCGGAACAACGCGTGGAGATAGGATTGGTCTCCAAGTCCACTGGGAATGAGATGACTCTGTCAATGAGAGCTCTTTAGAGCATCCCACCATCCCCACAGGGCAGATCATTTACTCTGAAGGGTGTAGAGGTCGGGGCATGATGTCATGATGGAGATTGGGTGATAAATGAAGCAGGAGGTGGGGTGTTTATCCTCTTCCACTGTATCTCGCGGACCTCTCAGGATCCGTGTGTCAGATTACATCTTGAGCTGCTCCTCAAACACATTCCCGATGTCTGTATTTTGAAATAAAGCAATAATTAGGTTAAGAATTTGCCTTTTTTTTTCCTCTTCTACAGAGATGAATTTAATATCCAAGTCCTCCATGCCTTCGTGGAGCTTCATGAGTTCACAGACCTTAACCTGGTTCAGGCCCTAAGGTAAGGCTGCACCTGCACTCACAGCTTCTACCCTATATGCAAATCATGTGTGAAACGTAAAAAATACAGCTGTCAGTTTCGGTATCAGTCTGTGGCTGACGACTGAGCTGTGTCCCCCCCCGACAGACAGTTCCTGTGGAGCTTTCGGCTACCGGGAGAAGCCCAGAAGATCGACCGCATGATGGAGGCCTTCGCCCAGCGCTATTGCCAATGCAACCCTGGCGTGTTCCAGTCCACAGGTAGAGCACACATACGTTACAGTAGGCGTGTCACAACAGTTTTGGTATCAGCGTTTTACCAAAGTATCAGTTATCATGACAGCAGCCCTAAAAAATCCAAAGAGCTGCGACTTTATAAGCAATAAAGGACGTCAGGTTAATAAATACAGTTACTGTTAGGCTGTATTGCTCATATCTAAACAGTTTAATTCCGCAGACAGGCAGTCTGCTGAGATGACCTGCGTTTTATAGTGTCTGGCCCGTAAATGACTGCCTCTAACATGAGCGCAGATGGATGTGCATAATGCATGATGGGACTTCTTAACAGCCAGATAAAGTGCCGCTGTGTCAGCGGCGCGTCCCTGCCACCTCGTCTTTTAGCACGCACACGCACGCGCATGCACGTTGAGAAACACCCGTGCGTACTCGGCTGCCCACGCGCAGCCTTTCACTCCCGCCCACTCTCCCGCCAACGAAGCTCTGTTCGACCGTGCTCACAAAAGTGGAGTCCTTTCAGCTCCGCTCATTTACATTCATATTTAATTCAATTCAATTCAATTTATTTGTATAGCCCAGAATCACAAATCACAGATTTGCCCCAATGGGCTTTACAGTAAAAAGGGTTAGATGGATCATTAGTATTGCAGATGGAAGAAGAAGAAGAAGCTCAGAGCATCTCATGAGGACCCGGCAGACTAACCTATCACAGCATAACTATGTCTAGGCTGGCCAGGGCCACTTCTTCGAACAGGAAAGTTTTCAACCTATTCTTAAATATAGGAAGGGTGTCTGCCCCCCGGACTGAAACGGGAAGATGATCCCACAGGAGAGGAGCCTGGAATTTTTAGAATTTCTGGGAGCCTCCAATAGGCTCCCATCTCTCTCGGTGTGATCACATTATTTGTGTGTGTGTGTGTTTGCGTGTTACAGACACCTGTTACATCCTCTCATTCGCCATCATCATGCTGAACACCAGCCTCCACAACCCAAATGTGAAGGACAAGCCTTCTGTGGAACGATTCATCTCCATGAACAGAGGAATCAACGACGGAGGAGACTTACCCGAAGACCTGCTCAGGGTGAGGAGCGCTTTCAGAGCCTCCTTCTTCTTCTTGTGTGTCTCCGCGGCCTTTCTCTAATTCCAAACCCGCGTTCTTATTCTCCTCCTAGAATCTGTACGAGAGCATCAAGAACGAGCCGTTCAAAATCCCAGAGGACGACGGCAACGACCTCACACACACGTTCTTCAATCCAGACAGAGAGGGCTGGCTGCTAAAACTGGGTGAGTGACACACATATTTGGGCACATAATTAATCACATTCTCATCAACGACTTTGTCTTCGAAGCAGCACATGTGGCTTCAGGATCTGTATAAAGTGATAATCAATGTCTCCCACAAGGTCAGTAAACACGTGACCTGTGTGTTGTGGTGCCAAGTGTGTATTGGGTGTGTTCACACTCGACCCCAAGACGGCCGAAGACTTCTCTGCCCACTCACATGTTTTATGAATGTGGCCTCGACATCAAACCACCATATGTGGAGGCCCTTTGAATTATTTAGGAGAAGAACCCACACACACAGATACTCACTTTCATAGCAACGCTGAGTATGTAAATGAACAAGGAGGAATGTAAGGAATGTACTGTACCTATATTTATGAGGAAGGAATTTTTTTATCAAATGTTAGTTCATTAGTTTGTCTCAATGGGAAAACTCACAGCAAGCCTTGGAATGAAGAAAAAAATGTTCTTGGCAGTTGTAATTTCCCCTATTGAAATTTTTACCACTTTGTGATGAATGGCTCTTTCAGCTGGTACTTTTACTCCTTTACTAGAAAAACACAAATGTGAACTGGCCAACTCTCCATCCTCTTGTTTCCTCTGAGATCTCTATACTGTGCAGATTTACAATGAATTTATTCATTTTATTTTTCAAAAGCATGAATGTTTAAAGTGAATCTTCTAATCGCTGTAAATCTTTACAACCGACTACTCCCATGACCCCAAAACTGGGTGTAAAGCAATCAGGGTGGAAGATAAATAATTGTGATATCACAGCAAACTGGCCCAAATAGGGGGGTAATCATTGAATGTAGTGCTTTACAGTAAATGTGACCTGTTCGCATTGAGTAGAGCTCCTCCGTGTGGACTAAAACTACAACAGCAGATCTGTCAAAATTTGTTGACTCACTACAGTAAAGCAACTTTAAAAACCAGAGCTGTAAAGCAGTGCATCAAAGCCTCCTTGGAACTGTGGTGCGATAATTCCTTATCATTTAATTTGATTTTTTTTGTTTTTCTTTTCCTCTTCGTTTGTTTGTTTGTTTGTTCCCATGATTTTGGCTGTTGTCTTTCCTCAGGAGGTATGTACGCCTGCTCTTCCCAAACACTAGTCCATCTCTCAGCTCTCAGGTGCTTTTTTTGGTGATCCGCCATGCTTTTGTTCTCTTCCTCATTTTTTTTTAAGGGTTTATTTTTTTTTATTTTTGGTGTTTAGGTTTTGATTTGTATCGTCTTTCCATAGAGTCATTTTAAACCTCTTGATGTTTGTTTGTCTGTTTAGTCTCTCATTGAGCTGGTGTTTTATCCCCCACCCCCCACACTCCTTTATCTCTGTGGGGGGTGCCGTGGTGGTCGCCGGGGTGCGTTTTTCACCCCGTGGGCTCGGCTCAGGGAGCCAATGCTTTTTGTGAATGCTCTACTTGACCCTCTTTCCTCTGTACGCTGTGGTGGTCGCTCTCTCTGATCTGTTTTATTTTTTTGGAAGCTGCACTATACCTTTCTTTCCATACAGCGAGCACAACAAAGGACTTTGCTTCGCTCTCCAAATTGAGCATGAACCCATTGGCTTATTGTCGTTTTTTTATGCTCTCTGGCTGCATGGAAAAAGGAATACTGCACCTTTTTCAAACAATTTGCTGTCCTTTATCTGGTGCTGAAAATGGATCTGAAGGGCAACGATGTGGCTGTAACTCAGTTTGGCTGCTAGACCGGACTGGACCGAACTGTGGGAGACGAGCGTGGGCAGAGGAGTGTGCCAAAAGGGGATTCATGCATTGTGCAAATGTTTCATGCACGCTTCATATACACTCTGATATCAGATGGTTAGTACATGGTTCCTACGCAGTGCAGAAAAATGTAGTAGTCTTCAAATCTGGATAAGTGAAGGCAAATATTAGTTGTTGTTTTTTTCTCCAGGCTATTGCCATATAAAATTCATACCAATCTGCCACCATGTTAATTTCTTTAAAATGGCGTATACATAACCTCACAAATATCTTACTATTAAGCATGTCTGAACATGTTTGAGTTATGTTATGTATATTGATTAACAATAAATTAATTCTTTTCGGCTTGCCTTAAAAGTGACAAAAAATATGGGGCAACAATAATCTGATTTCATTTAGTCAGTATAATGAATAAGGGACAGACATTCTACTTTTTATTTTGTACAGAAATGTGTAGGAACCCTCTTAGAAACAGTGCCTTTTGTGATCTTTGCGACTTTTCTATTACAAATTAGGATTTATTGATGGCAATTGAATGTGATTTGGGTATTATTATTTAATTTTTTTGCACAAAAAATTACATTTGGTTAAGAGAATGACCACTACTAGTAAGCTTCAAAGGGGATCGTGTAACACCACAACATCCAAAACTGGAAAGGATTTGAAAGACAACCTGTTCCCTCCCCACCTCCGCTCGCCCACCCTCCCACAGCCCCGTCTTGCATGGGTGACTCCCTCCACTTAGCTCCGCTCCGGCCTAGCACCGTCCTGCACCCCACCCCCTGCAACAATCCACCGGGACGTCCCGCCTCGTCCCAGGACATTCTTGCACGGGGTGGGGGTGGGGGGGGGAGGAAAGGTCATCTCTCTTTCTCCAAAAGAAAAAAAAAGTGACGGGAACTGACATGACCATTAAAACCAAATCACGAACCTCCAAACCCGATCAACCCTTCCGGCCGTCGGCTGTGTGACTCCGTCATCGTGTTCTCTGTTAGTCCGCTTCTCTGTTGCAACACGCGTGACGCGTGGGGATCTCCATCTCTGCCTGTCGGGCGAAGCGTGTCCTAGATATTAACAAGTATAGACTGAAGTGTTTGACCTATCATCTGTGACATGATGGGATATCATATACGGCGCTGAGGCTGTTATATGATACTACGAGTGTGTTCTACATGTCTTTTTGTGCTGAAAAACATCCACTTAGCTCTCTATCGTGGTAGATGGGTTTCACATCGCAGCTTTTTTACTAACACTGGTGGTGGTGGGATAGCCTAGCCTAGTCTAGACGAGGCTTAGGTCTTTGTCGTGATTAGAAAGAAGCTTCGATCCACTCCGCTCCTAAATAACTGAGAGGTTACTGAACAAAGCCAAAACAGGAAATTCAAGTCTGAGACGCCTGTAGAGGAGCCCAGCGTAGCTGCAGGCGCGGAGCTTCCTGTCCCACTCGGTGTTTGCTGGCATCCCGTCCTCCGAGAGCGAGGCTGCCATCTGCTCCTGTGATCAGGTTTCCCCTCGCAGGAAGTATGGTGACAAAAGGGGTCAGAGGTCAGCTATGGGTTCAGCGAGCACAGGGTTAACCACAGTGGCATGAAATAGGTGAGAACTTAACCCAAGGTGTTAAGAAATGACCTCTCAGTTACTCCTCAGTTTATTTTTTTAAATAGTTGCCTACTAGTAACTTTATTCATAGATCTGTATATCCTATTGATCCCAGGTTTCCAGACTCCTACTCTGAGATAGTTACTCAGGAGAGACAGAGGCTGATGTTTTAAAGGCCCCATGAAATAAAAAAACACATTTTCCCAGTTTCAGTTCTTGTTTTCCAAATATACATCCCAAAAAAAAGAAAATCAGTTGTATAGCATTTTACAGTAGAACAAATAATCCCACTTTTTTCCTTTTTGTGTTAACCTTTCAAAACCCTTTTGTACTGTTCAAACTAAAATTATTTGTTTTCACTGGGGTATAAGTCTGAAAAGTTCTGTCTCACGGGGCCTTTAAAGAGTAATGAAGGTTCCTCATCGACTCCAATTAGCTTTAGTTTGGTATTTATCAACTGTTTGGGAATTTAAGTGTTGATCCGGGACTATAAACACCAACTCCCGTATAAAAGAAAGAAGGAAAACAGGCAGACAGGTGAAGGAGATGCCGTTGTGGTGATGGTGAGCGCATGGTGGTGGATCAGGGAGTCCTCTGGAGCCGTCATCTGTCTGTCTGCTCATACATCTGTCTGCCTGTCTGCTGCTCCACCCGGTGCTTCGGTGCTCGTCTCTCTCTACCTCTTTTTTCGCTCTCTCCGATTCGCTTGCCTCTCTGACGCTAGCCGTTTGCTCCACAGGAGGACGAGTAAAAACCTGGAAGAGGAGGTGGTTCATCCTCACAGACAACTGTCTGTACTACTTTGAGTACACCACAGTGAGTACGGCTCAGCTTCTCAGTCACACTGAGGATTTTTTTTTTCCTGTGAGCAGAGCGCTTTCAATGTTTCCATTTTATTTATTCATTTATTACTTTGTGTGCAGGACAAAGAGCCCAGAGGAATTATCCCACTGGAGAACCTGAGCATCAGGGAGGTGGAGGACAAGAAACCTGTAAGCACAGCTCCCTCTGCTGGTTCATTCTCTTACTACACCAGTGCCGCACGACTATAAGTAGCACACCTCTGCATATCACTGTATCCTTATTAACATATAAGAGAATAAAAAAAGAAATATGGACCAACTTACAAAGAATAGCTTTATTAACTGTAACAGAAAAGATTGAAAATGCATCTGAAATTCAAAAATATAATGAATCCTTAATCTATAACTATTTTTGACTGACCATGTCAAACCATATGATACTGGAAAAATAAAACTACATAAAATCGTCTTATCAGCATGATTAGTGTAATATCTTTAACTTCTTTGTCTCCAACATTTTAGACTCAGTAACGCACCGGTCTTTCACAGTGAACCAAGCGCTACAGACGCTTCGTCATATTTCTTCGTCTTAGCTTTGGGAGACTTTCGTTTGTCTCTTTATCTCCGTCTCTCTCCCCCTGTCTTCTCATCCCTGTTAAATATGTTTTCATGGTGTCACTTGAGGGTCTGCTACATTGGTGTCTACACTTCTTACTCATACTCTGTGCTGTATGCTTCCTGCACACACTCTGCCAATGAGAGCGCCACTGCCCCCTAATGTAGTGGAGGTGCAATTGCACTTTATTCTAGCACAGTAAAAAAAAATAATAATAAACAAGCATGTTCGCAGAGGTCAAACGCCCCCTCTTGACGGAGCCTCGCTATTTGAGAACCACTGTACTACACACAGTAACATTCAGATTTTTCTAGAACCCAATGGTGTCTCCACTACTGCCCATTTAGAAAATAAACAATCTCAACTTTTTGTAAATCTTCATTTTGCAGTTCAGCCATTTCAGCAATAGAAGGAAATAGGACTGGGTGGTAAACGATTTCATACTAAATATGTTCTTTTTTTTTTTTAACCCTAATACCAGTAGCAATTTGCTTCACCATCTCTGCCACAAACACGCTCCAGAATATAAAGAATGCATGACAGAAAGATCTGACTGGTTGTATTAACGTTGGCACTGGAGCCACACGTCACTCAAACACATGTTTGCTAAGGGCAGTTTACTGCAGTTGTTATTCGTTGAATTATTAGAAAACAGGTTTAACACAGTCATGCATGGGGAAAAAATGCCATCAAATACTGTGACACTGATTTTTGAGAAATACAGTGATATGGATTTTTTTGGTCATACCACCCGGCTTTAGAGGAGGAGTAAAAAATCGGATTAAATGGAAAAAATCACCCTGGCCTAATTTAATTTCTCACTTTCTTTTCCTCTTCCTCCTCCCTGCAGAACTCCTTTGAGCTTTTCATTCCCGACAACAAGGACCAGGTGATAAAGGCGTGCAAAACGGAGGCGGACGGACGCGTCGTCGAGGGCAACCACACCTTCTACCGAATCTCCGCCCCCACTGCTGAGGAGAAAGACGAGTGGATGAACAGCATCAAGTAACGCGTTTTTCTTTAAATTGCTAAACCAGAAAGCAAATGAGGATGGAGACTGAAACCCGGGTCTATTCAGGACCCTGTTCCACATTCTTTAATACCCACAATTCAATAAGTTTTGAGCTTATCGTTACTCATATGGAGTATTAACCGCTGGTGGGCAGACGTACATTTGTCTAATCAAGCTTTTCGAATACAATTGAATTGCCAGAAATCCAGCGGTAAACTAACTGAAGAAGAATTGATTGTGTTGTTTACTTTGCAAACATTGCAAAATTGCTAAAATGCAGTAAGTTGTAAAAACCCCTGGCGGCTCCTCCGCTCAAAGTAGCTGTGGTAAGCACAATAGTTAAAAATAGTAAATCAATGTTGAAATCTGTGTTGAATCTTGGCAGGACATTAGATTGTTAGCTAGTTCACAAAATAAGTTTATTATTTATTTATTATTATTATTATGTGTTAAAGTCTGCTTAGTGAAATGAGGATAAGGAGAATTAAACTTGAATAAACACAGTTTGGATTTTCTATTTGTTTTAGTTTTGGTTTCAGTGTAGTAGTAATAAAACAAAACAAATCAATGTTCATTTTCAACTAAATTCTATTCAATTCTAGTTATTGTTAATTGATAATTCTCTTGCACACTGTATGAGAAATTTGTCTATTTGAGTGTTATACACTGCAAAAACCAAATCAATTGAGAATATCTTGGTTTTGGTACAATTAGTGCATTATTGAGTAGAGTTATTCTGTTCCACTGTTCCCATAATTTAGCTTATTTCAAGATATTTTTTTATTTTTAGTAAATCATCTGTTTTTTTTTTCTTAAAACGAGACCAAATCAGGTAAAAAAAATTAAATAACTAAATCATCTGCCATATTTATACTAATTCTACTGAATATTAGACTAATCTTTCTATAAAGGTAAATTTCCTGCTTTAGTTGCTATTTTTATTCCTCGTACAGGCTACTGCAGCTGTAACTTCTAAAGATTTCATCTTTCATAGTGCAGCGTATCCATGGAAACAATTGATCTCCATCCCTGATTGGCAAACATCCCCTCCGTGCATGAGTTTGAGCATTAAATCCGTTCTGCTCGTTCCTGACACGTTTCCTGTGTCTGTGCCCACAGAGCCGCCATCAGCAGGGACCCGTTCTACGAGATGCTGGCAGCCAGGAAGAAGAAGGTGTCGTCCATGAAGAGGCACTAGGACGTTGCACTTGACAGGGCAGGGAGGGGGGGGCAGGAAGGGGTGTGTGTGGGGTGGTTTGGGAGCAACCGGGTATCTGCCAGGGCAGAGGTCCCCCCCCCCCCCCCCCCCCTCCCCTTCCTGGGGGATTTCTCTAGGATACTAGGGACTTGTCAGAAAACAGGAAGCATGCTGGGGCTTCTAGATAACGGTATTCCGCTCTAACCTCTCGTCTGAATGTCCCTTTCTCTCTTAGCTTTATGTGTGCCCTCTGTCTACAAGGCCCCCTCCCCTCGCCCCCCCGCCGAGAACCAGTTCCCCTCAGGCTATAATTCACGTTGCACACATACGCTCATGCATTCCCCCCCCCTTAGCACACATCGTTTAAACTCAGCAGGTCTGACCGAGTGTGGCGCCCCCAACCAAAAATACTCCTCGCTCTGCGACAGAAAAGTAAACACCTTTTCTGACGTGCTTTAATGTGTTTGGGTGACACGCGTCTATTTTTACAGCTTTTACCGTCGAGCGCTCTCGAGTCTTTTTTTCTGTTTGTTCGCTTTTGTAAAAAAAATAATAGTAAAAAAACAAAAAACAAGAAGAGGTCTTGCGACATAAACCAAGGGCAGAAGTGGGGGTCCGTTTGCCTGATTTTTATATGGGTGGGTGGGGGGGGGGAAGAAAAATCTGAAAACAAAAACTTCTCTGTTGAAAAAGTTGCCACTCAGGAGATTGTAACCATGAAATGTTCCGTGTTGGAGCCGACATGGATCCTGCGAGGAATGAAAGCCTCGTCTGTGCCCCAGACTGAAGAGTTTTTTAGCTTTTTTTTGTAAATGTGAAGCTGCAGTGTGTGTTGGGATGTGTGTGGGGGGGGGGCACCGCCACCGCGGCAGGTGGGGTGGTGGTCGTCTGCTCGTCTGGACAGGGTCTCAGAGCTGGATCTGGCTCCGACTGTTCATTTCCTGAAGGTCCTGGACGTGCATCCCTTGGATTTAGTGTCTTTCAGAAAAGGACGATCGTCTGTCACACCCCCCCCTCGTCTGGAAAACAGAACTTTTGGTTTTTTTCGCTTCCCATATTTCCCTGTTTTATGTTAATGTATCATATTAAAAAAAAGAAAAGCAATTTAATTTGTTAAAGACTTTACTGCTGCACAGTGCCTGGCGCTTTAGAGGACATGTGCTGAGAAATGCTGCTGGTTAGCGACAGTAATTCAGAGTTTTCTTCACCAAGCAACGTTTAAACTCCCCCCCCTTTTGTGTTCTTTTTTTGTATAGGCTTACCTATTGAATGGTAAAAACCAACAAACAAACGTCATATTCAGCCTCCAGCCTAACCTCATGAATAAATTGTACAATACTGTACTTCTGTGTGCTTCAGATTGTTTATGCATAAAGTTTAAAAGCTAAATCTGTCAGGGGCTAAAACGAGAAACTCGATGGCTTTTAAATTTCGCTTTCCGGTGTGACAGATCTACTTACATAATGAAACTTTACTATGACTTGTTGTAGATGCTTTAAAGCGGTGGAGAAACCGTCTCAGGATTCAAAGAGTGATGTGTAATGATACAGAACTACTAGTCTCATAAGCAGCGTGCTGTGATGAACCAAAAGATGGAGGGCAGGAGGTCAAAAAAAAAAAAAACTGCATCAAGGCACAATGTTTTTTGTACCGATTGTGCATCAGAGCAGTTGTCTTTTCTACTTTTGTCTACGGTCGTCTCCTCTCTCCCTCTCATCCGTTTCCCGCTTCTCGTTCTGCTCCTCTCAGCGCACTAATCCTAGAGAAATAAGGAAACATGTAAAACAATCATAATTCTAGACAGTATTGGTTTATTTATCAAAAGTTGTACATACTTAAATGTATAGTGGGTATTTTGTCTTCATTTTGTTTCTTAGTTTTTTTTTGTTTTTTTTTTTTGCTATTCAGTTCAATAATGTTTGATTTGAGGTTTCAATTGTTGCCATTTAATCAAGCTGAAATAAAGACAGACTTGTCACAAAACTGCATGTGGAGTCTTATGTCGCATGCTTTTCATAATACCTGATAGTACTATTATATAGTATATATGTCTGTTCCTCTTTACATTTGCTATCCCCTTTATGTGAACAAATATGATGCAGTACTCATACTATTGATCTACCTAAAGCGTCTCCATGTTAATAAAATAAATGCTCTCACATTCTCAAGTAACATTTTTAAGACTTTTACCTGTTATTGAGTAGTAGACAGTGTTTCTAGTTATTACTACTCAAAGTACTGGAGTATTTCATCCATCAAAGGCTAAATATCATATCAATAAAGTTTTAATGTCTCCTCTCTCAGCCTCTCTCTGCAGCTGTAGAAAGAACAGGTAGTTTTTATCTGCGTCATTAATATTGACTGGCCTCTCCTCCGAGGTGGAGGTGAATGACACGGAGGTCGGTCGCTGTTTAGTTGTGATGTCACAACTACACAGGCCAGTTTTGAGGTTCAGTTTCAATGCAAAATGTAGGATTTTTAACATAAAAACTAAAAATATCTTGTTTTCTTACATTAAGTCTGAAACTGAGTTGGTTTCTGGTTTTAAGCTTAGTTTCTAAATATGGACTGTGAGCATTTGTCTGTGGATTTTGAAACTTGGAACTATATATATATATATATATATATATATATATATATATAAACCTTTAAGTCTATGTTGAGCTGATGTTATGCCAAAATTCGTCCAGCAGGGGGCAGTGTTTGGTAAGGGCTGATGAGGCGTCCTGTCAGAACAGAGTATAATTAGTAATTTAATGCAACAGCTTATTAATAACAGCTGAGTTACAGTCCTGCCAAATTAATCCCTAATTAAATAAAAGGTTAATTGAGGCCAGAGTGCTGGATGTCCATGAATACTAAATACTATTTCCACTCGAGGGCAGCCTTGAAATTGAATCAGCTTCTCCTGCTCTGACTTCCTGTGGACACAACTCAGGATTCAAAGTTTGCATCACTCCAAACCACATTCACCCCCTGTAAAGAAATCCAATCTGCTGTCACTGTTTCAAATCTTTATTTACAGCTTTATAGCGTTTCATAGCATTTTTGTGTGCTTGCTTTTAAAGTATTTATGGCACAGATGTTGGTGCAGCGGGGAAAAGGTCGATATTTACAAGTGAATATGTATCATATTAAATGATGCCTGGAAAAGCAATCAATAGAAATGACTTTTTCTCAATGGAACGGCCGCGCGGGAAACGGCAGAGCATGGATGCCGTGATGCGGGGAGATGGACGGCGTGTGCGTGTCATCAAATACAGTAGAGAAAAACGCCAAGTTGTCAGATTTGTGTTAAGAAATGGTCCTGTGGAGGATTGTGTGTTGCTTCCTGCGTTGCCACAGATAACGGCGTTGACAAACCCCAGAACATTCACTGTTTTAACATCACACTGCACACATGCAAGCTGCAGCCCCCGTTACCCAAATGCTTCTTTGGTGGGAAGTCGTAAAAAAAGCGAGCGCCTTTGTGCCCTCTGAATAATCAATTCAACAGCAAATTTTTCTACGTTGAACAAAAATCTCTAATCCGACACCAAATCCGCTTTTCTACCACAAATATGTGTGACATATCGACTGGAGACATGGCTCCTCGGGCTCCTTGTGACACGCAGCGATTGTTACAGGCCCTTGGATTGAAATACCGCTGCAGGGAACTGTAAAGTGTCATACCAGAAATATCCCCTTTTCCCAGACGTCCTTCTCTATAAAAGGAGCTAACACTTGGAATGTGCCTATTGAACTTAAAACAGACCAAAACTGTCAACATTTTAAAGACCAAACCGAACAAGTTTTTTTTTTTTTTTAAGATAATGAATTACATAGTTAGTGTGTTAGTTATGTGCACGGGATGCTGTTTGTATTTATAAGTAAGTGCACATGCAGATGCAGATGTGCACATGCTGTTTATGCTAGTATGTGTGTGTGAGCGTGCAGGATGTGTGTATTACAGCAAGTCCCTTTATAAGGTCCAATAAATGTACTACATAGTTTAACTCTAACTGCAGAGGCGATAAACGCAGTGATGCATTGCCTATATATGTAACCCATCAAATGAACATTAAGTTAAAGCAATGTGGGTAAACCTCTCAGGCACAAACACAATGCTAATTGCAGCGTAATGAAGTGAAAGCTGCAGTAATGTTGTGGAGCTGTGGACAAATTCAGGCTGAGACGTGTTTATCTGAGCGGCCAAATGCAAGAAAACAGCTTTTCAGAAGCTTTTTGATCTGTGAAAGATTCGACTTTTTATTTGTTTGACAGCAAAACTAATCTCTGAGTAAATGGGGGCTAAATGAATAGGTGCACGTTGATGTTTGTATGATATTTTCCCTCCTAAGTTCAAATCACAAAGCAATTTGATCCAGATGTGCATAGAAAAGACATATTCTGACGGGATTCCTGCTTTCCATCCGTGCATTCTGATATTAAAATTACTAAAGTTTTGCTGCGATTGTGAAAAATAACAAAGTGGACGGAAAATTGCCCGTAATCTTCTTTGCACAACTGAAGTCGAACAATATTTTTTGCACAAGCTGCTGTAAAACAGGATGATAATGACGTCTTTTGAGAATTACAGAGCGGGGCCAACGAGGTGACCCTGACTGATGGGAAGTAAGAGGCATGCAGCCATGGCAAGAACAACAACAGAAAAAAAAGAAAACGGAGAGAGAGAGAAAGAGAGAGAGAGAGGGGGAAAAAAAGCTCGAGAATGTGTGGTGGTCATGGTGAAGCAGAAGGAAAGTCTTTGTTTTTAGCATCTGCGATATTTTCTTTTTTTTTTTTTTTGTTTTTCTTCCCCCCCACTACTTCTTGTGTTTCTTTCAGGCTGGCATACACAACGACGGCGGACTCGTACCACTTGTACGCGTCGGTTTGCGAGGCCGAGGTCTGTTGCGGGAGGAAAGGAAATGTGATATACTGCCCGTAACACAGGAAAAGGAGTTTTCAACAGTCCTAAAACCCAGAATGAGTTGAAAGGGAACAATAGGAGGAGGCTGCACATGCTGTGCTGAGAGGAGATCTCTGGAACAAAGTGTTGTGCAGTGGTGGAAAGTAACCAAGTACTTGACTTCTCATTTCAAATATCTATCTATATATATATATCTATATATATATATGTGTGTGACGTGCCGACAGCTTCGCGCTTTTAGTCTTTGACGCCTCACAAACAGCGTTGTGCACTTGGGTCACATTTCACACGTCAGTGAGCCTGAGCTCGTAAAACTTGTGTACTTGTACTGCAGTACGTCAAGCGTACACCCCTGATGCAGGACCTTTGCTTGCAGCGGTGTGTTTTTACATCGCTAAAAAGGGCAGGATCTGAATATTTCTCGCACCGCCGACCTGGAGGGATTTATCAATGTCAATTATTTTTTTTTTTTTAATGCAGCGCGATGCGGCCCAGCTGGGCCCAGGCATACCTGCCGCGGCCTGCTGCAGACCGCGGCGCCCGCTCACGCCACCATGTCAGGCCTCCTCTGTGGTTATGCTGATGAAGGGGGAAAGGCCCGGGCCCTGCAGCAGCAGCCCTCGTACAGGCGGGCGTGCAGCGGGATCCTCAGTCTCCCTGCAGTAAGTGGAGACATGTGAGACCAGTCAGGCTCCAATTAGGCCCAGACTGTTTCCCAGAAGCGCTGGAAGTCCTCCCCCCCCCCCTCCTCCCCTCCTCCTCTCCCCTCCTCCCCTCTCCTGCCTCCTGGCCCACCACGGCGGCAGAAGGGTGCACCCCACGGTGTCCGGACCTGACCTCAGCTGGCACATGGGGGGGTGTGGGGGGGGGGGCAGAAGGAGCGTGGCTCATGCAGGAAAAGAATGTTACACACGGACAGGCGGGGGGAGGCACAAACAAACCGTAAACGCAACACGGCCCGAAAACCGGCTGCACAGCTGCACGACATTTTTTTTTTTTTTTTTTTTTGCAGTTTTGCATGCAATTACCGTGTTAATCGGTTGAAAAGGCCGCGCCTTGAAGCGAGCACTCACGGGGGTTGAAAAAGCTGCCAATCACGTGAGTCATCATTGTTCTTGGACAACAACGAGGAGACGGGCTGCCACGGCCGATCGGTAAAACGGTATCCCATCGCCCCCAGCCCCCCCGCGCTTAGACAGACTGGATGGAGCCCTGTTGCAGCTCATACTGCAAACTGTTATGAGGTGTTTTTGCCGTGTTTTAGGTGCATATACACGTCAAGATGTTGACAGATGTACTGTTGTTTTACTGGAAGAGCAAATCCCTCCCAAATCACTCCAGGAATCTGCTGCTGCTGAGGGACACTCAGTTCATCCTCAGGGTTTCTGAGAAAGGGAGTTACAAAGCAGCCACAACAAAGTCTGCCTTTCCCCCTCCCCCCTCCGCTATCTCTCTGCCTAACACACACACACACACACACACACACACACACACACACACACACTCATATGAGCGTACTAGTGCAGTATGTATATTGAAGGTGCGGTTATAATGGTCAAAGCCATAAAACTGTGACTTGTCTTCAGCGCGGGGAGCGAAACCTAATGAAAAAAACAACAACGCATGATTTAGTGATTTGGTTGCGTTTCGCAGTCCAAAGAATTTCCCCCACAAACATGCAGTTGTGTAAGTTTGAAAATGTCCTGCAAACGGAATGGTTTTCACATCTGCACGCTGACACGCTGCTGCATGCGAGATGTTGTGCAATTAGTAGTTTGGGGCCCGCTGGCCTGAGCGGAGGATCCTCAATCTGTCCTCACACTCAGCTCGGTTTCCTACGAAGCGTTTACCAGGCGAACCTCCTCTAAAGCTCCCTTATGGTCAGAAGATTTCAACGTGGTTTTGATTATGAGGAGTCCTGCAGTGTTATATACTGACCTGTGCTGTAAAAACCTGCAGAGAAATGCACATACTTATGGGAAGTTGTGACAGTCATTCAAAAAAATTTATATTTTGATAATTTGATATTTTTTCTTATTTCAAGTTTATTTCAAGTGCTAGATATGTTACATTTCGCAGCGAAAACTGAGCCTTCGAACCTGCCGCCAGGAATTCTGCAACGTTGTGATGTCACAACTATACAGTTGCCCCCTCCTCACATTGACAGCCATTGGAATCAGCCAATCAGAGGAGAGGCTCATTAATATGAATATGACCGCTTGATCCTTCTAGAGCTGCAGGGAGAAGCTTGAGCTGCAGATTTTCGTTCTTAAAACCACAAATATACCTTGTTATGTATATTCTAGCTTTATTTTATCTTGAGGATAAGAAACTGAATGTGCAATCCAACCTGTTGAGCTCTGCCTGGCTGGACGTTACGTGAATGACATACCAACTTATCCAACTGAAACCGTAAATGATAAATGATAAACCGGGTCATGTGCGGCTAATAAAAGCTCCTGTCAATGATTAGACACTATCCTAACTACGCTTACCGGCATTCCTGGATTACACGCGAGAAATTATGTAACAACCGTGAATCCAAATCCAAGTATTTTGTTCCTGAATCTGTTAGAGCAATTGAATTTGACCGAATAGAATCAAGCAGAGAGATCGACAGACGCCGTCTGGTGCAACATCAATTAGATTTACTGGAAGGCCGACCGACTTTTTTTTTTTTTTTTGTCTTGTATACAATATTTTTGGCGGTGTGGACTTGCTGATGCAGCGCTGCAGAGTGACTATGTGAACAAGACAGAGCTTTGTTTGTCCCAGTGGGAAAATGTGAATGTGGGATTTTTCTGCACATTCATTGAACTGTGGGTGGCTCTCATTCTGGGAAACTCTGTAGTTTTTTTTTTTTTTTTTTTAATGCGGTGTGAAAAGAAGCACTGCAGGACCTAAACGATTCATCTCGCATCCTAATGAAGAAAAGCCAGTATATTATTATATGGGGAGGAGGGCTGCTCAGATCCAACACAGTGATGTAAAAATACTTCATCACGAGCAAAAGTTCTGCATGAAAAAATATACATAGACTGCTAAAATACTGGATCCTTTGAACGTTTTATTATGTTTAGAGGGTAAATCATGTGATGTTGCACGACAAAAAAAATGTTTTATTTTAAAAGCTTGTAATATTATCCACTGTGTCACTGAAGCTGTCAGATGAATGTAATGGAGGAGAAAGTATATAACTCTTCAGAACTCTACTTGAGTAAATGTACTCAGTTACTGAGATGAGGGGGGGGCGTTGGGCTGTACCCGCCTTCCTTCGCCGGGAAACGGGAACGCAGGGAGAAGCGGGCCGAGGTCAGCAGCAGAAGAATTTCCTGTCTGCAGGGAGTGCCCGGCCAGAGGGGACAGGAGGAAATGCCTCGAGGAGAAAGGGCTCTGAAGTCTGATCCAGGACCAGTTTAACGCGCCGCTCTGTAGTGTCTGTTCAGTCCTATGATCATTTGTATTGTTGGAAAGTGCTGCATTTAAGGGTCAGGGGTTCCTATCGGTGGAATGAACGCTGCCGTAGAGGCGCTGTGCAGGCAGGCACATACTTCACTGATGTGCAGTTGTGACGTCACAACTATACAGTCAATACTTCCTCCTCATTCACAGTCATTTAAAAATTCCAATAAGTACAATATTGTGTAAAAAATAATTTTTCCTTATTTTTTTCACATTTTGATCAATTTCATATTGTAACAAAATGTCACTGAACAAAAGGTAAAAAAGGAAAAAAATAAATAAAATAAGCAAAATTAAGATAATTCTCCTCAATATTTGACTTATAACAAATGCAAGATGTTTTTAGGCTTTTTTTATTTTTTGTTCTTATGTGAAGTTGTGACCTCACAACTACACAGTCAATACCCCCCATTCACAGTCATTTAACATTTAATTATTTCATATTGAGTAAAAAAATATATATTTTTTTTTTTCACATTTTGATCAATTCCATATTGTAACAAAATGTCACTGACCAAAAGGTAAAAAAGGAAAAAATGTAATAAATAAATAAAATAAGCAAAATGACCTGCCAGTGGAAGATAATTCTATTCAATATTTGACTTG